>JAYMZC010000239.1:0-501144 GCA_036346975.1 Drosophila prolongata | reverse complement strand
GCACAAAAATCAATAATAATAATGAGTAACTTATTATCCACCTTTGCATAACCTTGTCACGACCCAGCGTCACAAATATAAAAGAACATTCCAAAAACAACACACAATGATCTTTTATCCTCCCTACGCTACACCACATTCAAAACACGCGCCAAAATCGCGCACTTTCAAAACGCGCGCCCGAAAACAATAAACTGGTCACACTAATATATCGATAGTCGAATACAATCGCTATATGCGTGGCCCGATAACGAGTTATCGAGATCGGGATTCTCGTCATCGACCACTCTGGGCACACTCAAGTCACTTGCGTTCCGACTATCTTCGAGGAAACATCAGCAACAAGGTAAGTGTTCTGGTAGAGAGTCTTGGTAGTAGTAGTGGATCCGTAAGAACGCGGTTTTAAATCGGTTCTACGACCTGGACAGGATCACTGACGTCCCGGTGTGGTTTCCTAGAAATCAGCCCAGACCCAGTCGTGATCACTGAGGCGGCCCGGTTTCGTAATACAGGCCCACCTCAGTGAGTTCCACCAGAAGTCACGTTTCCGGCTCCCGACCCGGAAACGAAACGGATGTAGAAACGGCAGTTCGAACCAGCGATGCCCGGCAGACCGAAACTAACGATGCCCTACATTCCCGAATCCCACTAGAAACCAAGTAGATCTCTCTCAACGACCCAGAACACTTCGACCCGACGTACGCACGACGAAGCAGTTCATCACTCGGCCCATCCGCAGCGCCGACACTCACAGCAAGCAGTTCACCACTCGGCCCATCCGCAGCGCCGACACTCACAGCAAGCAGCTCACCACTCGGCCCATCCGCAGCGCCGACACTCGTAGCAAGCAGTTCATCACTCGGCCCTTTCGCAGCGCCGAAGCTCGCACACCCACGGATCACGCAGCAAGCATCACTCGGGTCTTCCGAAGCGCCGAATCGACAGAACAAGCAGTCCCGACGCATCTACACACAACTACACGATTATACGATTACTTTGAAATACACGTCTCTAGTTTTACCCATCTGTGTCATTATTGGGAAAAGGGAGGTAAAACCGATTATAGAGGAATAAATATAAATATCTGTCACGAACCCTGACCACGGCGAGCTATACCGCCTCCCAAAACAGGGTCGTTACAACCTTATTATCTGTATAACCTGCATAGTATTTGTCAATATGTAAAAGTTTTGGTATGAAGAGTACATATAAAATCCACCTATCAGAAAACACTTTGTGACGGTTTGTCGTTGTCGGGTGACTCAGGGATGGCCAGGTTCGTCACAAGAATTTGTTTGTCTCGGGTTGTTGAAAGAGAGTTCCGACCCAGCCCAGAGTAGAAGTCGTGGGGAATTATTTAGTAATTGATAACTAAGTTTTATTTCAGTAAGACTCTTGACATTTGATTAATAACAAACGAGTTCTCCGGACTGGCGGGGTGCCGCCCTTGCTGCCTTCGATTTCTTCGTACACTTTGAATGCCTGGTACCGGGAGCCGTCTAGCTGCTCGAGAGGAACAGCACGGGATCTCGGCTGCGGGAGAATAGACCCCGGGGTGGGTTGCCACTTAGCGAGCCTGAAATGAGAATGGGGTGCTTGGGGACCTTGAAGTCAGCCACGAGCGAGAGAGAGTTTTTAGTGCTTGGGGACCGAAAGTCAACCGCGAGAGAGAAAATGTTGCTTGGGGACTGTAGAAAATCGAAACGAAAAGAATTAATTATTAATAATTGAGAATGCCGAAAAGTGAAAAGACTTGGCTTGGCTTGGCTGCTGCAAAATTTGGGGGAAGGAGAAACACAAGACTGGCCGATTCGATATTCAAAATTCCACTACTTTATTGTGCCCAGCAGAGCAGTTTTGTGAGAGCCTTTGCAGGCCCGCTGAATTGATTTAGCATTGGCGCTGAGCATAACGCAGTTGGGCTCTCTTAAGCTGTTACTTATGTCTATCTTAACATAAACTTCATAATTTGCGTTCTGCGCTTCAACATTCGGCCACCTTGAAGTTAGTTCAGCCAGCTTCTGAATGGACGCTTAAATACGCCTGTTGCGTCTTGATTTCGGCCACTCGAATTTTGCCATCGGCCCCTGCCACCACGCTGATGACCCTGCCGGTAATCCAACGCTGGGGTGGAGTGTTGTCCTCGTGGATGATTACCAAGGCTCCGACCTCCAGATTGGGCGATGTAGTTTGCCACTTGGTTTTGCGCTGAAGGCTGTGGACATATTCCTTGGACCACGCCTGCCAGAACCGCTGTCTGAGCGTGGATAGCCCTCTTTGAGAACCTCAAACCTCTGGTCGGTGCGTCTGGCTCTAATCCTTGCGGCAGCGAACGAAGGGCCTGCCCGATTAGCAGGTGCCCTGGAGTGAGCGCCTCCCCCGTTGGGATCGGTGCTGGTTGGAGTTAGAGGCCGAGAATTGAGCACGGCCTCGGTGTCCGCCAGATAAGCCCTGACCTCGGCTTCGGTTAGGGACGCGTCTGCGACTTGACGCACGAGAATTTCTTCGCTGACTTCACGGCCGCCTCCCACAAACCGCCGAAGTGCGGTGCTCGTGGTGGGATGAACCTCCACTCGATGCCCTTCTCCACGACGAACAGTTGAAACTGCGACTGCTGATCCTCGAAGGGCTCTGAAGACTTCTCAGCTCGTTCCTGGCTCCCACGAAGTTCGTCGCGTTGTCGGAATGTACTCGATGCGGTACGCCACGTCTTGCGATGAAGCTTTTAAAGGCCAAAAGAAAAGAGTCAGTCGACAAATTTGTAACGAGTTCCAGGTGAACAGCCTTGGAAGCAAAACAGACAAATACAGCAATATACATCTTAATGGGGGGCCGTCCTCGAATACGCAACGATACATTGATAGGACCAAACAAATCTACGCCACAAATATGAAATGGCCTTACGGATTCGAACCTATCCGCAGGCAGATTTCCCATAATTTGGTTCATCAGAACAGGCTTATATCTAAAACAATGGATGCATTTTCGAACCACCCGAGTGCATTCTCTGCGAGCATTTATTAACCAGATTTCTTGCCGAAGAAGACCGATCATCGTTTTTGCATTTGCGTGACAATTTCTCAAATGCAAATTTCGGAGATACAAATCAACAATTTGGTTTTTACCAGGGAGTAATATCGGAAATTTAGCATTTTCTGAAATAGGTGCATGCAAGAGTCTACCTCCCACCCGAATTAGCGAAAATCTTCTACCAGCTTCAGAAAACTTTTGTATGAAGGGCGTCATCATCTGCAAACTTGGTTGTAAAACATGTCCTTTTTTAATTTTCTTGTACTCTTCAAAACATTTTTTTGGATGATTTCCATCAGTTTAAAAAATGATAGTTGTAACTCTCTAGCAGTCAGACTTACTGATCTTTCTCGTGATTTAGCTAGGTTTAGAAATCTGTAAACGTATCCAAGAATTCTAATGAGTTTGGGAAACGATGAGATACGAGTAATAAATTCAAACGGAGTTGATAGCTCGACGGCTATACACACTTGGGCAGCTCTTTTTAACTCTGAGTTTTTTAATTCGGAAGGTATAGAAAAATGCGAGTTTTCTGGCCATGATGACTCATTTTCATACAGAAATTTCGGACCTTCGAACCAGATGGACTCAGTCAATTCACCTACATCGCAGCCACGGGACGCAATGTCTGCTGGATTAAACTGCGAAGGGACATGTCGCCAGGATTATTTTCTGATAGCTCTTGAATTGTGGCTACCCTGTTTGAAACAAAAACTGCAAGTGACGAAGGTTGAGACTTTATCCAATGTAAGTTATTTCTGAGTCTGTCCAGAAATAAACACTCTCGATTTCACATTTGTCAAGAACTTGTTTGACGTAGGACCAAAATTGCCAAAAGTGTGGCGGCGCATAATTCAAGCCTTGGTATGGTTTTCGTTTTTAGTGGAGCCACTCTCGATTTCGCTGCTAGCAATCGACAATGAACCTGACCGTTTTCGATTGCTCGAATGTAAATGCAACATCCGTAAGCTTGGCTGACTGGCTATTACGCACTCCAAGTTCTTGTCAGCTACGGATGGCTGAAAATGGAGCTGAAGACGTTCCGTAGTTGGCTATCAGTTGATAGTTACGATCTTCTTCTGCGAGACTTACTTGCCTATACATTTTCGATATATCTGCTGTTAAAGCGAATCGATTTAAACGAAATCTAACAAGTGATAATAACAGTTCCCTTTACATAGTGGGCCCCACCATTAAAATGTCATTTATTGACTGCGCTGAAGTTGTCTTTGCAGACGTATCAAACACGACTCGAAGTTTGGTTGAGGTACTATCAGGCCTCAGAACGCATTGATGTGGTATGAAGTAGTGCGGTCCTAGTGGAATCTTATTGCATGTTGGAGACATATGACCCAGCTCCAAATATTCTTTCATAAAAGCGATGTACATTTCTCGAAGTGAGCTGTCTTTTAGCCTTCTACGCTCTAATGATAAAAATCTACGTTTAGCGACATCGAACGAAGATCCAAGCACGAACGGATCAGATTTAAAAGGTAAGCGGACTAAAAAACGAACACAATTAGAATTGGCTACGTTTTTCACGAAGTGATCCTCGCAGGCAATTTGTTCTGGTGAAAATTTAGCAAGTGCTTTTTTTCTGGGACGGTATCTAACTCCCAAAGCCTTTCAACAAGTCCTCCTAAAACCATGTCTTCCTTCGACAAGGCGATACAAGAAGTAGCTTCTTTTTGTTGTGCTTACACCGTCCAGAAACAACCCATCCCAATAGTGTTTTGTAGCAATGGACCTCCATTGGTGAGTTTGATTTGACCACTGCACAACAATTCAAAGAAGGAGTCTGCTCCGTGCAAAATATCAATTCTTTGCGGCTTGTGGAACTCTGGATCGGCTAAGTCTACGCCGGCCGGAATTTTCCACTGCCTTGCAGGAAGCATATTATCTGGCTGATTGCTAGTTATGGTTCCCAGTACCCAAAATTCAGACGTAAAAACGTGTCCATTGAGCCGCGAATATAACGTAGTTGTGACTTCGCTTCTGGCAATGGAATTTGATTCTCCACTGATGTGATCGTAAGACATTTATTTGTTCTTGACAATCATAAAGCGAGCAAGGCTTTCTGTCATGAAGTTAACTTGCGACCCTGAATCTAATAGAGCCCTGGCTCGATGGAGCTGATCAAATCGATCGCGAACATTAACAACGGCTATTGCTAGAATTACTTGATTAATTTCCGAAGTGTCTTGAAAAACCTGAGCCGAATGAGTAGAAACTTGAGAAGTAGAAGTACCTTGCCCTAGCTGGTCCTGCAAGCTTCTACCTTAATGTGGCTCACTCGAGTTTTGGTATCGATGTAGTAGAGTATGATGTGCGTGTGAGCATACCCGACATTTGGATGCTGTGCATTTAAATACTCAATGTCCCTCATTTTTTTTTTTTTTTGTCTTTTTCGCGCGGAGTCCCACGGCCCACTTACCCGCCCAACCGACCGAGGGGCGCAGCCGTGTATCGTACGGCACGATTCGCGATAAGATAGACGCGAGATAGGCAAATAAAGGTAAAGGTCCGGGGAAAAAAGTAATAGTTAGATCAATCTTGTGCCAATGAAGCAAGTATTAATCGTTTTAGAGCCGCAGAGAGTCAAGATTTCATATTACAGGAAAAAGTCTATTATAGTCAGAACATAATACTCATGCAAGGTTAGTTAGATCTACAATGATTTAAAATTAGGGGAATATAATTTCTAGTTAATCTACTTGGCACAGAAAAGTTTAGCCGACTTAACAAGTCGGGGCAGTCAATATCACCATGTATAAGGTTATAAATAAAGATAGTACCAAGCATCGTTCAACGGTTGGCTAGGGATGGTAAATTAAGGTTAGTTAGATCTACAATGATTAAAATTAGGGGAATATAATTTCTAGTTAATCTACTTGGCACAGAAAAGTTTAGCCGACTTAACAAGTCGGGGCAGTCAATATCACCATGTATAAGGTTATAAATAAAGATAGTACCAAGCATCGTTCAACGGTTGGCTAGGGATGGTAAATTAATCAAAGAAGTCTACTAGAATAAGAAGGTAAGATAAGATTTGCATCCCAGTTTAGGCGCCGTAAAGATTCAATACGACCAATATGTATTCCGTATTGTGGACTCCAGACGGGAGACCCATACTCCAGAATCGGACAGACTAGCGAAATAAATAAAGTTTAAGTCAAATAAGGATCATCGAATTTTGACCACCTTTTAATAAATCCAAGCACTCCTCTGGCTTTATTAACCATGATTAGAAAATTTTAGTTTAGGGTCCAAGAGAACGCCAAGATCGTTTACAAGAGTTATTCTATCCAAAGAGCTGCCACTTAACGTGTAAGTCGCGTATATCGGATTGGCCCGATAAAAAGTCATCAGTTTGCACTGGAGCCGTTTAAGTTTAGTAAAATATCTCGGCACCAGTTTTGAAAATTATCTAGATCGGATTGCAAGTCTAAATGGCAGGAAATGTCCTTATACTGCAGGCACAACTTAACATCATCTGCGTACATAAGTACGCGAGAATGACTTATAATTGAGGGAAGATCGTTAATAAATAATGTAAAAGTAACGGACCAAGATGGCTCCCTTGTGGGACACTGGAGGTAACACGGAGAATTTCAGAAATTGAATTTTTAAAAAGGACCCTTTGTGACCTGCCATTTAGATAACTTGAAATCCATTTAAGCATATCAACTGGAAAACCTAAAAGGTCAAGTTTTTGAATAAGATAAGTGCAGAGTCAAATGCTTTACTAAAGTCAGTGTATATGACGTCTGTTGAAAACTACTATTGATCACTACTACTGATCATTAAGCTCGGTAAATCTTGACCGAGCACTTAAATACCTAGTAAAAACAGATTGAGAAACGGTATTTTTATATTTCCTAAAAAGTCTGGACTTTACATTTCTTAAGTGTGTCAACTCTTTGCTAAACAAAGGTGATTTATTGGAAGTTGACGGATAGTACCACGGAACACAGGTTAAAAATGAGTTTATTGCAGTGTAAAAAACATTAACTGCATCGGACATAATTTTGCATAAGTAAAAATCAGACCAATTAAAGCCAGAAATAAAATTATTAAGCCTCAGAAAGTCTGCCTTGCGAAAACAATGTATTCGTTTGGATTTTTCTGATTTTTCTTCTATAACTCTACTCGTAACAAATGAAAGTTCGATTGTTGGGTGATATGGATCTTCAGGTTGCGTGAGTGGTGCTACTCTGGACAGAAACACACCTTCGGGATTTGATACAAAACAAAAATCAAGTAGGCGACCTAATGAATTTCGAACATGGTTTACTTGAGATAGAGATATGTCAAGCAGGCCATCAATAAAATCATGCTGTGCTATAGGTAGTAAGACATTCGATCCATCCTCAGTGGACCAAGTAACTCCAGGTATATTAAAATCACCTAGAACTATCAACTGATCCCTATCGGAAAGCTTATTTGCAACGTACTTAATAACGGATAGGTGATTTAAATAATCAAGAAGTTCAGACAACGGCGGAATATATGAGCAAGTTATGTATATAAATTTACCAGGAAGCGATAACTTTAAACAAATAAATTCAATGGTATTGAATTCATCAAATAATAACTCCTCAGACGGGAAGTTTGAATCAACTCCAATTAAGACTCCACCTCCACGTCTAGAGGGACGGTCATACCTATATATTGTGTACTTACCTGGAAAAACTTCGGAGATCTCCGGCTTTAACCAGGTTTCTGTGAACACAATAATATGAGATGCAAAGGAAAGACTATCGGAATACAATTTAGTGAGTTTGCTACGCAAACCTCTTGCATTCTGATAGGAAAGAAGGAGGTTAGAAGTTAGTTTTTTGAAATTGGTACACTGGATTGGCCTCTACTAGGAAGTTTTACTCCCACGAGCCCCTTCTTCTTTATCTTAGCCTCGAACTCTTTTACAACCATATTATCCGGCCAAAATTGCCCAAGCATATGGCTTCAAAAGGTCGTTAGGGACAGTTAGCTTGAAAGATGAAATGTCTCTAGCATAAGAAAACTTAAACTTTTCCACCTTTACACTATTACAATCGGCTTTAGTTTTGTCTTGTATATAAGACAATACATCAGAAGATGTTTTATCAGGGGAAAGCCGAGAAACGAAAATTTGTTTCTATAGTGGAACCACTGAAAGGGATTTTGGTGGAGCAGACATTGTTTCTGCAAAACCAACTTGAGCCGGTTGTCCGGACTCAGTAGTCTTTTGTGATGGTGATGCTACATTCTGAGAGATAGGTGGATCCACTAATTGTGAAACCACTACGGACAAATCGGAATTCTTAGAAGTCCCTGGTTGCATACATTCTGTAACGGGTTGTTCGGATAACGAATCTAAGCAAGATTCCGCCGGAATGCTCTGTTGTTCTTTTGATTTCGGTTGCGGGGTGTTCCAATTTTGCTCCTTACCACCAGCGGCCTTTTTGCGCTTAGGGGACTCTTCTAAAAGCTTACGACTATTAAACTGCGAGTCCAGCGCAGAGAGGAGATCATCAGCTCGGCGAAAACTATCTCTAGCAACTCCGAAACAGCTAATCAGCCCCATCAGGCCGCCTTCAGTTTGCCGCATGAACGATTTCATCTCGTTCGCAAATTGGGCCCCTTCGAAAGGTCATCACTGTCCGGCCAGTAAAACCAGCGCAAGTCATATTAGACTGGTCAGCCCTAATTACGAGGCTGCATTTTTTGCAGAAGCAGACTAAATTTTTATTATTCATTTTATTTATTGGGACCACTGTACCAAGAAAGCGAATTGAAATTTATAAGCGAGCAGTTATAAGTACCGCAAGAGCGCAGAAACTGCACGCTTAGAACTTTCAAAGCAAAGAGAGCAAGAGAGCGGGAGCGTAAATAAGTTAAAGTGCATGCACAAAAGAGAAACGGCGGGGATATAAATAGGATAGAAAACACAGATAAGAATTACGAAAACTAAAACAATTTATTAGTATTAATACAAAGTGCACTCGCGAAGCGAACGGAGTTTAAATTTATGTTTAAATAACCGAAAGAAACTTTAATGTTGTTTTTATAAAACCCACCGACGGGAATAAACGAAAACAAAATACAAAATTCGAAGCGCAGAAAAAAGACACGACCGTTCACTTTGAAAGTCAAAGACGAAAGACAATTAATACATAATTGCTTCATTTTGGCAAAGTTAAAACGATCTAAAACTGGCAGTCCGCTAAATCCCTGGCAATCCCTAAAGATTATAAAATGAAAGACTGATTTTTAAGGGGATTCGGCCACAGCCCAAACCGTAAGAGCAAGAGCAGCCAAATTTTTTCACAGTATTCCATTGGGGGCGTGGGCGCCCACTAAGATCCGATATGTCCCCCCAGTGGCCCCAAACAGCTCCAACATCCATTATTCTGAGCAAAAAAAAGTTGATGTATTTAAGCTTAACTTCTAAAGTGGTTGGAATTTCGATATTTGGTTCTAAAAATCTAAACCGCTGCTCCGATCAAGATGATTTTTCGCTCAATAGTTATTCTATGGCCCAAATGCTTAAGTTTAATTTTTCAAGTTTTTAACATTTTTTTAAGTATTTTTAACGAATTTATTTAGATTTTTAAGTTATTGCGTTGCATTGAAGGTGGGCTTGAAGCCTGTCGAGAGAACGAAACCCAGAGAGCGGATGCCAAGAGAGCGACGGCCGAGAGAGCAACAGCCAAGAAAACTGATGAGGGGGAGGGGTAGTGCTGCATGGAAAGGGGAGGGGTAGAGGCAATTTAAGTTAAATTTGTTTTGGATTTTAAAAACTTAAACTGCTGCTCCGATCAATATGATTTTCGATCAATAGTCAGTCCTGTGGATCAAATGCTTAGGTTTTATTTTCATTTTGTCGCAGAAGTAAGAGCCTTATTTAATTTCCACCATGGAAGAAAATAGAAAATTACTACAACTTTTGTAAGCAAAGCCAAAATGTTTCCAAGTTAAATATTAATCTTAAGATTCGAACTTTTGACCAAATACGTATGTCCATATGTATATTTGGATATGTTTTGATTTGCTTATATGTACAATACATGTACATACATACAATGTGTGTGTAGTATTTTCTATTCGAAAGTAGATAATGTGCTTAAATACAAATAAAATGATTTATTATACCCGTTTATCGATCAAATGTGGAATCTGAAAATAATACGTTACTTTGCTGTTTTTGTATTGGATGCCAATCTTTTACTGTGTGTACAAAGGTTTTCGTTTCATTCAAAACAAGAAATTTGAAAACAACAAATTCCAATTTACAAACAAGTATACATATTTGTGCGCAAATTAAAATTGCATTGATAACATTGTAACTGATAAAAAGTATACAAGCTCACGACTTGGATCACTTTTATTTATTATAGCTCTGCCAGTATCCTTCTGATTCTCTCTCTTGAAGGATCTTCTACAAAGGTTGTTTACACAAAGGTTTTCAAAAAACGAGCAAATAAGAAATAAGAAAGTCCTGACAACCCAATTTCCTAACTCCAAACTAATATTAAGCGAACGAGCAAAAAGTCGTATACAATACAATTTTACAAAGCGTTGGGGCTGAGATGGGTGAAATATTTTTTTTGGATGCACCTGGAGGGACAGGTAAAACCTTCTTGACAAACTTATTGTTGGCAAAAGTTCGAAGTTCAAAAAAATAGCCCTAGATGTAGCATCTTCCGGTATAGCTGCTACCCTGCTCAATGGAGGTCGAATTGCTCATTCTACATTTAAACTTCCTCTGGATTAGTTAATTTAGAAACACCTCATTGCTCTATTTCAAAGCAATGTAATATGGCTGCGGTGTTTAAAGATTGTAAGTTAATTGTTGGGATGAGTGCACAATGTCACATAAAGGTGGGCTTGAAGCCATAAATAGAACCCTGCAAGATATTAATGAGAATACTATGTTGATGGGTGGTATTACAGTCCTGCTAGCTGGAGACTTTCGCCAAACCCTTCCTGTTGTACCAAGAGGTACAAGAGCTGACGAAATAAAGGCCTGTTTAAAATCTTCATTTTTATGGCCACAGATAAAAAAACTAGCGCACCTGGAGGGACAGGTAAAACCTTCTTGACAAACTTATTGTTGGCAAAAGTTCGAAGTTAAAAAAAAATAGCCCTAGCTGTTGCATCTTCCGGTATAGCTGCTACCCTGCTCAATGGAGGTCGAACTGCTCATTCTACATTTAAACTTCCTTTGGATTTAGTTAATTTAGAAACACCTCATTGCTCTATTTCAAGCAATGTAATACGGCTGCGGTGTTTAAAGATTGTAAGTTAATTGTTTGGGATGAGTGCACAATGTCACATAAAGGTGGGCTTGAAGCCATAAAAAGAACCCTGCAAGATATTAATGAGAATACTATGTTGATGGGTTGTATTACAGTCCTGCTAGCTGGAGACTTTCGCCAAACAATTCCTGTTGTGCCAAGAGGTACAAGAGCTGACGAAATAAAGGCCTGTTTAAAATCTTCATTTTTATGGCCACAGATAAAAAAACTAGCGCTCACGATAAATATGCGAGTGCACTTAAAAGGAGACAGTTCTGTAGGAATTTTTGCCGAAACTCTTTTAAAATTGGGAATGGCGTCCATCCAACAGTTGATGGAAAAATAGTTATAACATCACGCTTAGGAAATGTAGTCAAAAACGTTCAAGACCTTACATCCAAAATATTTCCTGACATTTCCAACATATCATGTAAAAGCTTAGATTGGCTATATGAGCGCGCCATTTTGACAACGAAAATGAAAGAGCAACCACTATTAATAATTTATTGCTAAACTCATTTGATGGTTTAGAAGTCTCCTATAAATCGGTCGACTCTGTTCCTGATGCTGATAATGCTGTTCATTACCCTGTTGAATTTTTAAATTCTTTGAATCCTCCAGGAATTCCTCAGCATAATCTGTCTCTTAGGATTGGAGCACCCGTAATGTTATTGCGAAATTTAAGTCCCCCAAAGTTATGCAATGGGACACGATTGCAGATAAAAGGTCTTTATAAGAATGTAATCAAAGCAAGAGTATTTACGGGGTGCCGAAGGGGGAAACAGTGTTTATACCCAGGATCCCATTAATACCATCCCTTTCAGTTTAAAAGGCTACAATTCCCTCTAAAAGTTTGCTTTGCAATAACTATAAATAAATCGCAGGGGCAGACTTTGAAGCTGGCTGGACTAGATCTTAGAGAAGATTGCTTCTCTCATGGACAATTTATGTCGCATGCTCTAGAGTTAGCTCTGCCAGTAGCCTTATTATTCTCGCTCCTGAAGGATCTTCTAAAAATGTTGTTTACACAGAGGTTTTAAAGTAATCATATTAATTAACATTATTAAACCTAGAAAGTTTCAGTGGAATAGGTCTAATTGGAGATACCACATTAAAAAAACGCGCCAATTTCTCTACCTCAGGGGTGGTGTGGAAATGGGAAAGTCTAGACAACCGTACTCAAAACTAATTTTAAGCGAACGAAGTCGCGCCGGGTACAGCTAGTTACCTATAAATGATTAGAAGTGCAATATAAACATTTTGGATCACTTGTGTTATTGACCCTGGAGCAAATATATGAATTCCTAGAATTTTTTTTGCTTCCAAAGGGCATTTCCGAAAAACTTTTTCCCTTTACCCTCGACGCTACCTCGGCTGACACATGTTGATATCGTCGATCTAAACCATTTTGGCAGTTCATCATAAGTAAGCTGTTCCTCATACTTGTTTTTGGTGTACGGATCTACCGTTGAAAGAACTATATGTATAATCACCGCATTGACAATATCTTTTTCGTCCCCTAGGGACATAAACGAATCTAAAATTGCACTTACTGTATCAATTATTATCCTCAAGGCAGACGCAGAAGGTTTTGTTATTGAAGGGATTTCAAACAGCTGCGCTAGAGTTTCAAAGAAACTCTCATAGACTCTCTTTAAATTCGCTAATGCCTTTTTATAATTTGCATCTGAGACTTGAAGAGCTTTTATTGTTCCCAATGCCTCGTCAGAAAGGCAGGCTAACAAATGGTTAAATTTTTCGTTGTTAGATAACGAATTATCAGAGTCAACCAATTGCTCAAAAATTCCATTAAATTGTTTATACTCTAAATGTTTGCCGCTAAATTTTGGTAACTTCATTTTTGGCAGATTTGAATGTGAACTGCCCATGACTAAAGCCTGCTGTTTATGATTTTCACCTGTACTAGCAGCTGACATATATAATGCCTTGGTAATAACGCAATTTTCTTGTAATCCCGACCTATTCCGGTTATCTGGATCTATTATATCAATTTAAAATTTCCAGTCGACATTGAATTTGAAGAGGATTAAACCAGATTGTATTCTCCTCGAAAGCTTTTCTCATTCTTGTAATATCTTAACCAACCCTATCTACCTGCGAAAATGATTTCGTTAATTGCACCGAGGAGCAGCTATCTTTCATCTCCCCTTCTGTCTCCGATGCGCTATCATTCTTTTTGGTTTTTGTAGGTGCCATTTTTATTAAAAATTATTTAATTTATTTACAATATAGCCAATAGTTTTTGTAGGTGCCATTTTAATTAAAAATTATTTAATTTATTTACAATATAGCCAATAGTTTTCTTTTATGTTTTGTGTATTTATGGCACGAATAAATTTGGTTAAGTGTAGAGCATTTGGCGTAACAAAAGAAATGAGAGACGAGAACGTAATTAAGAGAGTGCACCAACACCCGAAAGAGAAAACACAAGCAGTTGCAGTTCGTTGCACTTGCGCTTCGCGATCTGCAAAAAATTCGAAGTTAAAACAGCTAAAACAAATCGAAACGAAAAGGCAGACACAGCGAGAACTAACTGTTACTTTCCACCGGCACTGACGCTGTTACGCTTGAAATTCTCTTTCGCGAGGGCTGCACCAAAACTATGTGGTTGTTCACATTAATTTATTTATTGATTTTTGTTTTATTAATTTTGTATTGGTTATCTCACAATTTTGTAGCGGTTTGTGGTTATTGGGAATATATAGGCACGAAATTTTTTTGCTTCCAATTATTATTATTATTTTGACCAATGCCAAGGCAATAGTTGCAACTATTATTTTTGCAGCGATAAACTATTGATTTGACACTGTTACCTGGTCATCAGATGAGTCCACTTCTCTCGAGTTGGCGTTGCGGTCCACTTCCACTTCCGAAAAATGCCAATTGTTGGCGCCGAAAATTGCAAATACAAAATGCAAAAAAAAAATGCCAAGTCTTGGCCCCGAAATTCGCAAGCAGCTAAGCGGTTTTTGAAATGATTTTAAATCCGAACAAAACTTTTCGGTAGTCCCTGCTCGGGCGCCATGTAGAAAATCGAAACGAAAAGAATTAATTATTAATAATTGAGAATGCCGAAAAGACTTGGCTTGTCTGCTGCAAAATTTGGGGGAAGGAGAAAACACAAGACTGGCCGATTCGATCTTTAAAATTCCACTACTTTATTGTGCCCAGCAGAGCAGTTTTGTGAGAGCCTTTGCAGACCCGCTGAATTTGATTTTAGCATTGGCGCTGAGCATAACGCAGTTGGGCTCTAGTGAGCTGTTACTTATGTCTATCTTAACATAAACTTCATAATTTGCGTTCTGCGCTTCAACAGGGACCCTGAGGTCAGCCGCAAGAGAGAGAGAATGTTGCTTGGGGACCCTGAAGTCAGCCACAAGAGAGAGAGAATGTGTTGCTTGGGGACCCTGAAGTCAGCCACAAGAGAGAGAGAGAGAATGTGTTGCTTAGGGACCCTGAAGTCAGCCACAAGAGAGAGAGAATTCGGCCGGTGAACCGTGCCGTAAGGAGGTGTGATCCTGAAATCAGACGTCTCCTAGGGATACCTTCGGACCGGCAAGCCGATAAGGTTAGGGGAAGGAGGAAGTACTACGGGAGCTAACTACAATGTATAAGCGGACTTGGATCGACCACCACTGGGGAGTTGCCTCTTTACCCTTAGACGGTTGGCTGCTAAGTGGCCTTCTGTGGCCCGTGGTCCGCCCTCTCGCGGTCTAGTGTGCCCCTACGCGCGTTAGCGCCTTCTTAGTTTGAATTTTAAATTAAATGCTTCTTTCGCTTAATTTTTAGTCTTTTTATTTATTCATGTTGTTCGGAGCAGCCCGCCAGGGCCTAGTCTAGTGCGCATAGGTGTATGACTGAACCTGCAGCGCTCTTCCGCTCTCCTTTATATTTGCCTTATCTCTAAGCTGTCGCACTACCTATTCAGCGACTACATTTGTAAAACCCGAATTAAAATATTATTATGAAGCCAGGCTTTCGGCTGCAGCAGTGCAGATTCGACTAGCAGAATAAACACGACACGTACATAAACTTATAAAATTAAAAGCATTATTATTACATAACCTAAGGGTGGCATTTTTGTTGTCTTCCCCCAAACATTTTGGTGACCCCGACGTGATCGCTGTTTTATTTGCCGTCTGCAACTCGGTTTTATTATTGTTTAATATCTTTTAAACAATATATTTGGTTTCGCTGTCGTTTGCGGGCATTCGGTCACAAACACACGGACTTACATGACGGCTGGCCGTTTAAGTTTTACATTTCGCGCTGTGAAAAGCCGGCGGTTGATCTTTTCGTACATTTTGCGCTGTGAAAAAATCAAAACAGTGTTGTGCTGCAAATTATAAACAAAGGAGAATGACGTTTAACTATTCTAAAAGTGCATAGTGCATACATGTATGTACATAATTTCAAGTCTGCGGTTATAAGGCGGAACAACAACAACAAAGTTCCGTTGCGTTTTCGACGACGCTTTGTGCCGCGCAAAAGTTAAAAGGTTATTCACCCCTCTTAACCGGTTCGGACATTTTTCTTTTATTTTTTTTGTGTGCACTAAGAAATGGCTGCTCCAGAAAATGCGGTTTGGCCTCAAATGACGCGCCAAATGAAATAGAATTTTTTCGCGCCAAAGTGCAATCAATTCGCGGCAAACAAACGCGATGAAATTGTGTTTAACAACTGAGTCTATAGATCAGTTGGATGAAGCTGATCTTCCCGCGCGATTGGACTGGGTCAATTCCTTAAATTCGTCATTTGACTCCGCACAGACATCGCTGGAACGGCTGGATTTAAAGGAGACGTCGAGTGATAGGCGATGGGAATTTTCGGAGGTTTTTATGGAGGTTTCATAGAGGCTGGCCAGCTAACCAGCGCAAATTGAAATTGTCGGGTAGCACAGCTGCTAACTCCACATCTATTGACATCTTTATTTTCGGACACGGAAGCCTCGATTACCCAACCTGGAGATTGCTCGTTTTCATGGATCTTATGCTGAGTGGCCGGATTTTCTCGCAACGTTCACCGCGGTCTTTAGAATGATGATGAGCTAAGCGACATTGAAAAGCTGCAATATTTACGGTCAAGTCTAGGCGGCGTGGCTCTGGAGACCTTACGCTCGCTCGAACCTTCAAATGACAATTATAAAAAGGCTTTGAATCTGGTCATAAGGGATTTGATAATAAAGTTTTACAATTTCAGGCACACGTTCAGGCAATATTTGATTTAAAAGGTGTCGAGAAGGGATCTGCCAAGGGTCTTCGTGAGCTCAGTGATTCTATGAACGCACATCTTCGGGAAATCCATACGCTGGCCACTACACAGAAAATTTTGGATGGATTACTGATTCATATCGTCGTTCACAAGATCAACGGACTCGGGAAAAATGGGAAGAGGATTTGCCAATCGCTGAGTTATCTTCATGGACTGCTATGGAGTCGTTTTTGGAGAGGAGGTGCAGGATGATGGAAAATTTGGATATATGACCCCTGACTCATCCGCACCATCTCCATCATCAGACCCACTCTCGAGCTCTCAGCCATCACCATCTACTTCATCAGCACTGGTGTCATGCTCACAGCTTGATCGTCAGGTATCGCACCCTCTACCAAATGCTTCAAATACGTGTTGCTGCTACTGCTATTGTCTATGTAAAAAATAAGGTTGGTTCATTTATGCCCTGTCGAGCAATCTTAGATTCCGCTTCTCAATTAAACTTCATAACTACGCGCCTAGCTAGCCAGTTAAATTTGAAATATAGGCATTCGCATACACTCATTTCTGGGATCGGTGAGTCCTCTATGAACTCTGATAAATCATGGATATTTTTGCGCAATCACGGGATGCAGGGTATCGTGCGTCATTCACAGCTGTTGTGATTCACAGTATCACTGATTATCATCCGAATTTCAACATAAATACATCAGGATGGAGGATTCCACAAAACATTTCGATCGCTGGCCCTTATTTCAACCAATCACAACGAATCGACTTGTTAATTGGCGCTGGTCTGTTTTTCGAAATAATTGCTATGGGGCAAATACATTTGGATAGCATGTTGCCAACACTCCAAAACACCAAACTTGGTTGGATCGTTTCTGGTGGGATGTCGACTACTCCAAATCATAAGTCTGTCTTAGCCGCCGTTGTCAAGGATACTACGGATCATTCTGAGGATGACGCACTTGCTGCCACAGTAAAGCGATTTTGGGAAATTGAGGATTGTAATCCATCAAAGCCAGCACTGTTGCCTGAGGACTTGCAATGCGAACAACTGTTCAAGGAAAACTGCACAAGACTTGGAAAAGGTAAATACTCTGTTCGTTTCTTATCCACTTCGGGATTCGGAAGTTTAGGTGATTCCTATTGCCTAGCTCGTCGTCGTTTTAGGAGTTTGGAAGCTAAGCTAGATAGAAACCCTGTTCTCAAAGCTCAGTATTCGGCTTTTCTCCAGGAGTACATCAACTTAGGCCACATGTCTCTCGCACCAAAGGATCCAACAGTAGCACAATTCTTCTTGCCACACCATTGTGTACATAAGCTGGAAAGTACGAGCACAAAGCTTCGGGTCGTCTTTGACGGATCTGTTAGAACTACTTCTGGCAGCTCTCTGAACGACTTGCTATTGCAGGGCCAACAATTCAGCAAAAAATCTTTCTTTACTTCTTCGCTTCCGATTTTTTAAAGTTGCCCTCTGGAGACATCTCCAAGATGTGCGTGTGTCGCACCCGGATGACTTTTCATCGAGTCACCAAGCGTATTGCACTTTCAACAATAGCCAAATTCTATGATCCGCTCGGTTTAATAACGCCGATTGTCACAAAGGCCAAGATCTTTTTGCAATTACTATGGAATGCTAACGTGGATTGGGATGACACATTACCAGATTACCGATCGTCCAAAACTTGAAATTTTCACGATTCGTAATGCAACCTCAGGCTTCCATCCAGTTGCATGGATTCTGCGATGCTAGCATAGCGGCTTATGGAGCGTTTTTATACTTGCGGTCGGAGGCCAATGGAGAAGCAAAGGTCCATTTGCTCTGCGCCAAGTCGAGAGTGGCCCCTTTAAAGGCTTTGACAATTCCAAGACTGGAGTTGTCGGCAGCGCATTTATTGGCGGAGCTCATCGTAAGCGTCAAGGAATCCATCGATTTCGAATGCGACTTTCATTGCTGGTCCGACTCGGCTATCGTTCTGGCGTGGATTCGGCAGCCTCCGAGGGATTTAAACGTATTTGTATCCAACAGATGAGATGACAAAAGGCATGACTTGGCACCATGTTCCAACAAGCTTAAATCCGGCGGATGTCGTATCGCGAGGCTGTACCCCGAGAGAATTGCTGGAGCTCTCCCTGTGGGCTAACGGGCCTCCATTCCTGCAAAGCTCGTGAAAATGGCCCTCTCTTCCAAATGCAGTTAAGGATCTTCCAGAACGTCGTTCCGCAGCGCTAGTTGGAACCGTTTGCACTGACATTTCGATCAACTGCAAATTCCTTAACTCTTTTCATAAGTTGCAGCGTGTATTTGCGTACATTTATCGGTTCATTTCGAATTGCAGAGCAAAATCTTCACCTTCAAGGAACCGTGTTACCGTTGAGGACCTCAATTTGGGGACCGTACTTCTTCTGAGGAGCATCCAACAGGTTCACTTAGCCAAGGAGTAGGGATGTCTTAGCCAGGACAGACCGTGTCCACAGAAGAGCAAGCTGATTTCGCTGAGACCAATAATCGGCTCCGATGGATTACTTCGCGTTGGTGGAAGACAGACAGACAGACAAACCAATTGATTCTCACGCTCTTTATTACACGGCCTCATATTGTTTAAACAATGCAAATGTTTAAACAATTTGATTCACGGCGTCCCCACCTGTCTTTATCTAAACTACTATATAAAAGTCTTCGAATAAAAAATGGGTCAGTGGTAAATTCCTACCAGAGCGGATTGACATAAAAATCTAGAAAAATCCGCATAAATTCTGAAATAATTAGGAGACGTGTGTGAGGTACAAATTAAAACAATAAACGACCCCAAAGTGCCCCAAAATTCGATTCGTTTTTTTTTAAATTCTTTCTTTTGCCATTTTTCTGTTATAAATGTTGTTAAAATGGTTTTAAAAAAATTATGATCATAATCTTATGCATAGCCGCAACTAACTGCATTTAAATTTTTTTGGAAATTCAGCCTCCTTAACCAAGTCCCCAATATTTTCCAATTCTCTTATGCGTGACGTCACGGCCTCCACATATGTTTGTATGTATGTTCTGCTGGCGCACTTTGCATTAAGTCGTAAATGAGTGTTTGTAGCATTTTAAGTGTGACCGCGCAGGGGAAAAAATGAAAATACCAGTCACAAAAAATTTAAAATGCGCGGTTAAAAAAATCGATTATATCGCAAATCTTTTCATTTGTTTTCAAATGTTGAGTTATCTACAAACTTTGGATTTGTAAAAAACAAAAATAAACAATGATTCGCTCTGCTATGTACACACACACGCACGAAATATGTATATCCAAAAAATCAAGATAATACTGATATCCTTTTGCTAAAAGAATATTTAATTTACATTTCCACAACAGATTTAAGACATTTTGTAACCGATTTTCGTCATTTAAAATTCAAATCGCATTGATAATATTAAAAGAACATTAAATATTCAAACCAATTGATTCTCACGCTCTTTATTACACGTGCCTCATATTGTTTAAACAAATGCAAATGTTTAAACAATTTGATTCACGGCGTCCCCCACCTGTCTTTATTAATATAATCTTTTTCTTTTGCATACTTCTTTACGTCCCATTAAATGACCGTTTGCTGTAATTAATTCAAGTGAAACATAACCTGTTGGTCGTGTACAAATACTTCATTATTTGCCAATTGTTTTTTTTTTTTTAATGTGTGGAAAGAAGGTGTGTAAAGAGGGGTTGGGGGCCCAAAAACGCCAAAACTGTAATTAGGTGATAGATGGACAGCCTCTTAAAATTGTTAAACAAGATAAAAATAAAGAAAATTGTATTATAGGGGACGCATTTAACTTTTCCTTTGGCATATTTCTTAATTTTTCTTACATAAATATTTGCTTTCCTTATAAGCGTTGTCTACTGTGGATTCTCTTTTAAACTTCTTCTAAATCGTCAACAGTATGTGATTTTTTATTAACCCTTTCGTTACCAATGTGCATAAAATTACCTTTTCTACATTCTTCGGTTGTAATAGTAATAGTACATTAATATTATTTGTCAAGCAATAACATCACTAGAAGAAAGTAAACATAGCATGGCTTAAATGTTAAAAAAATGTATATTTGTTAAATTAAAATTTTAATTCTTTAATTTCAATTTGAGACATTGAGTTTAGAAAATAACTCTATAGCTAACCCTATAGCTTTAATGGTCAAAATAACAAACTTTTGTTTGTTGGATTGTGAAAATAAGCGTTAACATTTTGAAAAAAATAATTTTCAAAACTGTTGCTTTAAGCATTCTATCTGTAATCGGCAGATTATTTTTAAACTTAAAATTTCCTAATATTTTAAAATCTAAATAGCTTTAATTTGGTTAGCTTTTTGGTTGCCAAGGCGAAGTTTGTATAACACACTCTGTAATCTCAAAATAATTTGAGTAACGTCTATTAAACCTATTACAAAAGCTAAACAACAAAAAGTTATATTAAACCGGTTAGACCTTGAGTTTAGAAAATAACTCTATAGCTGCTTCTATAGCTTTAATGGTCAAAATTACAAACTTTTGTTTGTTAGATTGTAATTTAAGCGTTATACATTTTGAAAAATATAATTTTCAAACTGTTGCCTTAAACAATCTATCTGTAATCGGCAGACTTCTTAAAAACTTGAAATTTATTAACATTTCAAAATTAAGTTACATTTAGTTTTGCATGAAAATTATTTAAATAACATATGATACGCATGTAACTTTTTAGTCTTAACTAACTGAATTAATATCTTTATATCTGCAAATCTTTGTTGTGCAGTGTGAAATTATTTTGCAATATATTTTGCAATATATAAACATCAATATTACTATTGCAAAAACTTATATATTTAAAAGTTAGATAAATAACTATTTAAATTACAAGTATATTTTAATAGCATTTTGAAATATTGATTTTTTTCTAGATTTACTGCTTACAATGGAAGTAGAGTATTTAAAAATAGATGGTGCTCCGGTACCTCACTCTGTTATACCTATAACAGGTGATGGAGCTTGCTTATTCCGGGCTGTGTCCTACGTTTTGTTTGACAATGAAAGTTATGCTCAAGTCATTCGAAAATCAATAGTTCGATTAATAGTTTCCCAATTTAGTTCATTTGTTGATGACACATGTAATTTTAACGGAGATAATTATGCCAATCCTGTGGATTATGAAAATGACATGATTAAACCGCACACGTTTGGTTCGTATGCTGAACTAAAAGCTGCTGCTAAATTGTACCCTATTTATATTGAAGTTTACTTTAATCAAACGCTCATTGCAGTTGCTGGTACAGAGGGCAGTACCATAAAAAGATTTCGTTTCAGTGGAAGCTTATCTGGTGGACATTATGATGTCTACAAGCCTATTGAAACCTTTAATGATAGAAGCTCTCCCACTCAAAATATATTAGAAGTTCCTTCTATGAAAAAAAAGAACATTCAAAGAAGAGGTGAACTTACTGATTTTTCTCGAAAAAAACAGAAAAAGATTGAAAATAAGAACTATCATGTTAGGCATCGTGAGGAAATTCAAACTGCAAAAAAAAACACAACAAAAGAATACAAAGAGTGCACATTCGTGGAAAGTAAAACATAATTCCGCTTTTTTATACGATTTAAATCTGGCATACAATTCTGATAAATCAGTTGATATTGGAATAATGAATAAGAGATGCTCATTTTGTGGCGCCTTAAAATGGAAGGAAGAGTCAAAAGGTATGTGTTGCAAAGAGGGAAAAGTCCAGCTTCCATCTCTTAAAACATTACCAGATCCTCTTTTAAGTCTTTTAAATGGTGATCACCCAGACCATACACATTTTATGGGGCTTACCAGAAAATATAATAATTGTTTTCAAATGACTTCATTTGGTGCGACAAAAGTTATTAATGAAGGTTATATGCCCACATTTAAAGTACAGGGGCAAGTTTACCACTTAGTTGGTAGCGTTTTGCCAGCTTCTAAAGAAGAAGCTCAGTTTTCTCCAAATTTATTTTATTGGTGAGGACAATGTAGAAGCCGATTTCAGGTGTAAAAACAGTCCTGGAGTTAAAAATGCGTTAGTTAAATCACTACAGTTGATGCTGCATGAAAGTAATCCATATGTTAAGGATTTTAAAACTGCTCTTAAAAGAGTTCCGAAGAATTGTAGCCAATTTAAAATGGTTATTCACGCCAATAAAAAGCCTGTTAGGGCTCATAGAGGTCGTTATAACGCACCCCAAGCAAATGAGGTCGCTTTGGTATTAGTTGACCAACAATTTGAAAAAAGGGACATTATTATTGAGGGTTATAATAATCAGTTAAAAAGAATCAGTGAACTTCACCGATCTTATGACGCCCTACAATATCCATTAATGTTTTGTCATGGAGAAGATGGTTACACTATAGATATACCCAAAATTGACCCCGTTTCAAAAAAAAACGTTAAGAAAACAGTCTCAGCGTTAGATTTTTACAGTTTCCGAATAATGCTTAGAGAAAATGTATGGAATCACCTGCACTATTTTAGAGCTCTCTTTAGTCAATTTTTGGTTGATATGTATGCTAAAATAGAAACAGAAAGGCTTAATTTTATTCGGCTAAATCAAAAAAAGCTGAGAGCAGAAAGCTACATACATCTTCAAGATGCTATAGGTAGGAATGATGTAGATTTAGCACAGTTTGGACAGATGGTAATTTTACCTTCATCCTTTACTGGCTCGCCACGGTACATGCACGAAAAAACTCAAGATGCCATGACATATGTTCGTTATTATGGTCGTCCTGATCTTTTTATTACATTTACCTGTAATCCTAAATGGAAAGAAATTAAAAGTGCACTATTTTTAGTGCAGAAGCCTCACGATCGGCATGATATCATTGCTCGAGTCTTTCATTTAAAGGTCAAAGCTATAATGTCTTTAATTAATAGTCATAGTTTGTTTGGGGAAGTGCAATGCTTTATGTATACGATAGAGTGGCAGAAACGTGGTCTCCCACATGCACATATACTGATTTGGTTAAAGTCTAAGATCACGCCTCAACAAATTGATTCAATTATATGTGCAGAAATTTCAGATTCTGAAAAGGATCCTCTCCTATATGAGATTGTTAAGGCTAATATGATTCATGGACCATGTGGCCGCTTAAACCTAAAATCGCCCTGTATGAACGAGGGTAATTGATCCAAAAAGTTTCCGCGATCGTTGCTTAATGAAACTGTTACTGGAAAAGATGGTTACCCTAAATATAGGCGAAGAGCACCTGAAGATGGTGGCTTCACCATGGAAATTAATGGAAACATAATTGACAATAGGTGGGTAGTGCCCTATAATTGTGTTCTCCTGCGGACCTTTGAGGCTCATATTAATGTAGAGCTCTGTAGTTCAATTAAATCCATTAAATACGTTTGCAAATACATCAATAAGGGCAGTGATCAAGCTACATTTACTGTTGAAAGCCCTACTAATGAGGTTCAACTATATCAAAGCGGTCGATATATCAGTAGTTCTGAAGCAGTGTGGAGAATTCTTGCATTCCCCATACTTGAAAGGTATCCGGCAATTGTACATTTGGCCGTGCATTTGGAAAATGGTCAACGGATATATTTTGATCCTAATAATCAAAATCAATTAGTTAACCAGTTAACCAACGCTTCAATAACGACACTGACTGGGTTTTTCGAACTTTGTAAAACGGATTCATTTGCAAGGACCCTTCTTTATGTTGAAGTACCTTCCTATTTCACGTGGAACAATAAAAAGTTCCAAAGGAGAAAGAGAGGTAATATTGTACCTGGTTTTCCTGGAATTAGAATGGATGATGTTTTAGGTCGAGTGTATACCATACACCCTAAAAATAGTGAATGCTATTACCTAAGACTACTTCTTCATGAAGTGCGGGGACCAACCTCATTCTTATTTCTTAAAACAGTTAATAACATTACGTATGCTACATTTCAATTGGCATGTAAGGCTTTGGGCTTACTAGAAGATGACACACACTGGGAATATACCCTAAAGGAAGCAGCTTTATGTAAATCGCCAATTCAATTACGTGATTTATTTGCGGTGATGTTAGTAAATTGTCAAATGGCTGATGCCGCACATCTTTGGGAAATGTATAAAGAAAGCTTTTCAGAAGACATTTTGTACGAGTTTTCTCTAATAGTGGCAGAAGTCAATCAAGATCTACTGGATAGAGTGTTTAATAAATGTCTTATTTTAATCGAAGATATAACACTGTCCATTGGAGGTACGTGTCTATTAGACTATGGTTTGCCCGAACCGATTAGAGTTAGTAGACCACTTCAAAATAGGGAATATTTAAACGAAATAAATTACAATATTAATGAATTCGAATTAAGTAAAGACGAAAATTCCCTTAACGATGAGCAAAGAATGGCATTTCAAAAAATATTACAAAGTGTTCAAAATGAAAACTGTGAAATATTTTTTTTGGATGCCCCCGGTGGCACAGGCAAGACATTTTTATTGAATTTGTTGTTAGCAAAATTACGACATAATAATAATGTAGCATTGGCTGTTGCTTCTTCAGTGAAGAGCTGCTACGCTGTTAAATGGGGGACGCACAGCCCACTCTGTGTTTAAACTCCCATTGGATTTAATAAATGTAGAAACACCATGTTGCTCAATATCTAAACGGTGTAATATGGCATTGGTTTTTCAAGAATGTAGACTTATTGTTTGGGATGAATGCACAATGGCTCATAAGAGTGCTTTTGAAGCGTTGGATAGAATGTTGAAAAATATTCGTGGTAATGATTTTCTAATGGGAGGTATGACGGTTTTATTATCTGGAGATTTTCGTCAAACGCTTCCTGTAGTTCCTCGAGGAACAAGGGCAGATGAAATACAAGCCTGCTTAAAATCATCATTTCTTTGGCCTACTATTCAAAAATTGTGCCTAACAAAAAACATGCGTGTGCATTTAAAAGGCGATACAACTGCTGGAATTTTTGCACATACATTATTGCGAATTGGAGACGGTCTTTTTCCAACTGTCGAAGGAAAAATAATTATTCCTTCAGGTTTAGGAACTGTTGTAACTTCCCTTGAGGAGCTCACATCAAATATATTTCCGGAAATTTCAAAAATCTCAACCAAATCATTAGATTGGTTTTCGGAGAGAGCAATATTAACTGCTAGAAATGATAGAGCTGTGGTAATAAATAACATACTGTTAAAATCATTTGATGGTATTGAAGTTACGTATAAGTCTATTGATTCAGTCACTGAAGTTGATGAAGCAGTTCATTTTCCGGTTGAATTTCTCAACCAACAAAATCCACCTGGACTTCCCTTACACATTCTAAAGCTTAAGATTGGTGCACCAATTATGCTGTTGAGAAATTTAAGACCTCCAAAACTATGTAACGGTACAAGATTGCAAGTAAAAGCTCTTCATAACAATTTAATCGAAGCTGTGGTTTTTACTGGCAGTGCCAAAGGAGAAATTGTTTTTATACCACGAATACCCCTAATACCATCAAATCTACCGTTTCAGTTTAAAAGACTTCAGTTCCCTGTAAAAGTTTGCTTTGCAATAACGATAAATAAATCGCAAGGTCAGACCTTAAAACTAGCTGGACTAGATTTAAGGGACGATTGCTTCTCTCATGGTCAGTTTTATGTGGCCTGTTCAAGAGTTAGCTCCTCTGAGTCTTTAATTATTTTAGCGCCAGAAGGAAAATAAAAAAATATCGTTTATAGAGAAGTCTTGCAAAAATGTTAAACATTTCTAATTAAAATGCACTGTGGAATAGGCCTCATGGGGAAACCACAAAAAAAAAAAACGCGCCATAACCTCCACCTCTATGGTGGTGTGGAAATGTGGAATGGTTTTAGTTTAAATAAAGTAGCAAATAAAAAAGTTAATCAAAAGTATAGTTTTAAGCGATATAGTTAGGAAATTGCTAATCTTAATTTCCGCAGGCGAAGCTGCGGGCTACCTTGCTAGTAAATGATATAATCCCCTTAACTCACAAAATTACAAAAAGTGTTCGTAACAAAAATTTCACTGTTCCAAAACGTTTAAAAAATTAAAATAATCAAAAGTAAAAATAAAAAGAAATAAATTTAAAACAGAATCAACTAAATAAAAAAAACCAACAACAAAGAGAAATAAATTGAAGGAAGAGCTGAGGGCCATCCCTCGCTACAAAGAAAATAAATTGAAGGAAGAGCTGAGGTCCATCCCTCGCTACAAAGAAAATAAATTGAAGGAAGAGCTATACGAAGACCCCAATCAGGATCATCAAGCAAAAAGAAACTAAGGAGAAAATTAGTGAGCTGTATAATTATAGTATTGTATTTTAAGAAGAATTTACTTCAAATTTTTTTTAAATAAAAATAAACAAGGTGGAAGAATTAATCAACGATTTTGAAAAAATTCTAACCATGACTCCACCCTTACCTGTAGTGGCTTCTAGCAGCCAGAATGTTAATGTAAGCGATTTAATAGCTCAAATAGTAACTAATGAATTGAATCCATTAAGGAATGAAATCGCTAGTTTAAAAACTCAATTAAATCACAATGTAAAGAAGGTTGAGGACTTCAAGGTGGAAGATATTGACCCAAACGTAAGGTGCGAAACTTCTTATGAAAGCATTAAGTCGGTTCGAGAATATAAAGGCGAAGAAGATAGTTATGTTAGCTGGAGAGAATCGGCGGAAATAGCAATGGGACAATACAAAAGGGGAAGTGAAAAATACTTTTCGGCACTATCTATTCTTCGAAATAAAATTACAGGCATTGCCAATGATGCTTTAACTCACAATGGAACTGTATTAAATTTTGATGCCATAATGGCAAGACTAGATTTTGTGTTTAGTGACAAACGACCAATACATATTTTAGAGCAGGACTTAAGTGTAATAAGTCAGGGGAAATTATCAATTATGGAATTTTATAATTTGGTAAATAAAAAATTAACTCTCTTAATTAACAAAACCATTATGACACATGGGAGGAATAAGCCAATTACATCTGAGCTTAACGAAAAACATAGACAGACAGCACTACGAGTGTTCATAACTGGCCTCAACGGCCATATTTCAGATGTAATATTTTCAATGAATCCACCAGATTTACCGAACGCGATGGTAATAGTACAAGAACTTGAAAGCAACAATTTGAGGGCCCAATTCGCGAACAATTTTATATCTTCACAACGCAAGACTAATGAGTCATACTTATATGGGCAACAAAACTCAAATAATAAACCCAGGCAAAATAACTATAATAACTATAACAGTAATTATAGGAATACAAACAATTTGCGGTTTAATCAACCCGATAATCAGAATAAACATAATTATAATCAGGCTATTAATCAAAACAGAAATAATAATAACAATTTTAATCAGTATAGAAACAATACCTGGAATCAGGGAAGGTTTAATAATAACCAACAAAATCAGTGGAACTCTTATAGACCACAACAAAATAAGCCAGAGCCTATGGATGTCGATGAATCTATTCAGATGCAAAATAGGCCCCATAATAATAATAATCAGGGATATAATAATTAGCAAAATAACAACTACAATAAATGGAACCAAACTAAAAAAATTGAAACACATAACAAAAGAGTGCCAACAGGAACTGTTAACCAACCGGCTAACAAAACTATGAGATTGAACAACATTGAAGAAGACCATTTTTTAGGGCAAACTCAGGAGTAGGCTTACCCTACTTGATTAGATATGATAACAAAATAAATAAAAAGCTAAAAATATTAATTGATACCGGGGCAACTTCTTGTTATATTAAAACAGGAATCTATGAAAATAAAAATGAACTACCTATATATAAGAGAGTATCCACAGTCAATGGATATTCAATAATTAAGTTTTATCATATGATAACTATCTTCGATACGCGATATACTTTTTATGAAATAGATGGGCTAGGCTCAGATTTATTGGTTGGCTACAATTTATTGAAAAAAATAGGAGCTGTAATTGATACAGCAAAAGGGATAATTAAGTATAACGGAAAGGAGGAAAAATTAAATTACGATAACGGTAATATTTTAAACCAACTCTCTTTGACAGAAGAAAACACCATTCTTCCGTTAAAAGAATTCATAATAAATAAATACTTTGATCAGAAACCTCAAATCAGGTCCGAATCTGAAGAAGGAAATCAAAGTGAATTTAGTTTGGGATATAAAAATCCTGAACACGCCGTCGTTGAAATATCCGACAAAAATAAAAGTTTGGGAAATAAAAATCCTGAACACGCCGTCGTTGAAATATCCGACAAAAATAAAAGTTTGGGAAATAAAAATCCTGAACAAGCCGTCGTTGAAATATCCGACAAAAATAAAAGTTTGGGAAATAAAAATCCTGAACACGCCGTCGTAGAAGTATCCGACAACCAAAAAATTAACAATATACAAAATTCATTCTCAAATCAAAGAAAAGGTTTGGAGGACAATATATTGAATATTATTCAAAAAGAACATTCGAAAATAAATATGCAGATTCCGTTTAGGATTGACATACGCGGTGAAATAAACACCGAAAATGATAGAGCTATTTATAGTAAACAATACCCCTATGCTCTATCAGCTTCAGATTTTGTAAACTCTGAAATTAGCAGAATGCTAAAAGAAGAAATTATAAGGCCAAGCAGAAGTCCTTATAATTCACCGGTATTAGTTTTACCAAAAAAGGGTTTCAACGAGGATGGAACTCCGAAACTTAGACTAGTAATAGATAGAAGAAACTTAACGATAACACCATACCAGATAGATATCCAATGCAGGACCCTTCGGTAATTTTGTCAAACCTTGGAAAGGCTAAATACTTTTCTACAATTGATTTGGAATCAGGATTCCACCAAATTCTCATGAATGAAACAGACATTCAAAAAACCTCATTCTCAATAAACAATGGAAAATACGAATTCCTCAGAATGCCATTTGGATTAACAAACGCCCCTAGAATATTCCAAAGAGCAATGGATGATATTTTGAGAGAACAAGTTGGAAAGACTTGTCATGTCTATATGGATGACATTATTATTTTTTCAAAAACAATTGAACAACATTACAAAGAGTTAATTGTAATAATAAAAATTTTGCTGAACGCAAACATGAAAATTTCGATTGAAAAATCAAAGTTCTTTAAATTGGAAACAAACTTTCTCGGTTACGTTGTTTCTCACAATGTGATCAAAACCGATCCCGACAAAATATCTACAATTTTAAAATATCCAATCCCTAAAAATATCCGAGAACTTAGAAGCTTCCTAGGCCTTACAGGATATTACAGAAAATTTGTGCAAAATTACGCTAAGATTGCAAAACCTTTAACAAAATATTTAGCAGGCCATAATGACAAAGTTTCAAAAAAGGCATCCCGTAAAACTTTCATACAGTTGGATGAATCAGCTGTAAGAGCTTTCAACGAGCTCAAAAATAATTTAATTGCACAAATAGAGTTAGTTCAACCCGATTATAATAAAAAATTTACTTTAACCACCGATGCTTCAGATTTAGCTATTGGTGCTGTTCTTTCTCAGGAAGGAAAACCTATTACATTTATTTCTAAAACCCTATCAAAAACTGAACAGTTATATGCTACTAATAAGAAGGAACTTTTAGCTATAGTATGGGCTTTCAAAAATTTACGTAATTACTTATATGGAGTTAACAACATTGAGATCTACACTGATCATCAACCTCTTTCGTTTTCAATTTCTCAAAAGAACCCAAATATCGAAATGAAAAGATGGTATTCTTTCATTGAGAGTTATTCTCCAAAAATTATTTATAAGCCAGGAGAAACAAATGTTGTTGCAGATGCATTATCTAGGATACAAATCAATAACTTAACAGAAAGTATCGAATCGGTCTTAGATCAAAACACTCAGCATTCAGCAGAGAGTAGTTTTGAGAATGTAATACAAGAAACCCGAAAACCCTTAAACCAGTTTAAGCAACAATTGCTAATAGCAACGGGGAGGTATACAATACATGAGTCGATTAATGTATTCGGAAATACTAGACATATAATAGAGTATGATACTCCGGAAAATTTAGTAACTGTCTTAAGGGAATACATTCCACCTAGTATAACAATTGGAATACATTGTACACTTGAAGATTTTTATATAATTCAAAAACCTTTAAAAGAAAACTTCGTTAACAAATTCCTTTACACAAGGACATTCCTTCAAGATGTAGAAAACAATGAAGACAAGGCTATCATAATAAAAGAAACACACAGTAGAGCTTACCGAGGACTAGATGAAAACTATAAACAAATCTGTAGATTGTATTACTGGCCCAAGTTATATTTAAAATTAAAAGAATATATTAAAAACTGTAGTATTTGCAATGAAAACAAATATAACAGACACCCAATTAAAATTCCGATTGGTGAAGCCCCAATTCCATCTAAAGAGGGCGAAAATTTACATATTGATATATATTATGCGCAAGGTCTCATTTTTTTAACTTGTATTGACGCTTATTCCAAATTTCTAGTAGTTAAAGAAATCCAAAATAAATTAAATATTGAAAATAAAGTAATGGAACTACTTCAACAATTTCCTCAAGCCAAAATAATAATGACCGATAACGAACCGAGCTTTACTTCTGCTCAACTTAAATCTTTTGCACAAAGAAGTGGTTTAACTTTACATTACGCAGACCCGAGGCACAGTACCTCAAACGGTCAAGTTGAAAGGGCACATTCGACATTAACAGAATTAGCCCGCTGCATCAAAGAACAATTTAATTTAACAGACTATACCGAAATCGTAATACGAGCCGCGCAAGAATATAATAAGACCATTCATTCAACAACCAATCAAAAACCCTTTGACATACTTTACAATAAAATCGAGCACGATACTATTCCTGTACTGTTAAAAACTACACAAGAGAAAAGTTTAGAAGGACATAACAATGGCAGAAAAATAAAGGACTATCATGTAGGAGAAGTAATTTACGAAAAGAAACACGGGGAAAGAAATAAGCTTAACTCTAGATATAAACAAGAGAGAACGCTATAGTCGGTTGCCCCGACTATCAGATACCCGTTACTCAGGTAAAGGGAGTGCGAGGGAGATGGAGATAGAAACTTTGTTCACGCATAACTTTTAAACGAATGGTCCGATTTGAAAAATTTCTTCTACATTTCGATAGGTATTGATAAACACATTTTTACTTTTCCGAAATATTTAAATTTTTTAAATCGTATATATGCGATTGTGGGCGTTAAAGGGGGCGTGGCACCATTTTGAAACAAACTTGCGCTGCGTAGGAACTTCTAAAATCTACATGCAAAATGCCAATCTTCTAGCTTTTATAGTTTTCGAGATCTCAGCGTTCATACGGACAGACAGACAGACAGACAGACAGACAGACAGACAGACAGACAGACAGACGGACAGACAGACGGACAGACGGACATGGCTAGATCGACTCGGCTAGTGATCCTGATCAAGAATATATATACTTTATAGGGTCGGAAACGCTTCCTTCTATCTGTTACATACTTTTGCACGAATACAATATACCCTTTTACTCTACGAGTAACGGGTATAAAAACAGATAGTTAAGGAAAATCATCCTAATAAAGTTATTATTAATAACAGGAACCGTACAATTCATAAAGATAATATTAAATTTTAAACAAGTTGATTTATTTTAAATTCCAGATAATGAATTCAATAATGTACTTATTATTGCTGGTAGCTACAACCAAATCCGAAATTATGGATTACACAAACCATGATTTTTTCTTTACAAGGATACAAAAGAAGTCCTCATTTATGAATCATACGCAGATTTATTTCATATAACTAATTTAAGTTTTTATAAAGATATAATTAGTCTTGAAACAGAATTTTTAAACAGACATAACAGTCAGAATTTACATTGGGAAATATCACACGATTTAAAAATTATTAAAATACTTATTTCTCAAATAGTACCCACTAGATCAAAAAGAGGTATTAATGAATTAGGCACAATTTGGAAATGGATAGCAGGAACACCAGATCATGATGATTTCATAACAGTTCAAAATAAAATTGATGATTTGATAAAAAACAATAATGACCAATTCGTTATTAATTCTAGAATATTTAAAGAAATTAAAACTATATCTGACAATTTTAAAAAGATCAAGAGATTCCATTGAGAAAATACCGCCTCCGCTTGCTTACTTACGATCTTATGAACTTAATGGATACAATTACACTTGCTAAAATTGATGTATTTAACACTAAAATTTTAAACTATAATGACATACAGGAAATTTATAAACATGAACAAAAACCTGTAATTATTACTGATCTATTGGATATATCTGAATTTAAAATCGCTTTGCACCAAAATCTTATCATTATATATATTAAATACCCCATAATTATCGATCGTTGTGAAGTTTATAACTCAAGATCCATTTCACACAGTGATGGAAAATTGTTAATCAATAATCATGTCGCAAAATGTAAAAATAAGTTTTATGTAATGTCTAATTTTAAGACGGAATTATTTAACAACTATTGCACACTAAACCCAGAAGATTCATGTTTTACCAGATTACTCAATGGAGAAAAATCCTTGTGTAATAAAAAAAGAGAAAAAAATAAAAATATAGATGTAATCCAAGAAGGAGCCATTTTGGTAAACGGAGATAATACAGTTAATGACACTCATTTAGATGGGTCATATTTAATAACCTTTAATGGCACCACTAAAATTAATAATAAATACTACACTAATGTAGACAATAAGATATTGGAATACATCACTGCACGAAAATACACTGACATTTTTAATATCCGAATATATTATATCAAATGATTCGGAACTCTCATTCGATAATATTAACGTATTAAATCCCTTTATTCAAATTAAACAAACTCAAATACCAATTACATTAATATTGACCATAATCGCATTTATATATTTAATTACCATGCTTTAATTAAATACGGAAAATTCTTAATATTCAAACCACGGCAAATTAATATTGAAATACAACCAGAAACTAATATCCCCGACAATGAAAATACCGTAGAAGAAAATATCATTGTCGAGTTGACTAATCAATTACATTCATTATACCCATCAGTTCCAATGAATCGGGACGATTCAATTTAGAATGGGGGGAGTTATGTGACACATTACTTAGGGGCCCTTGCCCAATTTATAAACAACTTTGAGCCAAGAGCTCTTTCCAATTAACTCTGACTGACTCCGAGATTAACCCGTGGTCAGCTATTTCTGTAAACAAAGCTTCCAATCGATTCCCACCCAGATCAGTTTCGAGCAATCCGCTTCAAACGGATTCTGTAAACATCCAAGCCGATATTGTAAACATCAGAGCCCCAAAAAGGGAGCCCCAAGTCCGCTAACGTAAACATTAACTTCCGGTAGAACTTCAGTTCTGCAAAATTTCAATTTCAAAATTAATTGACAAATTTCATCATCCTTTTCCGATTCTCTTGGATGACTCTCTTAATCAGATTTTTGTGATAAATCTCTTAAGCCGAGGTTTGATTATTGATGATTGACCCAAAGCAGGGCAGTCCGATTTTGCAACCGAATAAGACAGAACAAAAGAAAGAGTTGTGAGCAGTGAAAAATAAATTACGAACCAAAAAATGTTGTAATAGCGAATAAGTGAAAATAAAAAAATAAAAATAAATTTTTTTAACAAATTCGCGAGTGAGAAATTTAATTTGCATTGCTTGGTCATGTGGTCTGCCTTAAGACAATTGACGCACAGCCTTTTTCGCTGAGCCCAGGTCAGCCTTTCAGCAGGAGTTGACTCCTTAAATTTCTCGCATTTGTATATGCTATGCCCTTTTTGACAAAACAGGCATGCCAATGAACTTGTTGTTGCTGAAGCACTTGTTTTTGTTTTTCTTTATGCATTTTTCCGCCGATGGCTTCGAGTGCGAGAAAACGTTGTTCTAGAAATCCAAGGAATTCCTTTATTGTTTGAATTTCCCTGGTATCTAAAATAGTTTGCTCATACAGTGTGTGTGTAAGCCGATCTAGTTTTCTTGTCATATGGAACAGAAGGACTGGATCCCATGTATCTGTTTTTATTCCAATATTTTTCAAGGCTTGCAAGGATTCATTGACATTGTCATGCAGATTTTTTATTGACTGAGAATCATTCGTCACATTAGGGTGATCAAATAATTTTTCAAATATTGCAGTCGAAAGGACCCGCTTATCATTGAAACGTTCCAGGCAGTGTCATAATTAACTTCTGTTAATTCTTCTTCTCCAGAAAGATTAGCTTTAAGATACCACATTTTTTGTATTTTTGGTATCGCTGATTCATGAACCATTTTATTAAAAATGTCATGAAATTGTTGCCATTTTAGATAGCTTCCATCAAATTTTGGGATGGAAACTTTTGGCAACTGTGGCTACTGAAACGGGTTCTGCATATGGATGACAGAATTGCAACATTCCTTCTTCCGCGGAGATAAATCACTCCATACTATAGCCCACTTCTTCAGGTGTTATACATAAATGGATTTCAAAATGAAGACTTTCAATTTGTTTCCATAAATTATCAATTACCGATTTATAGGTAAATTTGTTTTCTGGGGATATATGTTTAATAGTTCTTGACATAGATTCCAGAACTGCTGCTTGGTGTCTGATCAGTTTTTGTATGTGATCCACCTCTTCTGAAGATTTTTCTGTTGCCGGTAAATGAAGAAGTTTTGAGTTAAATTCTTCGATAGCTTGATGAACAATCGTCTGCATTTGATTGTAATACTGTTTTTCAAAATACTTATGCGGATGTGGAGTACCCTTTAATGATTCTAGGATTCTATTATTTCCTTGCTCGAATTTTTTCCAATGCTCTTCAATTTGTCGTTTTCTGTCTTCAAAATACGACGCCTTTTCCTTTCGTTTGCTGGAATCCTTTTTGATGTTCCGTAGCAAAATTTGGATTTCTTCGCCAATTTGGCTTTGTATGGCAATCAAATTTTCAACCTCCATTTTGCCTTAACAATTGCCTGACCCGTTGGAAGATAATTGATTTGCTTATATAAGCTGGCTACGTTTCTACTCGCAACCGATTTATGGTCAAAGACAAGTAACGATTTTCGGATTAGAAAAGAGAGCCAAAAAATAGTTTGCAACCGTTTTATTTAAAAAGTATTTTTTATTTTATTTAATATGTGTGTTAAATAAATGTTTTTAGTTTTGGATGCAAACGCTTCCAGAAATGTTCAAGAGCCGTCTTGTTGACTACTTGAAGTTGTTGAGTTCTACTTGAAGAACCTCTTTGTTGTTGAATCTCGAACGTTAATCGACGATTATCCTGGGAGTAGCCAAGTTGACTCCAGTAAATCGGATTATATTATTAAAAAACAATTTTAATATTTTGGATGCTACCGCTTCCAGAATTATTCAAGAGCCGCCTTGTTGACTACTTGAATTTATTGTTTTCCAGTAAAAAGTCTCCGTGTTGACTGTTTCTATTTGAATTCGCCTAGTTGACACCAGTAAATTGGATTATATTGTTTAAACAAACAATTTAAATTTTTTGGATGCTACCGCTTCCAGAATTATTCAAGAGTCGCCTTGTTGACTACTTGAATTTATTGTTTTCTAGTTGAAGAGCCGTCTTGTTGACTACTTCAATTTCGGAAGAATAATCGACGATTATACTGGGAGTCGCCTAGTTAACTCTAGAAATCGGATTATATGGATGTTGTAAGTTGGAAGAGTCGCCGGGTTGACTTCTTCAAGTTTTATTTCCAATATTGTAGTTACAGATCGCCAAGTTGATAAGTTACTCCTTGACAATTTCAAGTTTTTCGGGAATATGTTATGAATTTTGCTCAATATCTGAATTATTGAGCAAGGTTTTCACAACTTTAACTCTAGAAGATTCGATCGCCAAGTTGATCGGGAATCTGTCTAGAAACGTATGTGCAGAAATTAGTCGCCAAGTTGACTAGAATTTCATGCAATGGTCAGGGTCACCAAAATGGTTGTAGTTTTATTTTTATTATTTATAGGAATGGTTTGCCCCTAGAACATACTCTAGTGACGATAGGTTGCTAAACCAACACTTAAATTGGTTTAACTCGGAGAGATCATGCGTATGAGGGCCAAAGACACAGCGATGCTCACTCGTAGAACGCACAGTAGTTGAATACACAAGTATTGCTTGAGTACTGATTTGATTAGGGCAAAAGGTCGGGTTTATATACACGTTTTCAGAGTCAAGGGTGGCACCATAGCGAAGAAGTGGTATGGGGCTGTTAGTTAAAAATACATGGCATTGCTTATGTTCTAAGATATACAAAGGTACAGAGTCATCATAATTGTCTCCCACTCAAGGAGTTAAGGCGCAGGTAGAGCTGGCGCTGTCCGTGGGCGTCAAGTGGCTTAGCTTCTCAAGTGGTACGCTAACAAATCCTTTTATCGATGGTAGCTTCATCTCGTTTCATGATGTTTATCGTAGAATCAATTATTGAAGTTTGATTCTTAACTAATTATAAAATGTAATCTTCATTCGATTTCACTTTTTGAATAGTATAAGACATCCTCTTGGCATACTCTGTGTCTAATACGCCAAATAAGCTGTTGGCAATATTTCCCACTATGTCCAAGGGAGAACGACGTATTCTTGACATGTGGAGTAAATCATTTTCAGTTTTTATTTCTTCGTAAACGTGTTGAAAATGATTATATACAGCAGCACATGCTTGGACTGGTTGTATTTGTGAACACATTTGACCAACCTTAAGTGTCCACGTGTAAAATGTCTTTACATCTTCGAGACACGGCTTTAAATCATAATAAGCTATGATTGTCCAGTCTGCAGTTGCTAGTCGAGTAGATCCAATTTTCTCGTAATAAATTCCTGGCCTCGAACCAAACTAATGGTAATAGCAGCAGCAAGATTAATAATGGCATCGATATCATTGGTAAGGATGGGCCTTTCCGTCTTTTTGGCTCTTGATCTTCCTTTGTTTCTTCTTCAGCATCTTCTTCATTAATTTCCTTGCGTTTTTCTCCTGGATCATCTTTACGGAATAGTGGAGCAAGTTTATGAATTCTAAGTGGTTCTGGGTCCGGCTGAGTGCTAGTGCTTCTCCAATCAATAAATGACCTGGTGTAAGGACTGTAAAGTCTTTAGGATCATTCGACATTGGAGTAAGTGGCCGTGAATTTAATACTGCCTCGACATTTGTTATGACAGTGCTCAACTGCTCAAAGGTGAGGTTTGCAGTGGACACATTTTTTAATAATAACGTCTTTGCTGACTTTACTGCAGCTTCCCTTAATCTACCAAGGTGAGGGGATCTCGGTGGAATTTAAAGTGAACACCCTTCGTATTGCACAGCTGGAGTATGGAGTTCTTAGCCTGCTGTGAGTGGATTGTTGCATTGTGGCAGTATAGGGTCTGACACTTCCGCCGACGACTTATAAATCGCTGCAATGCTCCAAGGAATGCTGCAGTCGTTAAATCTCCGACAAGTTCCAGATGGACAGCCTTTGTGGAGAAACAAGCAAATACTGCTATGTATGCTTTATCAGGTCGCTTGCCTCGGAATTATCAAGGTCGCATAATCAACTCCGGTATTTAAAAATGGTCTGTTTTGTGAGACTCTATGCTCAGGTAGTTTTCCCATTATTTGAGAAAGTAATTTTGGACGCATTTCATAATTACGTTTCTACCATAGGAGTGATTTTGATAATGTGATACTGTTGTCGTGCAATACCTTTTAAAGTACTTTGACCACAGTGCATATTTTCCTCATGAAGTTTATGTAACAGCATTTTTACGATGTTGTCATTGTATGGGAGTAAGTAATGATTCATTGCATCCCGGGAAATTGGGGCATTTTCCACCCATGTTCCTACTCTTATGATAGAGTTTTCGTCCTAATGAAGATGAAGAGATGCGACCTTGCTGCTATTGGGTAATGGGCGTTCGGGATGACGTCGAAGGTGGTTAAATTCATTTGTGAAATCAGCCTGTTGTATACAACGTATTATAATTCCAATTCGTCAATCTCTAGTAAGACGGGTTGTTTGCTATTTTTACGATAACAAAATCGTAACATGTATCCAATTATACGTTGCAATCGTTATGCATATTTCTTCTCCAAGCGAAACTGTTGCCAAAGTAACTATTTTTGTTTTCCGTTCCAAAGAAATAGTGTTGTCCTTTGGAGCTTTAAATAGAGCTGGCCATTTCTCTTCTTGTCCATGAAGAAACAGTGGTCCGTATAATCACAATGTATGTGCACTTAATTGAGATGCAGGTATCCCTCTAGATAGTACATCTGCAGCGTTGAGACTTGATGACATATGTCTCCATTGATTTGGACAGGTTGTATCTTGTATTTTCGACAACCTATTTGCAACGAATGTATGGAAATTCGATGCTTTTGCATTTATCCAACATAAGACGATGGTGGAATCTGTCCAGTAATGACATTTAATGGATTCTGATTGTAAATTAAGATCCTTTTTCACCTTTTCAGCAAGCTTGTGACGCTGCGCGCACAAAAAAACATGGCATGAATAAATAAAAAGACTAAAAATTAAACGAAAGAAGCATTTAATTTAAAATTCAAACTAAGAACGCGCGCGCGCCAACGATCGCGCGCGTAGGGGCACACTCGACCGAGAGAGATGGTCACACTTAGACCGGCAAATCCCACACAGGCGGCGGGCACACTAGATCTCGCCGAGCCCTATATAAGGCGGACCACGGGCCATAGAAAGGCACTTAGCAGCTAACCGTCTAAAGGTACAGAGGCAACTCCCCAGTGGTGGTAAGCAGCGAAGTCATTTTTTGGTGGATTAGATCATTCGATCCAAGTCCGCTTATACATTGTAGTTAGCTCCCGTAGTACTTCCTCCTCTCCCTAACCTTCTCGGCTTGCCGGTCCGAAGGTATCACTAGGAGACGTTTGATTTCAGGATCACACCTCCTTACGGCGCGGTTCACCGGCCGAACTCTCTCTCTCTTGTGGCTGACTTCAGGGTCCCCAAGCAACTTTCTCTCTCTTGTGGCTGACTTCAGGGTCCCCAAGCAACACATTCTCTTTCTCTTGTGGCTGACTTCAGGGTCCCCAAGCAACACATTCTCTCTCTCTCTTGTGGCTGACTTCAGGGTCCCCAAGCAACACATTCTCTCTCTGTTGCGGCTGACCTCAGGGTCCCCAAGCACCCCATTCACATTTCAGGCTCGCTACGTGGCAACCCACCCCGGGGTCTATTCTACCCGCAGCCGGGATCCCGTGCTGTTCCTCTCGAGCAGCTAGACGGCTCCCGATACCAGGCATTCAAAGTGTACGAAGGAAGCGAAGGCAGCAACACGTTAAGCTTTTAAGGCACTCCGGAATATCTGGGAAATCTGAGCCATTAGAGAGACAAAGAGATGGTAGTCTACCTTTGGAAACGGTGTTATGGAACTGCATTTTAGACTTCTGGGACGGCCCGGCTAGCTCCCGAATCCCCAGGGCGGAGTATCCCCAATATCCCTACAGTATCCACAACATAAACATCGATGACACGCGTCTCACATCACAAAAAACTATCGGTCATCACTAACAAACAAAACTATTGGTGACCTAGCCAAGCACGCCCACCCAACCAAGGATGCCCCGGAGGATTCTGCGGAGGCATCACCCATAATCAGTCGGTCGGAGTCACTCCTCGCGACTAAGACAGCTCCATCTCCCCCACAGCGACAACTCACTCGCACATTTCGGTCTTCATATACATTTAATATCCACAGTAAGTACTAAAGTTAACATAACTTGCTCTCCTAGTAATTAATTCATCTTTTCTTGGCCTTTACGACCAAAACTTGGCCACCGTCTACAGATTTACGCGGTCAAAGGAGAAGATTACCTTCCTTTGGAAAAGGCTACAGGCGCCGCGGAAAATATGTGACCCGACACCTAATCCTGAGGAGCTCCTAGGGAAAAGAAGGGACAGGCCAAACGGTAAGTAGTATGCGCTGTAAACAATCCCGCCGAAAACTAATAATCGCGACCCTTTTTCACAGGCAACAACGAGGACAAATTGAGGTTTTCGGGTCTAAGTCCGGATAAATTTACAGGTCAACAGGTAAGTACATAAATTTAGTAATGTGCACATTTAAATTAACATCAATGATTTCAGCCACTTCTGGGCTAGGCGCCGGGATAAAATTCAATTATTCCAATTTGAAATCCCGATTTAAACTTCCAATTTAAATATCCCGGGGCCCTATGTTTTGGGACCCGGTTGCCCTACGAATAATTATTTATAATATAATAACACAAATTTCTCTAATACTCACTTTTTTTTTATATTTCGGCACAAACACTACTTCAACATTTTTGTTCCGTCTGCTGGGACAATATGGCTGCGACTATATCAAAATCTGCCTATCATTCCTATCTCGCCATACTCCCTTTGCCTCTCTCGAAATTGGGTCATTGGACATATCAAGGCCATCCTAGCCATACCCAGCGAACCGGGCTATTTTAAATAGCTAGATAGCCAAGGGCATCAGCAGAAGGGGGCGCCACTCCAGTAGGGGTTGCCACCCTCCTACCCTACTTTATCGATAACCCTACCAAAAACGAATACCTCCTTCTTAATTCCTCCAGCCGATTCCAACTTGAAATGCAACAACGGCTTGACGACATGTACTGCAAAATAGATATTTTCCGAACGGAATCGGAAATTTTCCTCCTTAAATAAACGTTCATGTTGGGGAACTTAGAATATATAAGAAGTTTGTTTAAACCACTTACCTGGGATGGAAACCATGTTCCTCCACAGCATGAACATATTTGTGTTGGTCCGTCCTTAATGTTTCGTAAATATTGTTTCCGCGCAGGGTTTCTGTTTCTCCGGCGTTGTAGTTCCCGTTAATCCTTCCTTTCAACTTCGGCTGCGACTGCCTTAAAGATTCCGTCTGACGATTTTGGGAACTGCTCCTATATGTGAAAAGTATTTCCCCTGCCATTTCCTGAATTTGTTGCTCTCGAAGTCTCCGCTGTTGTCGTGTCTCCCGACCATGCAATATGTAGTAACGCTGCTGATGCGCACGAGTTATGGGGTTATTCCTAACGATCCTATGAGCTCCGCGTCGCCTACGCGCTCTGAGATAGCTCTGGCTAACGCATGCACTGCAGTGTTTAGCGACTGCTGTCGTTGGCGTTCCTCGGAGTTAGCCCTGACAAAAGAGTAAGCTATAGCGTCCTGTTCTCGTTCTGGCCCGCGATTTGCTGCAACGGACCTCCAGGTAGGGCGATTAGCAGTATTTTTCAACTGCTGTCGTCGGCGCTGCTCGAAGTTAGCCTAGCAAGAGCGTGTGTTGCAGTGTTCAGTGCGCGTTCCCTTGCTCGAATTCGGTTACTACGCCTTCTGACAGAGCGGGCTGCCGTATTTCGCGTGCGTGCTTCCTCAGCTACTTCCAAATTACTTGCGCAATATGCAGGTCATTGCGGTTCCTTATCTGCGGTGCATTTTGACGAATATTGGGCTCGGCTACGCCTTGTGCCTGAGATAGGTATTAGTACGCGTGACATTCTCTTAATTTAGCTGTTTAACATAAAAATATAAAGGTTGTAAGGATGTTACACAAACACAGAAATTTGTGGCGACAAAAGCCAAGCTGCAAACCCACAAACAAAATCAGCCCCAACAACTGGAATCCACATCTCTCTCACACTCAAGCGCAACAACTGCAGTTGCTTGCGCTCACCCATACGACTGCGATGAAATTAAACCCACCACTCTCTCTCAAATTGCTCCAAGTCTGCTCACTAAAACTAATGCATTAAGTCATGGTTCCAAAATACAAACAGCACCAAAAACGGAATCCATTCCTCTCTCACACACAAACGAAACAAGTGGAACTACTTGTACTCATACACAAAAAACTGAGCGAATAAAACCCACATTTTTTTCCCTAATTGCTCCAAATTCTCTCACTAATACAAGCTCATCACACCATGGCGATGCACCCAAATTAGAATCCACTGCTCCCTCGCACACTAATATAACGAAGAGCTCTGCTTGCAATCCTCATTCTCACCCACACACCAAAAATCTCCCTGCCGGAGAGGCTTACACTGGGGAAAACGGGAAACCATCTCTGCTGCTCCAAAATTTTAAAAATGGCTCCATGGTAGACCCAGCCACTCTTACTCAAGCTTTACTAAATCAGGTTCTAATCAATAAACCAAACTACGCAAAATTAACTTTGACTAATACCTATATCCCCCCTCTCTGATTTTCCCTCTACCCCACAAGCCAAAAAACAAGATGTCCCCACTCAAACACGCAATAAAAGCACAGTAAGACGTACCTTGTTTGATGCTAAAACCCCTGGCAAAAGGCGTATGGAAAAGGAAGAAGCACCGTTTGGTGAAACTCCCTGTAAAAAAACACAGGAATTCAGCAGCTCTTTTGGGAGCAGATTTTCCTCATGAAAACATTGCCATACAGTCCCCAGTATTCTCTAGTCTAGCCGCAAAAATGGTAGCTGCAGAGCACTCTAGAAGAAACTCCTTAGAAACAGAAACTGAGCCAATGGAGAAGACTCAGAAGCCTCCACAGCTAAACGAAGATGTTGGCCTAACCCCTTGGCAAATGTTTCCGTTTTCCAAAAAAGTGGCATCAATTTACATAAACAAAATACCCGACTTAATTCCCTTACTGGAAAAATGTAATTATAGGGTAGGAGTCTCAAGCTACAGTACGAAAACGACAGTTGGGGAAGGGATTAGGCTTCAGGCTAAAAATATGGAGGCCTATAACATTATAAAGCAGATCCTCAGCGAAACTGGTACTCCAACCTTTTCGCACCAACCAAAAGCTGATAGGGGCTTTAGAGTTGTAATAAGGCACCTACATCCATCCACTCCAGGTGCTTTGATAGTTGGAGAACTGAGCAGGTTGGGTTTCCAAACGACGTATTTGCAAAACCTCAAAAATTTTTCAACAGGCCAGCCCATGAAAATGTTTTGAAGCTGAAATAAGTACGAAGGGGGATGGCGAACACTTAAAAATCCTTGCCTTAAAACTACTGGGGGGTCAAAGGATAGAGGTAGAAAGGAAAAAAAAATCTGAGGACCCAGTACAATGCTTCAACAGTCAAAGATTTAGACACACCACAAATTTCTGCCAATATCCCTCTAAGTGCATGAAATGCGCCGGCAACCACAAGTCAATGCACTGCAATAAACCGCGAACAAGTCCACCAACCTGTCCAAACTGTTCCGGCAGCCAAACCAGCTCTTACAGAGGTTGCCCTGCTTAAAATCAAAATGAACGCAATAAGAGAAACATTAAACTCAGCTGCTAGGATAGACCCTCCCCAGCAAAGAAAAACACACAAACTTTTATAAAGTGAAGCAGTTAAGAGTCACGCTAACTCTCACAGGAGGAGGGCGGTTTCCCCGCAAAGAGCACCACCTCTTAACTCTGGAGCAAATTGACACAACCCATTCAAAGTTTCCAAACAAACTGGGTCAATCCCTCCTCCCCGATCTTCCTCACACGTATCAGCCATACATAAAAGGTTGAATCGTATGAGAAAAAATTCTGCTGTTGTTGCCCCCAAAAGTATGCCTAACAAAGTTAAAGGAAATCCCAAAAAACCTCTCCGAAGGCAGCCTTTTAAACAAGGAAAAGACTCTGAAAGGAACCTTCAGGGCACTCAAGAGACAGGGGACAGCCCGCCAACTACCAGTCGGGCCGCCAGGGCAAACTTTAAACCAAGAATAATTCCCGAAACCAGCTCCTCTGAAACCAGAAATAGGAAGCAATCTCCTAATTCAAAAAAAACAAGAGAGAACGCTATAGTCGGGTGCCCCGACTATCAGATACCCGTTACTCTGGTAAAGGGAGTGCGGGGGATTTGAAAAATTTCTTCTACATTTTGATAGGTATTGATAAACACAATAAAACTGCATTTTTACTTTTCCGAAATATTTAATTTTTTAAAATCGTATATAAGCGATTGTGGGCGTTAAAGGAGGCGTGGCACCTTTTTGAAACAAACTTGCGCTGCGTAGGAACTCCTAAAATCTACATGCAAAATGCCAATCTTCTAGCTTTTATAGTTTCCGAGATCTCAGCGTTCATACGGACAGACAGACGGACAGACAGACGGACAGACAGACGGACAGACAGACGGACAGACAGACGGACAGACAGACGGACAGACAGACGGACAGACAGACGGACAGACAGACGGACATGGCTAGATCGACTCGGCTAGTGATCGTGATCAAGAATATATATACTTTATAGGGTCGGAAACGCTTCCTTCTAGCTGTTACATACTTTTGCACGAATACAATATACCCTTTTATTCTACGAGTTACGGGTATAAAAATTCTCTCTGAACCGGGACTGGTGATGCGGGTTGAAATGATGGAAAAGAAAATTGACCTTCTTATGGAAACATTTTCTAAATTCTTCAAGACCCAGGGAATTGAAATTCCGCTCGGAAAATCTATTTCAACAAACTCGCCCAACGAACGAAAAGGGACGAGCTTGAGGTTTTTATGGATAGGGAGGTAATACAGGTTATGATGGTCATTGAAACAAAGGTGAAGAAGAAACCTCAAATCCTAGACTTCCCAGGTTTCTCTACGTATCATGCTCACAATCCTAGCCGAAACTGTAAAGGTGGCACTGCTTTTTTGGTTAGGCATAACATTAGGCATTCCGCCTTAGAGCCAATAGAAACTGAGTCCTGCCAGTGTTCCCCGATCGTTATACTCCCTTCTAGTGGCCGCCGCGCCGATATGATTATAATTGCGCCAATTTACTGCCCACCGATTTTCACCTGGCCTCGACTCACTTTGATAGACTTTTCAAACACCTTGATAACAGCTCAACAGGAGGCAGATCAAAATTTATTATAAATGGAGACTGGAATGCCAAACATAGAAGCTGGGGCAATTATCAATCGTGTGCTAGGGGAAGAAATCTACATGAAGCCTTATGTTCCAGAAGGGATTTGGAAATCCTGGCTACAGGACAAGCCACTCATTTTCCTTTTGACAAAAGAAAGCAGCCATCCGCAATTGATTGTTCGGTTTTTAAAGGCGACAATCCTTGTATTTACAAGTATCCGAGAAGTGATTTTTCCAGCCGCAATGTGTACATGGTTTTCGCTGCTGTACATTGCTGCAAACTTCTCCGGTGTGTTCGCCTTTGGGACCTCGCTGACGTCCATTGCCCATGAAATTTTTGTGAGGGCTCCAGCTACCGTTGTTTTTGTTGAATCCGCTTTGCCTCTGGTTCGTGGTGTTGGTGTTGTTGTTCCTATTTACGTAATTAATGCTCTCGTTTACGTTCTTTGTGGTTATCTTTGTTTCGACTATCATTGCCTTTCTTAATGCTTCAGGTAATGTAAGTTTTTCGTCTTCTTCACAAATGCGCTCAAATATTGGACCAGGAAGACTCATAATGAATTGGTTTAAAACAAATGCTTCCAAATATTGTCCAAATTTACACTTCATAGCCAACTGCTTCAATCGTGCATACCACTCCGCAACATTTTCACAATCACCCATAGAGGCCATATGAAATTTCTTTCGCTCGCGAAACACGAGCGTTGGCGGTGTATAATGTGTGATTAGAATCGAGCAAATTTCTGTATACGATTTTTGCACAGGTGAATAGGGACTGCAAAGCTGTTTAAAACACTATATGGTGCAGCTCCGATTGATTTCAAAAGCGTTGCCCTCTTCGAATTTTCATCTGTTAAGTTAAGTTCACAGAAGTGGATGTCCAATTTTTCCTTCCAGATTTCGAATGACTCGTTGCTTTGAGAAAACTCCGGAATGGCTGATGTCTGATAAAATGTAGGTGTTGCCAGCTGCCATTTAATTTTTGTATTTACAAAACTGTGTTTTTGTCTGATGTATATTAATACACCGAATTTAAATCCTCGTCGCCAATTTGTGGTGTATTACACTCTTGATAAAAAGACACGCGGTTATCCATTTACATCTTATTCTTTATTCTCCGCTTTCCTTCTTTTTTTGTGTTTCATATTTTAAGTCGTTCCAATTCCATACCTCTTGTCATCTTGACTTACGATATTGTAGTTAAGTATCGATAACATAACAATTAGATAAAGTCATAGGGCCAAAAATGAAGCCGTTCCCGTTCGCGTACCTGGACGACATCGTGGTCATTGGGAGGAACAAAAAAGAACACTTGGAGAAATTAAGAGAGGCGTTCAGACGGCTACAAAACGCAAACCTAAAGATAAATGCGGAAAAGTGCCATTTTTTCCAAACCGAGTTAAAATACTTGGGACACATCGTGACCGACAAGGGCATCAGAACAGACCCAGAAAGGCTGGCAGCCGTACGGAAATTACCGACACCGAAAAGCACAAAGGAGGTTCACAGTTTCTTAGGTATGGCATCATGGTACAGGAAATTCATCCCTGGATTCACCGAAAAACAAGTGCACTACAAGAACTGGTAAAGAAAGGGAAAAAATTCGAATGGCAGACCCAACATCAAGAAGCGTTCGAACGGATAAAGGAAAGCTTAACGATAGCACCGGTACTTGCATGCCCAGTCTTTACACAGTTAAACAGTTAAAACTGCAAACGGATGCAGTACTAACCCAGGAGGATGCCAAAGGGGAACATGTGATCTCGTACGCAAACAGAAAGTTGAGTAAGGAAAAACAAAATTATAGTGCCACGGAAAAAGATTGCCTAGCAATCTACTGGAGCATCAATAAATACAAAATGTACCTGGAGGGCTATCGATTTGTAGTGGTAACGGACCATTTGGCGCTGAAATGGTTGAATTCGATAGAAAGCCCCTCAGGGAGAGTAGCCAGATGGGCACTCGGCTTACAACCATTCCAATTCGAGGTCAGATACCGAAAAGGAAAGTTGAACGCATGTAGGGCGCTTGTCGTTAAAATTCTCAACTTTTAAATTTCCCACTTCAATTTAAAATTCCCGCTAGGATTTTGAAGTTGCCACCAGGAATTAAAATGGCAGAGCCAAATTCAAATAATTTCTGTCTTTACAACACTAAAAAGATAAAGATAAAGATGTTCGATAAAGATTTTTGAGCAACTCTGGTCCCACATTTTTTTCGATAACCAAGCCTTGGTGACTGGCGCATTTCGATTATTCGGTCTTTCCGTTTTGGACCTTGGCCGAGTGAAGATCGTTCTCTCCTGAACATATTTTCTTCAGTGTTTCAACCAAACCCAGAGATATACCGAAACCAAATCTTGGAAAATATCAGACATCCTCAGCCTTTTATAAGGTTTTCTCTTACCAGTAGGTTCCTGTTGATTAAAGGAAGTAAGTTGTACTATTATTTCGTGGAAAAACCCCTCTTCTTATTAAGTAATGCATTTTATAGGAATATTCTTGGAAGTCGAGTTTACTCCTTCACGGGGCTTACGGCTCGGGGAAATTTCGGCACAAATTTTCGTCAGCATCGTGGAAAATTGAAGTCGAGTTCCTCCTTCCATTGGTTCCCGTTTCTGGGAAAAACTGTATAAAGCGCCACCAACGTGATCGTCAGCATTTTCATCAGTTTTAAACATTCAACATAAAAAAAAAAAAATCAATCTAAAATCCAATATAGAATGTGAACTGAACATAAACTGTGAAAATTTCAACCAATGTTGCCACCTAGCGTCCACGCTAAAAATTCTTGTGAATTCCGATCCAAACCAAGCGGTACAAGTTCATGCACTTCCGTGCAACTTAGTAACAGTTTGTTCAATCTGTTCTCAGTGCACCCTGTGTCTCACCTACATACATACAACACAGTGCAGCCCTCTGCTGAAAGTGCACAAGTGGGCAGGCCCAAGCTTGCAACACCCGCTTCGTGACTCAGTCTAATTAACACAACACAATTTAAACTTAAAATCATTCAATCCCTATAAACTCAAGTCAAATTAAACTTGTAATTAAATTAAATACCTAAATTTAAACTAAATTCCTAAACTTAATTTAAATTAAATTTCAATATCGCTAAATTCATTAAAACATAAATATTTAATAAGCAGTTAACGTAAATTACTCAAATCCTAGTGTAATCAAATAATTCAATATGCAGTAAGCAAATTTTGTCATGAGAGCAAGTTTTTAAGCCCCTGGAAGTGTTTTTTTTTTCAAATTTATCTTAACCTACAGTCAATTGAAATGCAGTTTTCCAAATTATAAAACAAATTACAGCCAATAATACAACATATTGAAAGCGCTTTCAACGTTGGATATTTTGGGTAAGTGATCGGCTCCGGTCGTAATGCCACGTATTTTGATTGACTGTGTACTATAATATTCTAATGATTTTGATATTATAAAACAAATTCCCCCTTGATAAATACTTGCTCAGTGAATTAAATTAAATTTCATATTCCATAAATTCTAAATACCTTTGCTTCGATTTAAATTTACTTTATCAATATGAGCTTAGCATAATCTTTATATGATACCCAACTTTGTAACCTTAATAATCACCTTTGGTAGTATTACTTTTCTTGTATTAAACATAATATAAACATGAATTGCTAAATAGTTTTTCAATGGAAGCTTGCATCGATGACGATGATTAGGAGCTAGGCGTGTGTCGAAGGGATCACCAACCTGTGTCAGGTTATGCGGCTGTGGTGATCATGGTAGGGTGGGCAATGTCAGCGGCAAATAACATCCTCGCTGCCGACACCGACACACACACATCAGCTGCTGCCATTCCATCTAGGCAGCACCCTTCTTTTCAGGTATTCCCTTCCTCTTTACCCCAATCTTAGTTCTGTCCCTCTACAATTAACCTCAAAGTCAGTTCGCACGCGAATTTAAATAGGATTTTGTATTGTAATATGCGAGCAAGTAGTACTGTGGATCAACTTGGAAACTCACTCCCTTTACCGAGGAAAACAAGAGCCGGAACCAGCGCGTGCCCCACTTGAAGCTACACCCACCATCTTTCGTTGCTGTTAGAATCATTCGTGATATGCTACACGCAGTAGCATACGCCGTGTCCAGAGATCCAGCAGTGGAAGTAAAAACTGCAAGCAGTCAAACCTATTGGGTGAAAGAAGCATACGAGAAGGTAAAAAAGGACCCAGGCAACGGGGAATTTAAGATCGAAGGGGAAAGACTGTACAAAAAAGGCGGTAGAGCAAGAGACCTGCAACCATGGAAACTACGCATCTCAAAGAGCGAAATTCAAACGACGCTCCAAGAAAACCACTGCAACACAACGGCGGGACACCTGGGAATATTCAAGACTTTGAAAACGATTAAGGAGAGATATTTTTGGCACAGAATGCGAATGGACATCATAAAATTCGTAAAGGCTTGCGAGAGCTGCCAACGATACAAGTTGTCTCAACAAAAATCCGCGGGTAAAATGCTAAATAAGATCACCGAAGCACCATGGGAAACTTTATGCGTAGACTTCGTCGGACCACTACCACGCACAAAGCATGGAAACACCACACTAGTAGTGATAGTCGATAAATTCTGGAAATGGACCACAGTAGCGGCGGTAAGGCAGGCAACGGCAGAGGCCTTCCTGAAACTATTTCGGGAAAGGATAATCGCAAGAGTTTGAGCACCAAAGACACTGATATCCGACAATGGGGTCCAGTTTACTGGAAAGAAAGCAAAGACCGCCATGGAGCAGTGGGGAATACAGCAACAATTCACTGCACCATATACGCCACACCAGAACCCAACCGAAAGAACGAACCGAACCATCAAAACCATGATATCACAAATGGCAGGTGAGGAACAAACCAAGTGGGACGAGAATCTGCCAGAGCTAATGCTAGCATATAACAGCAGCACATCCGAGTCAACGGGATTTAGTCCAGCACAATTACTGTATGGAAGGAATCTCCAACTTCCGGGAGCTCTATTCGACAAGGTTACTAAAGGATCGGGACTAGCAACAGAAACAGTAGCAGCGAGGTGGAAACGACTACGAGGGATCAGAAGTGAAGCAATCCAGAATATGGAAGAGGCTGCGGAAACACAAAAATTCCATTACGATCTACGAAAGAAAGAATGGAAATCAAGTGTGGGGCAGCTAGTCTGCTGCAAAAACACATTAAGTTTAACGCCAAAATACGACGGGCCGTGGGTAGTAGACAATTTCTGTTCACCTGTGATAGTTAGACTAAAAAATTTTGGCGACTTGAAAATATATATTCAAACTAACCAGGCACTAACAGACTGAAAAGCTGGGGCGTCGTAGAGTGCTCGTCTATTGAAGGCAGCTTCGTCGGGCGTAGCGGCTGTTGCACGTAGCCGGGTGGCAAGCTGTGGAAGAGATTTGGAAACACTCGACGATCGCGAAGGGCAAATGAAAAACTCGCTGAACTTTTCGGGAATAGCGCGGACCGGCCGGCCGATGTATTTCATGCGGTTAACAATGAGAACTAACTTAAGCCTAGTTGAGCGCTGCGCTTCAAAGCGCAGCGGAGAGATTCCGGGAGCGGGAAGGCGGGAGAGCCTGGAATCGCGAGCATCCTGTGCGGGCGAGTAGGCATTCGCCACGAGGGAAGCGCGGCGTAAACATTCCGCCCCCCTTGCAATCGCTAGTGTTGCAAAAGAAGTCCCACTCCTGTCGTCTACGCTTGACTGCAGGCGCCGGACAGGACCAAATGGAAGCCAGGTCGGATGACCTTGGCGTAGACATCCGCACCCAGGACTACGGAGATGGTTGCCGGCAAGTAGAACCGCTCGTCGGCCAACGGGAGGTTCCCGTATCTGCCGACCACGGTGTCAGAGAGCTCTCGGATGGGGGTGCGGATGCGGACGTTCGGCTCCACTTTTAGGACCACCTCTAGCTTGAAGCCGTTGTCGCGCTTTGACCGAATTGTCGCCGTGCAGATCCTCTCGTCGCCGACGGTAGTAGTCGGCAAGCGGAACGCGGACGCCATTGATGCGTCGATGCAGCGTACACGGGTCGATGAGGGCGGCCGTGTCGAAGGTCTTCAACCCGGTCTCCAAAGTAACCATGGCCGTCGGCAGGACATTAACGCTGTGCCGTTGGAGGATGGACGCAAATGACGGAGCCGGTGCCGAGGAGGCTGAGCGCGGCGGAGAGGCAAGCGCTCTGCGAGTTGGCGGATCTCGCGGCGCGAGCGCTGCTGAGAAGCGGCGGATGCCGAGCGCCTTGCCGGGGTCAGCGCTTGGCGAGTTGGCGGATTCTGCCGGCGCGAACGCTGCTAAGTAGCCGACGGCAGGGGGCGCTCGTGCATATGGAGGAGCGTGTGGTTCCGTCGGAGTGCTCGTGGGCGAGACAATTTGAGCAGTACTTATTGATGAGCACTGCCCGAAGCCGCTTCTCTGCGCTCAGCTTTAGGAACCTCTGGCACTTCCGAAGCGGATGGATTCCACGGCAGACTCGGCATCGGTAGGAATGTAAGCCGCGAGTACGTCTGCTATCCAATGCCTGAGCGCTGCGTGGACGAGGAACCATGATGTGATCTGGTAGTGAGTAATGGAAAAAAAAAAGAAAAAAACATATGGAGATGATTTGAAACTGCTTAGATGGCGAGGATGGTTGCGGAATTATGGGGAGGATGTTGGTTGAGGAAGACGGTTGGAGTGTTCTCCTGGCAGAAGAACCACCTTGGTCACGGGACGCTTGATAATCCTGCGTGCCGTGAGAATGCTGACGACACGGACAGAGTCGATTCTGCCAAGGCGCCACTCATTCGAGGGCAGATTGTCCTCCTTGACGAATACCATGTCGCCAACGCGGAGGTTTGCGGTCGGGGACTGCCACTTGTTACGCTTGTGGAGCTTTTTGAGATACTCCTCTTTCCATCGAGCTTGGAATTGTTGATGGAGCGCCTTTAAGTGTTGCCACCGATTCACAATGGACTTGGATTCCTCTTTTAATTCGGGTTCCACTATGGACAGAAGAGGTCCGCCGACTAGAAAATGCCCTGGTGTCAACGCTAAGAGATCAGTGGGATCTTCAGACATAGGAGAAAGCGGTCTGGAATTTAGACAAGCTTTAATTTTCGCTAGGAGGGTTGAAAGCTCTTCAAAAATGGACTTTCGAGTAGCGGTGGACTTGTAAAACAAAGTTTTGAAGCTTTCACCCGCTTCCCACAGGCCTCCCATAATTGCCAGTTGAGCTGCTGATGACTATACGCATCAGTCACTGACTCTACGGCTTGTAGAAAATCTCGGGAGAGCAGGGTGGCAGCGTCGACAAAGGTTTTCCCATTGTCGGACTGCACTTGACGGGGACAACATCTTCTGGATACGAACCGAGCGAAAGCGGCGAGAAATTTCTCGGTCGTCAGATCGGATGTAGGCCCTAGATGGATGGCCTTTGTAGAGAAACACACGAAACCAACACATACCCTTTTGTAATTAGGCAAGCTCTGCCTGTGTAATTTTGTATGTCGAAAGGGCCAGCGTAGTCCATCCCTGTGTACGTGAATGGCCGGGAAAAAGAAACTCGCTCTTTCGGAAAACTTCCCATCATCTGAACTTGCAATCGCTTCTTATGGATAACGAAGACCTTGCAGGAGTTAATAACGGACTTTACCAAGTTCTTTATTTTCGGAACCCAGTATCTTGACCGGGTGAGACGAACGACTAACTGGTTACCTCCGTGCAACGTTATGAGATGCGTAAAGTTTACCAGTAGTCGAGAGAGTGCACATTCGCACGGGAGGATTATAGGATGTCGTTCATCATATCGCAAATTTTCGGATGAAGTTATGCTGCCGCACGCTCTTATAAGCCCTTTCTCATCTAGAAAGGGGTTCAAAGAGAGGATGGAACTTGTCGCGGACTCAGGACGCTTTTGACTCAAGCAGCGATATTCATTAGCAAAATCTCTGAGTGCTAATGACCATGAGCCGTTCAGCGGCGTCAAGTTCTTGGGCTTCTAGACGGACTTCCGGAATTGGCGACTGTTTCCTACATCGCTGGACAAAACGGTGGACATACGCCAGGACCCGTAAAGCTCTATTTAACTTGGAAAAGCGATCAAGGATGTCTTCTGTCGGAATGGACGCAACATGGGCCTTGGCAGGACGCCTTTCCACTTCGGTCACCTGTAAGTCGTTGCTTTGGGCAGACCACTGATCTCGTGGCTTTTGCAATCAAGTTGGCCCATGCCACCAAAGGGAGTTGTCGACCAGTTCTTGTAGGGGCACTCTCGGACAGGCCAAGTCAGCTGGATTGTGTTCGGATTGAACATGCGACCAATTGGCTGCCTCTGTGGACTGGGTGATCTTTGTTACCCGATTGACAACGAACGTTGTCCACTGGCATGCTGGTTTGGCTAGCCATGCAAGCACAATCGTGGAATCGGTCCAACAATGGAGTTTCGAGGACCGCATCGGCATATGGGGGAGGATGGATTCGGCCATCTCGGATAGGAATAGAGCTCCACACAGCTCTAGACTGGGAAGCGACACAGTTTTTACTGGCGCCACGCGCGTCTTGGCCGTGAGAAGATGCACTAGCGTCGTGTGCCCCATCTCGACGCGCACATAGATCGCAGCACCGTACGCCTTTTGAGAGGCATCACAGAATCCGTGATGTTCCAATCGGAATTCTGGGCGGAAGGAAACCCATCTGGGAATTCGGACTTGATCTAGGACTGAGTAGCTTTGAAGGAAATCACGCCACTTTTGGCACAGTTCAATTGGAAGTTCATCATCCCACCCTAGATCATGCAGCCAGATCTCCTGCATGAAAATCTTGGCACAGACCACGAAAGGAGCGAACCAGCCTGCTGGATCAAACAGCTTCGCAATTTGGCAGAGAACATGCCGTTTTGTGAGTGTAGCTTCGGTGGATAGGTCGGGGAGGGCGAAGAAAAACTCATCGGATGTTGCTTTCCAACGGACTCCGAGAGTTTTCGCCGTGCTTTCCGAATCTATTTCGAGGAAATCGGCTTTTAAAAGATGATCGGTTCCGATATGAGCCAGAACTTCTTTGTGGTTGGAGGTCCATTTCCTCAATGGAAAACCAGCCGAATCGAGGGCACTCTGCGACTCGCGAATGGTGAGGTGAGCCTCTTCTGCAGAGTCAGCTCCCGAAAGGACATCATCGACATACATGCAACCACGAATAACTTTACCCGCCCTCGGATGGGTTAGTTGCACGTCGGGTCGCCAGCTGTTGCAGTACCCGAATTGCCAGGAACGGTGCACAATTGACCCCAAACGTAACAGTTTTTAGCTCAAAATCTCGAATGTATCCTTCCCTATCGCGGAATAAGATACGTTGGAACGCTGTCTGCTTCGGATCTACCCAGATCTGCCGGTACATTTTCTCGATGTCAGCACTATACACAAATCGGAAATATCGCCACTTCAGGATCTGGATGGTTAGATCGGACTGTAGGATCGGGCCAGCATGAAGGATATCATTTAAGCTGACCCCATTGTCTGAAGGGCTGGAGGCGTTGAATACCACTCGAAGTTTGGTGGTCGTACTCTCCGGTTTTAACACTGCGTGGTGTGGCAGGTAGTAACACGCTGAATCGTGGGTAGGAAGGACTTCTCTCATGTGATTGAGGTCGAGATATTCTTGAATAACTGAGTCGTACTTGGATTTTAGCGTACTGTCCCTTTTTAGCCGCTGCTCGTTTCTTAAGAATTGAGCCAGCGCCTGGGATCTGGAATATCCTAGGGAGCATTTAATGTTCTCAGGATCTCGAAAAGGAAGACTCACAACATACCTGCCGGTCTCGTCTTTTGTGGTGGTCCGAAGGAAATTGTCCTCACAAATCACGTCGGATTCTTTTGCCACCGTTACTGGCAGATCCTCCACCTCCCAGAACTTGGTGAGGAGTTTATCGAGGGACGCTTCATACGTGTGTGCAACTTGCATGGCAAAGGAAGATATTTGCCTCGGAGCCGTTACTGGTCCTGTTAGAATCCAGCCGAAAATGGTCTCTTGACCGAGAAGCGAGCCACAGATGTTCGCTCGGGTACCGCTTAGTAGAATGGATGGAAATATTTCGGCACCGATTAGAATATCTATTTGTGCGCTCTCATAAAACTTTGGATCCGCTAGCGGAAGTTCGGGAAGGTCTCGCAGGAAATGTTGCGGAAGCGGACATGAAGGAAGATTTCCGGCTATTTGTGAAAGCACGTAGGCAGTGGTGTTTAACTGCAAACTTGGCCGGGTCGGAGAACGGATCGTGAATTGACAGATCTTTTTGGTCTCAGCGGAGACCGTTTGATTAAGTCCTGAGACCTGTGCTCGGATAACCTGGAACGGCAGTTTAATAAGGTTGAAAAGGCGCTCAGTGATGAAGATCCGGAGTCTATTAAGGCTCGCGCTTGGAAATTGGAACCTCGATGGCATATATTAATTATAGCGGTGCCTAGGAGGACTGACCTAGTGCCTGCCGCAAAATAATTCTGAAGCGTTGACTGCGTGCCACTGGCAGCCGAGGGACCGAGAGTATTTGGTCTGGATCTGGGCGTTGGCGTTGGATTTGCGCGCGCTGGGGGTGGGCTGCCTCGGTGTAGGAGGGTGTGATGGCGGCCGCGGCACGTGAAGCAGTTATGTGCGCTTTCGCAGTCGCGCAACTGATGTGTCCGCGCAAAGCAGTTTAAACACAGCTGTTTTCTTTTTATATATGCGATGCGTTGGTCGACCGTCATCTGGAGAAATTTGGCGCATGTGCGTACAGGATGGTTCTCTCTATTACAGAGATCGCACCCTCTAGGTTGCCTAGGTGCTACCCTTGTCTCATATGAATTTATTCTTCGAGGGAAAGCGTAAGCTTTGGGAGTTTGGACGAGCACATATACACCAAGAGGCAATCCCAAGAGTCGACCTGAATACCGGACATTTCTAATGCAGTAAGGCAACCCTGGATGGTACTTTGAAGTTCTTTCAAAGCTGACCCAGACTCCTGTGTGACGGACGGTACATTGAAGAGTATCTTTAATTAACTGTTTACTAACAATCGCTTGTTTTCGAAACGCTCAGTGAGGTTATCCCACGCTGATCGAAAGCCATCATTAGTAAGGGGTGAATTTGAAACTATATTGTGAGCGTCGCCACTCGTTTTAGCATTAAGGTGAAATAATTTTTCGACAGGAGTGAGTCTGGGATTGTTGATATAAATTGCCGTGAATAGATCCCTAAAAGTTGGCCAACGAAGATAGTCGCCGGTAAAAACCTCGGTATCGCACGGCGGAAGCCGGCTGCCTGACGGAATGTATGTCTGAGAAGGATCAGCTGGCGTTGGGGAAGGTTGCGGAAGTTGCGGAGTTTGCGCTATCATATCTGCTATCTGGGCACCGCACCTTTCGTACGCGCTGTAGCAATAACCGTACTTCGCCTTGAGGACTGGCAAGCTGTCAGCTGCACCTTCTCCGGCTGCTACAAGGCATGCGGTACATGCATCGTACTCTTTTTTGATGCGGACCCATACCTCTCGGATTTCGTCTCGGCGAATATTGAGAACATAATGTAGGAGGGACCGCCGAGGGAATATTTATTCGCGATTCCAATTCGGACAGTCGATCCGAGACTTCAATAAACTGGCTCATAGCGAGGTCGGCAGCCGTTGCAACCATTTTTGTGCTGGCTCGCGTTGTTCTTTCGATGGGAGAAGGAGCCTTTTGGGGAGGTGGCGTCTTGACCTTTTTAGGTGTGTGCGTCCTTACCGTGATTTTTGGTATTTTCGGTGATGGAACAGGGGATAGTTTGTTGGAACTTTCCCTGGACATACCAAACTAGGATGCTGTTAGAATGGAATGTGCTCGCTGATATTTCGGACAAAAATCAGAGAAACAATTACGGACCCACTTATGGACCGGTGGAAATAGGGTATCGACTAGCTCAAAAAATATTCCCCAGGCTTTTGGTGGAACGATGGAGCAAGAATGGAAAAAAAATACCAAAAAAATACCACAAAATAAAAATGCTGAAAAAATACTGTATAGTATTTCGTATTAGTATTTTATAGGGGGTGGTTGGCCGAATTAGGATGGGATTGGAGGTCCCCGGCAGTGTTTGGAGATTATTGGTTTTGTTTTTCTTTATTTTAAAAAAATATTCGGAGACAAAAAAAAAATACCTTGCAGTGGTATGCGGGTAGTATTTTTTATCCCCAAAAGAAAAAATTGAGTATCGATATATATGTAGATTTACCAAGCTCAATAAATAAGAAAAAAAATACTGGAATGGGCGTTTTTTTGGAAAAAATGTGAAACCGAAAAAACAAATTAATAAATCAATAAATTAATAAATTGATTCCACTAGTTCCGCGATGGCGACAGTATTTTATATTTCTCCCCTTTTTTTTTTCTTTTTTGGAACTGGCAGTAATTATCAGTATTTGTTTAATTTTATTGGAGTTGAACTTGGTGTTTATTAATTTTGTTGGAATTTATACACGAGAGGTATTTTTTTGCAGCCACGTTTGCAAAAAGCCAGGAAGATCCCTGACCAAGTCCAACTGTGCAAGATCGTCAGGAAGGCAAAGTCCCTCCACAAACAAATCAACAGTGTGGTGCTAGTAAAAACCCGCACCTTAGTAGGCAGCACTAGGCACAGGTTGATTCACATCCGCACAACCGTAGCCCACAAAACAATTTACGGGAGCTCATGGATGTTGACCCATACTTCCAACCGTCCCGAGCTTCGGCTTATCAGATCCGGAAGCCAGTCATATCTGTCGTTCACAAAAAACAAAATGTTAATCATGTCCCTCAGAGGACTGAACAGGTAGAAAAATCGTACACCAACGCAGCCTCCAGCGCAGCGGCAAATATTGATGATGACACCATTTGCGATATTGATTCGGACGACATTAATTTTGTAGGGAAAAATCCCTGCTACCCGTCATTAGACAAAGAGTAGCGGGGGCTGAGATGAAATTCCTTGTTGGCGCGGGCGCTTCCAAAACTTCATCCGACCATTTAATGCATTCATAGTACATTCAATTCACGGCGATAACACAATTAATTTATTTTTAATTTGAAGGCTACGATGTCGGTTTCACTAACGTGGATTGCAAAAGGTGAAATGGTCAAAATGCTGAGAGACAGAAAATAGCCCTTTGCAGACACAAACGTGGCTATACATTAAATATGTCGTTGGCAGCTGCCATCAAAACGATTAATGAGGATTGGCTCCTAATACGCAAAATTATACCCTTACCTTATGAGGCTGCGGATTTCGTGAGAAACGATATTCGGAATCAGCTGAAAAGCGGATAATCGAAACATCAAAGACTTCGCTGCAATAGCAACCCATTTCAGATATATTGAAGGGGCATCAGTAGGCACATTTTTGGGAATATTTAGGTATAGTTCACTGAAGCACAATAACGAGCGTTTCGGAGACTAGGTAAGATCTTAGCATCCGAGGATGTCATGCTTACGTATCCTGACTACAAAAATTGGTCTTACGACAGAAGCCTCGGCCAATGGCTTTGGCGCGGTACTGTCCCAGGAAGGTGGATAACAATTATCTAAAGGACTTTGAGAAACAGAGAGTTTAACTACGCTACCAATGAAAGGGAACCGCTAGCCATAATATGGGCGCTGGCCTAACTGCGGCAATATCTGTACGCGGTCACCTATCACCAATCATCTAAGCCAAATGCAAAGATCTAAAGGTAAAAATCTCGCATAGACGAAACTGGTGTTTTGCCCTTTCAAGACATCAGCTTAATATCACGATAAAGAAGCCGAGTCGTGCCATAGTCGAGTAAATTAATTATCTGAAGTCTACTAGAATAAGAAGGTAAGATAAGATTTGCATCCCAGCTTAGGCGCCGTAAAGCAGTTAAAAATAGAAAGTCGTTTTGTAATGATTTAATGCGGTCAATGTGTATTTCGGACGGGAGACCCATATTATAGAATCGGACGGAGAACCGAAATAAGTTTGTCTTGGTGACAAACCAAGCTTTATTAACAATGGACGCCAAAATCGTTTAGAATAGCTATTCTTTTTAAAAAGCTGCCACTTAGCCTGTAACTCGCATATTTCGGATTGAATTTTAGAAAGTTAATTTTTATAAAGAAGTAAGTTAATACAGAGTCAAATGCTTTACTAAAGAGTAAATAACGTCTGTTTAAGAACTACTATTGAAGCCCTTTATCACAAATGAATTATGCTCCAAAAAGGAAGTGGTTGTGTATCTACGTTTAATAAATTGGTCTGCAAAGGTGCTGAAATAAATATTTTGTGAAGGGGTTTGCACAGGGCTTCAGCACAATACCTAAGCACGCACCCAGAAATACCATCGAGCCTGGAAAATATGCAGGTTTAACACGAATAAGATCTAAAAGAAGAGAGCTTTCAGACTTAGCTAATGTGTAAGAATAAGGCTGTGATGAATGATCTAAAGTAGAGTACGTCGTTTGAAAAAAATGGGCCAATAAATCGCCTATTGCCTGATCTGTGGCTGCCGTCTTGTTTTCAAACGACAGCGAGGAAGGATAAGAATTAGATTTATATTTTTCATATAAGGTCTGAACTTAACATTTCTTAAGCGTGTCAAATCTTTGCTAAGCCAAGGTGAATTATTGGAGATTGACGGATGGGACCAACATAAATTAAAAATGAGTTTATTCCATTGCAAAAAACATTAAGGTCATCGGGCATGTTATTGTATAGGTAAAGATCAGACCAATTAGAAATAAAATTAGTTTGCCTCAAAAAGTCTCCCTTGCAAAAACAAAGTATTTGGTTAATTTTTCTGATTTTTTCAGCAAGCTGCTTTCCTTTTTAATTTTTAAGTAAGAGGTTTCTTTTAATATCTCAAAAGTCCGAGAAAAAATTCGATTTCTTTTCTGGACTTGGGATAGGACATGCTCTACTCTTTGGATTAGGTCGGACGCCTTCATCCGTCACCACATGTCCCAGATATTTAATTTCATTTCTTAAGAATTGAGATTTTTCAGGTCGAACTTTAAGTTTGGCCTTTGATAAATTCAAAGTGACAACCTTCCGCTGAATAAGTGGTGATAGCCCTATTTTATCTAGTATCTTGTTTATACTTGTCCTTTATTGTCTTCTCATTAAGTTTTCTTTAATCTACCACAAGCCTCCAATCCTTTGTATGACAAATAAATCTTTTCTGAGTCAAAAAAGGATATATATTATATATAAATTCGGGAATTTCTTTCTTATTTTTTTTAATTCTGTCCTTTCTTAGTCATTGAGATGGTTTTTAAGAGTTCGAAACTATTTGAGTTGTAATTTTTTGTTTAGTTATATAGATAAGTATCGGGCGTAGCTTCAAAGTAATCAGAGAGTGCGAATTCATTGACTTTTCTATTAAACTATATTCGTCCATCCCGTTTTTTCTGGTCATTTTGTGGAACTACAATGGGGACTATTAAAGACATAGTTGCCCCAGTATCGATTAAGAATTTTAAAGGTTTATTGTCTTGGAATGATGATAGTATAATATTAGGAAGTAAGCACCCGTGGCTTCTTTGGTTTAGGTATCCCGTTTGGATTTCGATTGACTTCTCGTCAATATTATTTAGTTGGTAATTTTCCTGTTTCTCCGAATAAGCCTTCTCTTCGATATTATGCGGTCTAGCAGTAGACCTGGCATTAAGGCAATTGGATCTGCCAGATGATTCTGATGTAGGCATAATTGCCGGGACTTCTAATCGCTCTACTAAAGGTACTATTTCGATCGTGGTACTGCAATTGTTATATTGCGAGTACATGTTCCTAGACTGATCATAATTACTGCGTTACCTAAAGTTATTTTGAGTAGCTTGTAAACATATATTTCTTTCCTGGATTGCCCAATCATATTCTTTCTGAAAATTGGCTTGCTTTATGGCCCAAATCGTATCCCCCAGATGGCCTCTCATGCTTATTAAAAAGGTACTTAGGCAAGTTTAAGCAAATATAGTTTTTTAGTTCAAGCTGGATTAGGGTCGGTTTCTTTTGTGTCGGTAAGTTTAAAAATGGGAGTCTTTATTTTTATGATTTTATCGTATAGTTTTTGGATTGACATTTTTTTTAATGCCAGGTTCTGTTGGCATAAGAGCATCTTTGGCTATTCCTCCGATCTTATTTGATAGCATTTGGGATGCGTTAAGACACATACACTTCGGCCGAGTTAGTGGTGGAAGTGTCTGAGGAACTTATACCAACAGATGGGGATCGTAAAACTATCTGATCTGAAATAATGGGTTCTTCCCAATATTTGGCAAGCTTGTACTCTGTCTTGTTCTAGTTATACTTTTTGGAAGTATATTTTTAGCTTTACTAAGCTGCGACATCTACTTTTTTACTTTATTATTTATTTAAATTTGCACAATTATTATGAATATTTTTTCTTAGTACTAAACTTATTGCTTACGTATTTATTATTCTACTTATGTATGTAGATTCCTTGTGTGGAGGGTAAGAGTGTCTGAAAAATTGAAACTGAAAAGCAATGTGAGCAGAATATTTTTAATTTATGTATATAAATACTTGCAAATTGTATGTGTGTTTCTCGACGTTCGACCGTCAGACAGTGTAATGGCCGAATTGCACCTATAAATGAGAACTTCTTTAAAAGATTAAAAATATCTGTAATATTTAGCATTTTACTTTTTTTTGTTTGTTATTTGTCTTACTTTGACTTTAAAAAATTAACCCCCACAACCGTAGTTAGAGAGATGTTAAATCAACGCACATTTTTTGTGTTCTTTAATTTATTTGGGTAATTTCACAATATAAATGTATTCTTCTATTCCATCTATTCACTTGTTGCACATAGCCTAAATTTCTCAAAATTATAATTAGCGTCATTTTGGACATAAATGCTTATATCACGGTTTAATTTCCCTGTTAGCACTGAAAAGCTGGGACTGATTGTGAAGTTGTGTAATTAAATTTATGTACTATTTATTTCCTGCTGTCTTAATTATTAACGTTGCACCTTCAATGTGATTTTCTTTGTTCGAAAAAATTATTTCTATTCTTATTACTTTTTTACTTCCAGCAGGAGCATATGTATTTTGCTAGTTAACTTTTAAATAATAAAGACCACAGCCAGGTGTGAGTTTAAAATTATAAGTGAGTCTATTACTCAGCTTGGGCATACTGTCGATGCACGGAAAATGTTTTACTAAGCTAAAAATATATTTTACCAATGTTTATTTTATCTATAAATAAACATACGTAAAATATATTTTTAGCTTAGTTACTTTCTGATGGTTACTGATTCTAGTTTCTCTACGTTTTTGGGCGAGCGCAAGCAAACCTGAATTAACTCTCACACATCTTTCAAAATAGCTTATATTACTTTCGACTGTACACGTGCGCCATCTTTCAAAATGGCGTATAATAATTTCGTACTCCCTTCGAAGGAATGTGCGCCATTAGTGCGTAAAAAAAACAACAGTATCTAACCGAAAACACATTCAGAGAGAACGAAACTGTAGGCGTGTGCAGTTTCCCTCTTTTGTAGTGCTCTCTCTCATTACATACTGTTGTTGCCTTCTAGCACACATAGTTCGTTGAGAGTGAGTGAGAAAGTAATATTTTGATAGATGTAAGAGAGTGAATTCAGTTTTGCTGTCGTATGCCCAGAGAGAGTGAGAGTATAATTTACGCCATTTTAAAAGATGAATAAGATTGTATTTAGTTTAGCTTTTGCGGAAGTACAAAAATGAACGGAGTGTATTCAATTTAGCTTGCTCCCGAAAACGAACAGGGCGTGTGAGAGTGTTAGAAGCGCCATTTTTAAAGATTCTTTCTCCTCCATTTAGTTTTTCATGCGTACACCCTCCCTCCCTACACGAAAATTTTTTTTGGAAAGGATTAAATAAAATGTTCTATTCATTAGAACAGAAATAGCACTGCGACAGAAGAACAACTATAAAATTTTTTTTGGAATATTCCTTTTTGTTAGTTGATCTATTGCACATTGATTTTGTAAAATGGAACATAGAGATAAAAAATAAGCAAAAGTTTCGTTAGATTCGCTTTATTTTTGTGTTATTTTGATATTTTTTCTCACGTACCAATAGTTTTGGCTATTCACCGAAATAGCAGTTTTTGATTTTGTTTCGCGAAAAGTGCCGAAATTGTTTGTCATTTTGTGAAAAGGGAGTTTAATTGAGTTCATTATTATAGTTAATACGACAATATACTTTTACTACGCAAAAAATTTCACTTTAGTGGGTTAAGGACCTCAATGCTCCAAGCGAGAAAGGGAAGAGATCATTCGGCTTAGAAAGGAGGGCAGAACATATAAAATTATTCTAAGCCTGTTGAAATGTTCTGCCAAGATGTTTTCCGATGCCATAAAATATGAACCGAACCCAAAAAAACGAGGTGGGATTCGCAAAACCACAATTGGAGAGGGCCGACGCATAGTACGCTTCAGCAAAGCTAATCCTTTTGCTTTCTCTAGGGATATAAAAGCGAATATTGGCTTGGGGATCAGTGATGTGACCATTCGTCGGCGACTTCTTGAGAAAAATTTAAATGAACGAAGTTCACGGAAGGTGCCATTACTTTGTAAAAGGCAGATAAAAGCCAAGTTGGAGTTCGCCAAAAGCCACTTGAACTGACTAGTATCCAAATGGCGTATTATCCTTTAGACAGATGAGCCCAAACTGGTTTCATTTGGAAAGGATCAAGACAATATTACCGTCGACCTCCAAATACAAAATACCACCCAAACCATACACTGAAGACAGTAGAGCACGGTGGCCTTAAAATCATGGTATGGGCATGCTTTTCATACAACGGTGTAGGTCCCATACATATGATCGATGGGATCATGGAGCAATATACATATGCACAAATACTTAAAACTGTCATGCAGTCGTATGCTGAGAAAGAGATGCCTTTAATTTGGACATTTCAGCAGGACAATGATCCTAAACATACCAGCAAGGTGGCCAGGGAGTGGTTTATTAAAAAAAAAGTTGATGATATGCTATGGCCAGCACAGTCCCCGGATTTAAATCCTATTGAAAACTTGTTGGGAGACATCAAGCGCTACGTATCAAAGAAATTCCCGACTTCAAGCCGCAGCTTTGTCAATTTGTGGCAGGAGGCATGGAGCCAGATTCCCCTCAAGCGTTGTCAAGAATTGGTGGACTCCATGCCACTAAGGTGTAAGGCTGTGATAGCTAGTAAAGGCTATTTAACAAAATATTAGATCATAGACGAATTGTATTTCAGTAGGATTAGGTTATTTATAAGATATTTTGAAATTTATTACATTTTTTGTTAATTGTTTACTTTGACTGCTATTTCAATGGACAGCATAATATATACACCCAAAAAAAAATAGTCATAGAAACGAAACTATTGTTACAAGAATTCTACACTATTCAGTATAAAAAATTTCTCTATAAGATGAGTATTAAATAAATAACATCGATAGTATTAAAATACAACTTTCGATGTTATCAATTTTATACTGCCGAGTATAAAATTTAAACTCACTCGGTATACTCATACGGAATCTTCTGGTTTATTTTTTATACTATTTAGTATAACAAAAATACCAAGTAGTATACATAGTATACGGCATGTAGTATACATTTCGTACTACTTCGTATAATAGTTATACTAATTTCTAAGAGTTGTAGTATAAAAATTATACTATTTGGTTTCCTTGTAGTATACATATTTCTCCCAGTAAAAATGCGCTGAAATTTTTGTTTTTTTCTTATTGTCCTTTTATTATATATTTTTAATATTATATATTATACTAATATTTACATGCCTTTTGAGGTGGGCTTTATATCTATGAAAACAAGAGTACTCTTGGTCGCAATTGCCTTCCGCACATTTATATAAGTCTATTTCCTTTAAGTACACCCAAAAAAAAATAGTCATAGAAACGAAACTATTGTTACATGAATTCTAAACTATTCAGTATAAAAAATTTCTCTATAAGATGAGTATTAAATAAATAACATCGATAGTATTAAAATACAACTTTCGATGTTATCAATTTTATACTGCCGAGTATAAAATTTAAAATCACTCGGTATACTCATACGGAATCTTCTGGTTTATTTTTTATACTATTTAGTATAACAAAAATACCAAGTAGTATACATAGTATACGGCATGTAGTATACATTTCGTACTACTTCATATAATAGTTATACTAATTTCTAAGAGTTGTAGTATAAATATTATACTATTTGGTTTCCTTGTAGTATACATATTTCTCTAATATACTAATATATACATGCCTTTTGAGGTGGGCTTTATATCTATGAAAACAAGAGTACTCTTGGTCGCAATTGCCTTCCGCACATTTATATAAGTCTATTTCCTTTTAGTAATGCTGATGCTTAAAATGAGAGGATAAATTAAGAAGACTATCAAATTCCTTAAAACAACGCATTTTAATATATGGTGATAAAACAAAAACTAAAAAATAATAAAAACTGAAGAGCTTAAAAAGTAATGAATAAAAATATTATTTATGAATATGAGTAAAGATATTTCAAACTTAACGAAAATAAGAAAAATAAAAGTTATTTACACGTTTAGAGCTTCAATGAAACTAGACACACAAGAATATTTAACATCGTATGGAGTTTTTATATTAAAAACAAAATCCTGTAAGAAATTCCATATCTTGTTGCACTCCTTTGGGTAGTTAAGGCCGAATACCTCATAGACTTTAAAACAAATATCTAAAGCTACTATAAACGAACTAAATTTGTACAGGCTTTCCCCAAAGCTTACATAAAACTCTGTCAAGTTTTGGATATCTAATAGGCTTGAATTGGCGTATTATTCTCCACGTATTTCCTGTTAACCTCTTCCAGTTTATTTTGCAAGTCATTTATGGCTTCAACATGCAAAATAGTGCTGCTCACGCTGTCTTGAATTGTTGCCTTACGACAAAACTTCTCGCCGCCTTGTGTTACCGTATATCGGTAAGACGGCTTTACAACAGCGTGCAAAAGCATAAATATTATGCAGTCTTTTGGGCCTACAATACAAACATTAAGTTATTAAATTTCAAACAGAAAAATATTATAAAAACTACTTACTTGGAGTAACAGAAAGACTTAATGAGGTAAAGAGATTTTTGTAAAATTTGTCCTTGACGTAAATAGAGTAGTACGATATAAGCTTCGGGACTATTTCCTCCCACTTAGTTGTTAAGCAATATTTTCTGTTGGGGTACAGTATATTAAAATCGTGTTCCAACTAAAAGTAAAAGTAAAACGTTAATAAATAAAGAAGAATATAAAAGGGTTTAAACATATAATAACATTACGAAACATTACAAACAGTTAAAACCCCAAAACTGGGCAACATGTCCCATGGTCTGCTTAAACAAAGGGAACTCCTTAACAATTGCATCCAAACTATTTTCTGAACTACAGATGATGTTTTTTCGTAATTCATAGGTATCGGCCCATAGCTCCATGGAATCCTCCTCGCAGCAAACGTAAAACTTTAATTTTTGGACGCAATCTAACATATCACTGCTTGCTATGAAGATTGTATTATCAGCTGGTTCTGGGCAAATGATTTCTGTGGCTGCCGTCTTTCTTTTGAAATGGTTGTGAAGCCTATTAAATAGGATTCCACCAGGGCTACTCCTCCTAGTCTCTCTGCGTCCAATATAGTATATTTCTTTTTTTTCTGACGGAAATATATCGACTATTTCGTTGGCGAGCTTTTCTATTTCAGCCAACTTAACAGTTGCATATGTATTGTTAAGAGGGTTATAAAAATGGTCAGAAATTAAATGAACTATTTTTCGCCTATTTTGCTGCGATAAATCATTGATTAAATTATACTGTTCCATAATTTTTTTCCGGTATTTGACGACAGGAGTATATCCATTGCAGTCTTGATTAGTAATGGATTAATAAATAAAAATATTATTTAAAAAAAAATATATATAAAAAAAATTATAAAAAATCATTAGAGCTTTGGAACTTGTACGGAGTATTTGGGATTTAACGAGTAGTGCACATACAAATTTTTTTTAAATTAAAAATAAAAGGTTGTGATCTTAAAAATTCATAAATTAATACACATATTGTTTTATACTCCCAATAATTACACAGGAGTAATGTTTTAATGTTTTAAAGTTTTAATTTACCGCAACACCAGCACCACAACTTAGCTCAATAAGAAGGTCACAAGAAGAAGAAGGAATAAGATCGGTCAGTGTGACCATAGGCTGAATATTCATTAAAGCCTAAAAGCGATTTATAGTTAAATGGTATTTCTGTATAGGAATAGGGGTATTCCAACAACACATAATGAAAACATAATATTATTTTTGTATTAATTTTTGGGCTTATCAAAGCTACTCGGTAAGGGCCAAGTTACAAAATTGTGTCCTTTGCAAAGCACTCGATATAGTTACCTTACAAACACGTGAACCACTTTGCAAATTTATTTCCTGATGCTCTAAGTTTTTTTCTGGCAAGGATATGGGCTGAGCCAAAGTCGGCAGGTGAATTTTCTGAATACATAATTAAAAATGTAATCTTTAACATTAAACATTTTTAAAAGGATGCTCACATTTAGGCTTTCCACTCAAAAAGCTTTGCCCTAAATTCGGAACGCAAAGCGGTGTCTTCCCGATTTTAAAAAATAAAATTTAGATCATCATCATCAATTTCTATGTATTGCAGTTTTTCATAGGTATAGCCACAGTCTATAAATTCATTTTAAAATTAAAATAATTAATATTTACTATTACATTTAAAGTAACTTACCAATCAAATTTATAAGGCAAACTAAGTCCAAATCATTTCTGTTACAAATTTTTGTAATGCGTCCATTATTTGAAAAGCTGAAATAAACTAAATTGGTTTTTATTGCATTACATTGCAATTTGAAAAACAAGACAATATGTTTACAAGTTTTGGGCCACTCGTACAAATGTATGTATCTATCGCAAAGCACAACAAAAAAACAAAACAACTGCGCACTTTTCCGTTTTCATCCCCCAGTTTCCATGGTAACAAGTGATTTGCGCATGCGAATATGTAAATATGTACATACTTACATACATATACATATGTAAATATGAAAATGCGACTGCGCAAATCACTTGTTACCATGGAAACTGGGGGATGAAAACGGAAAAAGAGCATTTTAAAGTAAATGTACGATACTTTAATTCCGATTATGATTATTAACGAGATCAATCTGGCCACTCGATTACTCTTACATATTTCCACACAATTAACCAATAAGGATAAAATATGGTTGCCTTTATTTTTTAATAATTTCACTTTACTTAAGTCTTTTTCTCTTCACGAATTTCACCAGAATGCAGGAACCCGATGACGGCAATTAGGCACTAACGCGACGAAAACCACTAAAATGTGGTAACGCGTTTTGAGATCGAACTGTCGCATTCGACCTGGCCTCACACCAAAGACAAAAATCGAAATGTTGGGTAATTTTGTCTTATTTGTGAAAATTTTGTGCAATTGAGCAAAACATGTGAGATGTCTTCAGTTTCGTTGCAGGAGTCGCAGGTGGCCGTATTGTATATTTTCAATTTGTATAATGTGTATGTGTCGAACGCGTGCCCACTTAATATTGGATTTAATTGTTTTGTTTCTAGTTTGTTGAACAAGTTTTCTTTGTTGTGGAACCAAGGATTGGACGTTACGTGAGGCTGGAGCAGAGAGTATCCCTTGTTGCGCTCGTAAGAGAACAAGCTGTATGCCCTCTCCCAATCCAGTTTAATTTGTGAATATAGTAATTAATGCCATCGTTGAGCGTCCATCTGATAGATATGAACAATCCGGTGCTTCTCGCATTTTTTTGCAGCTGTATCGGCCAGATCATTTTCCCTTATGTTTACGTGGCTGGGTATGTGGTGTAATTCGACTGATAATATTTGTTGACACTTTTCTATTTTTTTCAGAATACTTTGTGCTATGCAGTTGTTGGTGTACCTATTTTTGATGTTTTGAATTGCCCCAAGGCTGTCGGTCATAATTGCTATCTTAGGATAGTTTTGCATGATAGCAAATTCTAATGCTTTTTCTATTGCAGTGAGTTCTGCAGTCAGCGATGACAGTTTTTTGTTTGTGAAGAAACTTTTTGTTGTGTTCGACTTTATGTGGACAAAGGCACTACCTGCGAAATTGTCCGACACCGAGCCGTCTGTATATATTATTTCCATATTTTTAGATATAATAACATTAATTTTTTCATTTATTAAACAGTTTATTTGAGATTTGTTGGCCATTTTCTTGTTTGCACTGGTGCCTTTAAAAAAGTTGGTATCAAAAACAATCTTACGTGTACAAGGAGATAGGGGACTTACAAGTGCTATGCTATCAAATATGTTTTTAAATTCTGAATATACTCTGCCGTAGCTAGTGTTTTTGGCTACAAAAGAATTGGACAGTAGCCTCGCTGCCGGTAAACCGTGAGCGAACGTTTTGGCCAACTCCTTTACTGTTGCAAATTTGGTTCTGTACTCTGGGGGAAGTTCAGCTTGTGACGATCCCGCCTGACGGCTAGGCCGCCACAATATATATTTAAGCAATAGTTATCTAAGTTTCACATTATTACCATTAGTATGTAAGAGATTTAAAATGAAGTATTATAATTTAGTAATGGTTAAGCGGTCTTATGGATTTTTGGGTATAAAACCAAAATAGGTCAAATTTGGTTCCGCACCACCCGCCCGAGATGGCAACCATAGAGAAAATACTGGAAAATAGGGAAAATACCAAACCTTCTTTGGGGAGAAAGGTCCAAAAGCATGAGAGGGTCACACGGCGGCTTCCAGGAGGGGCTCGGCTCTTGGACTTCGAAGCGATCGGTCGCGCACGCGGACAAAGTAAATAAAGAAAACACGTGTGAAAGAGAACGCGGTCGGTAGGAAATAAGGTTAGTGAATCAGTGTAATCGGCGCAGTGAAACACAGGGACGTTTTTAAAAACAAAGAATTAAACTGAGTGAACTCGTACGAAAAGAAACGTCAAGCCGGATTGTTATGCATTTTATTTTTACCCCGTACCCCTCTGTTCCCCGAGTGATTCAGGCCGTTGGCGACTGATGACCCAATTGGAAGCGGTAAATTATTTGCACCATTCTCCTACTTAGTGCCCTACTAACCCCCGTGGCGAGACGGAAGATCCTCTCACGCATCCTCCTTTAATATCCTACCGCGAAGTGGCAGATCCCTTCGTGTCCTACTTACCCCCGCGGCGAGACGGAAGATCCTCTCACGCATCCTCTCCTCGTATCCTACCGCGAAGTGGCAGATCCCTTCGTATCCCATTAACTCCGACGGTGAGACGGAAGATCCTCTCACGCATCCCCCTCTAATATCCTACCGCGAAGTGGCAGATCCCTTCGTGTCCTACTAACCCCCGCGGCGAGACGGAAGATCCTCTCACGCATCCTCTCCTCGTATCCTACCGCGAAGTGGCAGATCCCTTCGTATCCTATTAACTTCGACGGTGAGACGGAAGATCCTCTCACCGGCCCTATTAATCCCACATCTTAACGGAATGGCAGATCCTTCCGACTAATCAAACTTGCTTCCAGCCGGTCAACCACGATAGAATCCGGCTGCGGCCTCGCCCGAAGGTCCAGCCCGTGGGATTCTTGACCCCTCGGATCACGTACCTCGACCACGATAGAATCCGGCTGCGGCCTCGCCCGAAGGTCCAGCCCGTGGGATTCTTGACCCCTCGAACCACGCGTCTCGGCCAACCACAATAGAATCCGGCTGCGGCCTCGCCCGAAGGTCCAGCCCGTGGGATTCTTGATCCCTAGCACCACGCGTCTCGGCCAACCACAATAGAATCCGGCTGCGGCCTCGCCCGAAGGTCCAGCCCGTGGGATTCTTGACCCCTAGCACCACACATCTCGGTCAACCACGATAGAATCCGGCTGCGGCCTCGCCCGAAGGTCCAGCCCGTGGAATTTTCCGTCCCGGAAGGACTTGGTGGTCTGACGTTATCGTACCCTCGAAGGTCCTGGAGCACTTCGGGATAATCGATCAAAAATCGTCGTTCGCCGAGCGAACATTACTCTCTAGCCCTATGTCTCAGTGACTTTACAAATTTCTTGTAAAAGGACCTCTGGATCCGACTGAGAGTTGTATCCTGGCCAGAGAGCATCCTTACAAGTGGCGCCCGAGCAGGGACAAAGAGGCTAACTAGAGCAACACCAAAGTGGCCTAAAGACCCACTAAGATAAAGATCTTAATCCCGAAGGATCGCGCCCCTGCCGAGTGTTACAACTGTGAGAGCAAAAGCAAAGGCAAAGGAAAAGGAAAAGCAAAGGAAAAGGAAGAAGGTTCACGTATCACAATAAACCATGGCTAATACGAAGGAGTCCGACGGCGAGTACGAGGAAGCCGATTCGATAGAAAATCCAGGCGTAGGAGTACGATGGATTTATGCCCGGCGTAAAGATGAGTTGGCTGCTCTAGCACTCGAGTTCGGGTTTAGCGCGGACGGCACCGTAGCAGAAACGCAGAAGGCGTTCGCTACACTCGTAAGCACAGGATCGTTTCCAGAATCGGTGTGGAAACGACTCGCTCAACTACAGGAGCAGTACAGTTCGAGAGCCGTCACTCCGAACCGCCTAGGAGGCGACAAAGGGTTCATGCCGGGAGCTAAGATAACCCAAGTTGACCAGAATCAGGCTCCATATTTCGCCAGTCATAGTTTTCCCGGAAGACTGACAAGCTATCGAGGTGTCCATCCCGGCACGTCACGAGATTTTATCGCCTCATCACTCGGAAATCATGGCGGGTCGAAGCCGCCAGAGTCAGAAGTTCCACTCATTATCACTCTTCCTCGTCATTTACTAGCCGAGCGGATGCATAAATGGAATCTACGATTCGACGGGACGTCGGACCCGCTGACCTTGATCGCTGAACTTGAAGAGAAGATAGCAACCTACGGAATCAACCAGGAGGAAGTACCCCGCGCCATGTCAGAGATTTTGGAAGGTAGGGCAGCGCGATGGTTCCGCACGAGCCGCTTACAGACAGCTACGTGGGCAGAGTTTCGCGCCGAGTTCTTAAGTTTCTTCCTGCCCCCACGTTACTTCGAGCGACTAGAGGACGAAATCCGAGCTCACACCCAGGGAGCGGATGAGACGTTTAAGGAATATTTGGTCGAGTTGAGGACCAAGATGCAGCAAGCCGGATACCAAAAGGAAGAAGAACTCTATCGGATCTACGAAAATATGGCACCGGAATATCGTCTGTATATAAGGCGCCACGAGTTCGCGACGCTGGAGCAATTAACCCAAATGGCAACGGAATACGAAAGTGTGAGGCAGCTGACGTCGAGTCGCGCAGGTATTCCTAGGACGACGACTGCAGACCGGGATAGGGCCAACGCCCGTCTGACGCCGAACCCCTTTCGAGGCCACGGGGTACCCGTTCAAGGAGGGAATGCAACTCACCGAATGATCAGACAGCCCCTCTCGAACGTCGACGTACAGCGAGCTTGTAGTAGATGTGGAGAAGTCGGTCACTTTAGGCGGGGTTGTACTAACGCACGTCTGAACTTTTTTTGGGACTGCGGTCGAAGGAACACATTGACCGTCGACTGTTGTCGCCGGGATACCCCGGGAAACGAACAACGTCTTCGCCGAGATGCGGGCGCAGCGGAGACGAATGCAGTAACAGCCCGGCACCAAGAAACCCACCATTAAGGATAAACAACGGCCTGATCACTGCTTCCGTGCAGATCGGAGGCCGATGGGTGGATGCCACGGTGGATACAGGAGCGTCGAGGAGCTTTGCGAGTGAAGGGTACGCTCGTATGGTAGCAAGACCTGAGGAGATGCAGGAGATCATCACTACGATAGCGTTAGCTGATCGGTCAAGCCTAGCAGTGAAGAAGTTATGGCGTACTCGCGTGGAGTTAGCTGGCACGCGAGTGTGGATGCCATTCTTGGTGATGCCAACCATGTTGGATCGCGTGATATTAGGTATGGATTTCTTGGCGGCAATGGGAACACGGATACAGTGCGGAGAAGCTACCCTAAAGGTAAAATTGCGCCCGTCGGTGGAAGACCCCCGACTGCGGCAGAGCAAAGTCGATCGGATGTCATCAGAGGATACGAACTCGGAAATACTCGAAGGAAGGAGTATGACGGTTCTAGGGGGTCAAGGACTCGACGATAAGGACACCAGGTATGCAGAGCAGAGTGAGGTCCCCGCACACAACCGGATCATGCGTCAGATGGCCCCATCAGGAGAATTAAAGAACGACGGAGGAGACGGGACCGGGAGGCACGACGAACCGGGAAGGGCCTTGCAGGACTTTCCAGATGAAATCGACGAAGCAGAGCGAACCAACGGCGGAAGAGGATGATCTGAGACCCGACCAGCGGGAATTCATCACTCGCGAGTTGGCGCTTTTCAAGGAGCTTCAAGGCGTATCACACGTGGCGGAGCATCGGATTGTAATGCGAGACGATAAACCCTTGAAACAAAGGTACTACCCAAGGAATCCGGCAATGCAGAGCGTGATTGACACCCAAGTGGACGAACTACTCCGCGAAGACGCCATCGAACCGTCACGGAGTCCACATAGCGCACCCATAGTGTTGGTCAAAAAGAAGACGGGTGAATGGCGCATGTGTGTTGATTATAGGCAATTGAACGCTCACTCAGTACCCGACGCGTACCCCGTCCCCAGGATCAACCATATTCTGGAGAAGCTACGACAAGCCCGATACATTTCGACGCTGGACTTAAAGCACGGTTATTGGCAAATACCCATGGCCAAGGACAGCCGTCAATTCACAGCCTTCACCGTTCCGGGCAGAGGCCTATACCAATGGAAGGTCATGCCCTTCGGCCTTCACTCGGCCAGCGCAACCTTCCAACGCGCTTTGGATGGCGTGATCGGTGTGGACATGGAGCCGTTCGCCTTCGCCTATTTGGACGATATCATCGTTATAGGCGCCACGGAGGAACAACATTTGTCCAACCTGGCCGAAGTCTTCCGTAGGCTGCGGAGGGCGAACCTGAAGGTGAATCCAAAGAAGTGCGCGTTCTTCAGGAGGAGATTAGTTTACCTAGGCCACGTGATTAGCGCCGAAGGGGTACAAACCGATCCGGAGAAAGTGACGGCCGTTACCAACCTTAAGCCCCCTACCTGTCTCAAGGAGCTCCGGCAGTGGCTAGGCATGGCATCTTGGTATCGCCGGTTCGTCCCTAACTTCGCAACCGTGGTCCAACCGATGACGGCCCTGTTAAAGAAAGGCCGGAAGTGGTCGTGGGGTCCCGAACAACAGAGTGCGCTGGAGGTGGTGAAAAGGAGGTTAACCACCGCCCCCGTGTTAGGATGTCCCGACTTCGACAAGACGTTTGTGTTGCAAACTGACGCTAGCGACGTGGGACTAGGAGTAGTCTTGTCGCAAGATATCGAAGGCCAGGAGAGGGTCATCGCGTACGCCAGCCGTCGACTCACGGCCGCGGAGGGCAATTATACGACGACGGAAAAAGAGTGTCTGGCCATTATATGGGCCATTAGGAAAATGAGGTGCTACTTGGAAGGGTATCGGTTCGAAGTGGTTACCGACCACCTAGCCCTCAAATGGTTGAACTCCATCGAAAGCCCCTCCGGTCGGGTAGCCAGATGGGCGCTAGAGTTGCAACAATTCCAGTTCGACGTGCGGTACCGCCGAGGCAAATTGAACGTGGTGGCGGACGCGTTATCCCGGCAACCCTGTGAAGTCTTGCAACAGATGACCGAGATGGAGACACCCTGTAAATGGATCCAAGGTATGCAAGTTAAGATAAGAGAGTGCCCCGAGAAGTTCTCAGACTACATGACGGAAAATGGACAACTATACCGGAATTTGGGACATAGAGCGGATGACGAGGACTACTTCCCATGGAAACTGTGCGTCCCTAGTTCAAACAGGGTCCGAGTCCTCCGAGAATGCCACGACGCGCCCACGGCTGGACATTTGGGCGTCCGAAAAACCGTTTCCCGACTATCGCAGAGGTATTTCTGGCCCGGCATGTTTAGAGACGCGAAGCGTTACGTCCAGCGCTGCGAGTCGTGCCAGAAGTTTAAAACCGCCCAGACGAAGGCGGCAGGCAAAATGCTAACCCGCGTAACAAGCGAACCGTTTGACGTTCTATGCACAGATTTTGTCGGCCCGCTACCTCGGTCAAAGCACGGAAACACCTTGCTCCTCGTGTTTCATGACATCTTTTCCAAATGGGTGGAGTTGATCCCGTTACGGAAAGCTACCACCACCCAGGTTCAGAAGGCATTCCGGGAACGGATACTGGGTCGGGTCGGCATCCCTCGGAAGTTCGTCTGCGATAATGGTACTCAATTCACCAGTCGCACTTTGAAAGAGTATTTCAGCACGATAGGGGTAGAGGTCCAATATACTGCCCCATACTGTCCACAAGAGAACCCTACCGAGAGGACGAATCGGACTGTCAAGACGATGATAGCCCAACTCACCGAGGGAGACCAAAGTTCCTGGGACGAGCTGTTACCGGAAATAGAGCTCGCCATCAACGCAAGTGTATTGGACTCGACGGGATACAGTCCCGCCTTTCTGACGCAAGGACGCGAACCCAGACTCCCTACTATGTTATACGACGAGGTCACCCTTGGATCGGCGGTGATATCTAAGGACCCCACAGGAAAAGCGTTCCAACACAGAGGAATCTTCAACATCGTCAGATCCAACCTCCAACGTGCTTCCCAAGAGCAAGCACGTCATTACAACCTTCGACGCCGTGAGTGGAGACCGAAGCTCGGTGACAAAGTGTGGGTACGCCAACATCCCCTCTCGAAGGCAGCCGAAGGTTTCGCGGCCAAATTGGCCCCCAAATATGACGGTCCCTACACCGTAACGAGGTTCACATCCCCTAACCTTGTTCTGTTGCGAAGCCCCGGAGAAAAGCGTTCACGCTCCGCCAACATTAGCCAACTGAAACCCTATTACTCAGAGGACTTCGAGAATGCCGCCGCAGAAAAAGATGACGAGGCTACCCAGGGGGCCGACACGAGAGGTTAAGTAGGATACAAGGTCATACGGTAATTTCTAAGCTGAATTGTACTAACACACCCTATGTTATTATCTAAGTATTCTAAGTAGAGGTTTCACTGCACCGATAGGTAGGGAGCTTAATCAATAAGGGTCTCGTATCTATAAGTTTAGTCTCCGCTTTCAGATGGAAGAAGTCATCGAGTTGTCGGATGGTTCCGACGATACCGAATCTTTTCATCACGACCTCTCCGATCGCGACGAGTGGGTCGCGGAAGGATACAGCGGAGGAGATTCGGACACATCGGGGGACGAAGAGGGAGAGATCGCAGAGGACCAGGATACCGACGATGGCCAAGGTGAAGAAGACCCACACGGCGGCGCTGAGTCTTCCGACGACCAGGAGCCTAGGGGTACAGGTGGGTCGCGGTTTGCGGGCATGTGGAGCCCTAAACCCGGCGAAACACGACGACCCGATCGACCATCGGCAGCGTTCAACGTCGAGGACGACTCCAGCAACGCGAGCGACAGCGACGAACGCGACGAGCCTCAGGATTACACGAGAGGTCGTCGCTCACAGGGGCCAAGGTATTACGCACCGGGAGGAGACGACGAACAGCCGTGGACCAGGCGAGATCCTCGAGGCGGTCACCCGCGATACACGGAGTCCCACCAACGTCCCTCCATCGAATACTCGTGTCATCGTACGGTCGAAGACCAAGTCAGCCGCTGGGAAGGGCATGTCGCCATGATGCGCATCGAGGTCAAGTCGGTCGTGTTTAAGACACCCTGGATACACGCCGAAGGTCCTTACGTGGACGAACCTCCATCACCACCGCTACCCCCCGCTCTAGATTGGGACGCGACGTTCCGTCCCCAGGCAGAGGTCCCGACGTCCCCTCGTCGGCCGCCGTGCTCGCCGAAGAAGACCCGCGCGCAGGAGACGCAGACATCCCCGACTCGCTGGCAGCGTTCGCCGAAGCAGACCCGTGCCCGGTCTGTCCAGACGTCGCCAAATTGCCGACGACGCTCGCCGAGGGAGACTCGCGTCCAGGCGGTCCAGACATCCCCAGTCGGACTACGGCGCTCACCACGGGAGACCGGAGGGCAGGAGACGAAGCGTTGCCGCGTGAGTTCGCACCACGGGACTCACCACGTGAAATATTTTTTGGAGTGCGAGTTGGCAACCGACAGCGAGGACGGGGTAGAAGATCGCCCCCTGTTCCGTCGGGTATTCCAGAACTCGGAGGCAGCGGAGGCCAGTACGGCAGACCCGGACCCGACGGACGAGGCCAAGGAGGACGACGTTGCAGCCCAATCGACGTCACACCAATCCCCGATCTGCGCACCGCCAGGAGCACCACTGACCGAATGGGAGGACGGAGTTCTCGATCAGGTCTTGACCGAGATCCAGGGGACCGGTTGGGACGGGTCGTTCATGGAGGAGTTGACCTCATCCATAGCAACTCCGGAGGTACCTCGAGACGAGTTAGCCCCGTTACCTGAAGGTTGGATTGGGACGGGCGAACTGCGGCGATTGCCGACATCGGCCATTCGTCTGATCGCCGAGAGGGCGGCCGAACAAGCCGGACGAGAACATCGCGTTCGCTTCGCCGTTAAGGGACTGGATTGGCACTACGTCGTCACCGTGAAGAGCGACGGGCGGTTCATCATCAGCCCCCGGTAGGAAAGGGGGGGTGTGACGATCCCGCCTGACGGCTAGGCCGCCACAATATATATTTAAGCAATAGTTATCTAAGTTTCACATTATTACCATTAGTATGTAAGAGATTTAAAATGAAGTATTATAATTTAGTAATGGTTAAGCGGTCTTATGGATTTTTGGGTATAAAACCAAAATAGGTCAAATTTGGTTCCGCACCACCCGCCCGAGATGGCAACCATAGAGAAAATACTGGAAAATAGGGAAAATACCAAACCTTCTTTGGGGAGAAAGGTCCAAAAGGATGAGAGGGTCACACGGCGGCTTCCGGGAGGGGCTCGGCTCTTGGACTTCGAAGCGATCGGTCGCGCACGCGGACAAAGTAAATAAAGAAAACACGTGTGAAAGATAACGCGGTCGGTAGGAAATAAGGTTAGTGAATCAGTGTAATCGGCGCAGTGAAACACAGGGACGTTGGACGGGGTAGAAGATCGCCCCCTGTTCCGTCGGGTATTCCAGAACTCGGAGGCAGCGGAGGCCAGTACGGCAGACCCGGACCCGACGGACGAGGCCAAGGAGGACGACGTTGCAGCCCAATCGACGTCACACCAATCCCCGATCTGCGCACCGCCAGGAGCACCACTGACCGAATGGGAGGACGGAGTTCTCGATCAGGTCTTGACCGAGATCCAGGGGACCGGTTGGGACGGGTCGTTCATGGAGGAGTTGACCTCATCCATAGCAACTCCGGAGGTACCTCGAGACGAGTTAGCCCCGTTACCTGAAGGTTGGATTGGGACGGGCGAACTGCGGCGATTGCCGACATCGGCCATTCGTCTGATCGCCGAGAGGGCGGCCGAACAAGCCGGACGAGAACATCGCGTTCGCTTCGCCGTTAAGGGACTGGATTGGCACTACGTCGTCACCGTGAAGAGCGACGGGCGGTTCATCATCAGCCCCCGGTAGGAAAGGGGGGGGTGTGACGATCCCGCCTGACGGCTAGGCCGCCACAATATATATTTAAGCAATAGTTATCTAAGTTTCACATTATTACCATTAGTATGTAAGAGATTTAAAATGAAGTATTATAATTTAGTAATGGTTAAGCGGTCTTATGGATTTTTGGGTATAAAACCAAAATAGGTCAAATTTGGTTCCGCACCACCCGCCCGAGATGGCAACCATAGAGAAAATACTGGAAAATAGGGAAAATACCAAACCAAAAGGATGAGAGGGTCACACGGCGGCTTCCGGGAGGGGCTCAGCTCTTGGACTTCGAAGCGATCGGTCGCGCACGCGGACAAAGTAAATAAAGAAAACACGTGTGAAAGAGAACGCGGTCGGTAGGAAATAAGGTTAGTGAATCAGTGTAATCGGCCCAGTGAAACACAGGGACGTTTTTAAAAACAAAGAATTAAACTGAGTGAACTCGTACGAAAAGAAACGTCAAGCCGGATTGTTATGCATTTTATTTTTACCCCGTACCCCTCTGTTCCCCGAGTGATTCAGGCCGTTGGCGACTGATGACCCAATTGGAAGCGGTAAATTATTTGCACCATATACATACACGTTATCCTGATCTACTGAATTTCATCCACTAACCTGCCTGCGTAGTGAGGCGGAAGATCCCCTCATTCTCCTACTTAGTTCCCCCCACCCCCCGCGAAGTGGCAGATCCCTTCGTGCCCTACTAACCCCCGTGGCGAGACGGAAGATCCTCTCACGCATCCCCCTCTAATATCCTACCGCGAAGTGGCAGATCCCTTCGTGTCCTACTTACCCCCGCGGCGAGACGGAAGATCCTCTCACGCATCCTCTCCTCGTATCCTACCGCGAAGTGGTGAGACGGAAGATCCTCTCACCGGCCCTATTAATCCCACATCTTAACGGAATGGCAGATCCTTCCGACTAATCAAACTTGCTTCCAGCCGGTCAACCACGATAGAATCCGGCTGCGGCCTCGCCCGAAGGTCCAGCCCGTGGGATTCTTGACCCCTCGGATCACGTACCTCGGCCAACCACGATAGAATCCGGCTGCGGCCTCGCCCGAAGGTCCAGCCCGTGGGATTCTTGATCCCTAGCACAACGCGTCTCGGCCAACCACAATAGAATCCGGCTGCGGCCTCGCCCGAAGGTCCAGCCCGTGGGATTCTTGACCCCTAGCACCACACATCTCGGTCAACCACGATAGAATCCGGCTGCGGCCTCGCCCGAAGGTCCAGCCCGTGGAATTTTCCGTCCCGGAAGGACTTGGTGGTCTGACGTTATCGTACCCTCGAAGGTCCTGGAGCACTTCGGGATAATCGATCAAAAATCGTCGTTCGCCGAGCGAACATTACTCTCTAGCCCTATGTCTCAGAGACTTTACAAATTTCTTGTAAAAGGACCTCTGGATCCGACTGAGAGTTGTATCCTGGCCAGAGAGTATCCTTACAAGCTGCTAGGCTGTAAATTATATTAGTTGGCGTAGATCTGATAAGCCCTAGAGCTTTTCTAAGATGAAAGTTGGCGTGCGTATTAATACAGTTTTGTACCGTTTTAGATATATTCGCAAATGATGAGCTGGCGTATTCGTATCTGGACCTGATAACCGCTTTGTAAAAGAGTAGAGATTTACTTGGATGTACCCCATAGCGGCAGCCACTTAACATTTGAATGAACATATTTGTTTGATTAGATTTTGAAATCGTTTTTTTAATGTGTTGGACGGATGAGTTATGGGCACTAATTATCCTACCTAGGTAATTAACGCTATCTACATTTTTTAATATACTATTATTGCACGAGACCCTTAATGGCCTTCTTCTAAGATTGAAGTGAATCGTCGATGATTTGTCCGCATTGAACGTTAAGTTAATTTTATTGCACATTTCCCTAAAACTATTTACTTTACTTTGTAGCACCTGTTGAGCCGTGACGCCGCTCGAACGACGGTCTCTGGAAGTTGCCTTTAACCCGCTATACCGCACCGAAACAAGAAATAGCCAGATCTTGTAGCGTAAAATGGTATTGAACAGACGGAATTTATTCTGTAGGAATATTACAAGTTTATGATTTGACCCTACACATACAAGTTGATCGGAATAACTTGGAAGCGGGAAACTTAGCTTTTCCTAACTTCAAGCTGTGTGACCATATTCACTGAACAGCGAGAATCCTCAACCGGTTACATTGAACTAAATATAATCTCTAAATTGTGGCGCTACATTTGAATTGCCCGACAATCGATAATTGGGCTAATCCGTTCCGCGACAAGCCGAAGAAAAGTCTTTGTCATAACAAACTATGTAGGAAGAAATCATCTGCGTATTGGAATAGTATACTGTCAAGATTATTACTTAAACCAATAATTCAGCTGTATAAATATTAAACAGAATTGGGCTTAGACAGCTTCCCTGACTGACCCCTTTGCTCACTGTTACTTCAGCTTGTCCCATAGTTAGAATACGTTTATTAAGGAATTTTACAAGGAATTTTATGTGAGAGTGGTTAAAACCCAACTCTAATAATTTTCGGCCCAGAATGGGAATATTTATTGCGTCAAAAGCTTTACTTAAATCTAAAACTGCGGCCGTTACATGGAAACCACGAGCTTTTAGATTGGCTATGTTGTTAATTACGTCGTTTATGCAATGGGCTGTAGAATGGTTTTTCCTAAAAGCATAAGATCTGGGTGGGATAATGTCGTTTTTATTAATGTGGTCTTCCATTCTCAGTTTTATCAAGCCTTCTAAGCACTTGAAAGTGACACTTAGTAGGCAGATAGGTCTGTTGTTTGTTATGATGGAAGAGTCAAGATTTTTTTTTGGAACGGGAATAACTTTAATTTTCCGCCAGCTATCTGGAATATCACCATTGTCTAATTTTTCATTAAACAGGGATACCAGCGTTGCTATTTGTTCCAGTGGTAGTGCTTGAAGCATTCTGTAAGATATGTTGTCTAGTCCTTTAGCTGAGTCAGGATTACGTGTCTTTAGGAAGTCAAGAAGTTCATGTGTCGTGAAGTTGGAGTCATTATATGTATAGAGAAGATCAAATCGGAAGAGGCTCGCTGAGCATTCCGCAGTGTTAGGGGCTGTGGCTATTTGGTTCAAAAATTCATTGTGTTCAGAGTCAGATATTGCACTTTTGGAGGGTTTTATTTGTTTGTAAAGCTTAAGTGATTTAATTTTATTCCACATATTCTTTGGTGAGGAGGGGTTTGAAATTTCGTCTGCCAAATTATTTAAATTTACTTTTCTCATCTTATAAAAATAGTTATTTAGTTTTTTATTGCTATTAATATAATCAATAGGATCTGCATGTAGCTTTGTTTTATAATATTTTTGCCTACTCGCGTTTCTTAATCTAAAGAGTTTGTCACAGTTCTCGTCCCAGTAGGTAAGTATTTATTGTTTGCATCTATGTCAATTAAATTGTTGGAGTAGATTGTTTTATGCCCTCTTCCCACAGAGCTCCATCCACCATCCACCATCCGTTGAACGGATGGTCCATAAGGTTTTGCCGTTCCGAAAATTCCCAGTTAGTTCCCCATCCGAATTTGACGGACTTTTTTAAGCGATAGTTAGGCGATGTTTTTTTGGTGCAACTCTGAGTTCTTCTTCTTGACAGTGGAAATTGGAACATTCAATACGAAAATTTAAAAAAATAATGGCGGGTAATTTTTGAACAGGAAGGCGCCAATTCAAAAAATGCTGTTTATACTTGTAATAATTAATTAATTACTGCTCCATCCGTGTGGCAGCATTAGGTGTTGCTCCACTCTTTCCTAGGCGCATACCTTACTCACAACATTGAGCAGAACATTTAAAATTAAATAAAATATGAAATTATAATAAAACAAAAAACAAACATTTATATATAATGAACTTGATTTGTTACCATTTAGACAATATTGGGCAATAGCTGTTCTTATTTTGTCTGCAGGCTGGCAAAAATCTGCAGACGTATTAGTTCAATTTGATTGTTCGCGTAGATCACTTGCATTCTGTTACCAAGTATCATTTCTAACGCTGTTGTGCTCATTTTAAATGTTGTGCAAAATGCAACGGGCTAAAATGATGAGCCACAGCTGTTCAGATCAGCTGTTATCGGATGGTGGATGGTGGATGTGCTCTGTGGGAATCGGAGTTTCACATTTGTCAAAAATCCCAACCGTTTCAGACGGATGGACTCTATGGGAAGAGGGCATTAGAAGTAATTATTAAGTTTTCTATAGTTGAAATTTGTATTTTTGAAAAGTCTTTACAAATTTTTTGTGGTCAGGTGTTTTGGATTTTATCGAAGAGGAAAGTTGATCTATTTCTATTATTATGGGGAAATGATTGCTATTTGAAATTTTCGAGTTAAATGACGTCCATTTCAAGTTTAAATTGTTGTTATTTGAAAGTGTTAAATCTATTGCAGAGCTATATGTAGGGTTGTGTGAATATGTTGGAGAGCCATTATTAAGACAATAGAAACATGAGTTAAGCAGAGCATTTTCCAAAATGCCACCACTTGCATCATGCACCCTATTCCCCCATATGCTAGATTTTGCATTAAAATCACCTCCTATAATAGCTAATCCTTTTGACTGAGCTGCAATGCTAAAAATATCATTACAGCCTTGCTCAAAGGAACTATTGTCCGAACTTGGTGCTGCATAAATGCTGAAAATGCTGACATTGTGCTTCAAATTAGTCGTGCAAATGCCTATTTCTTCTAGGTTTGTATTGCAATTAATTTGTTTGAATCGGATATGTTTTTTCAAATAAATTCCTACACCACCATATCCATCAGGACGTGGTTTACTAACAAAGTTGTAATTAGCTAAGCTGCACATGGAATTGTCATTTATTCAGATTTCGGATAACATTGCTATGTCTATGTCATTATTCACTAAAAAAAGTTCTAACAGTTGTTTGTTGTTATTAGCCGTTCGGCTCTGAATATTGTATTGTAGCATTTTTAAAGACATGTTAAGTTTATTTAATAATAATAAAATAAAATAGACATGTAACAAAATTAAAAATTAACATTAAATAAATAAATAAAAACAAATAATGTAAATTGACAAATTATAAGAACAAAAAAAAAAAATAATAATAAAAATATCAAAAATGATTTAAATAGCTTGATTTATTTTAAACAAATCTATTTTTGAGTTGGTCATTGCAATTATTTTTCTTAAGTTTTCTAAAAAGTTTCTTGATTCAGGTACTAGGTTTGTAGATCCATTGACTAAAAATGATGAAATATCGGAAGATAATTGATTTAAACTAAACTCTGCAGCTTCAAGAGCTGCGTTGTCGGCATTTGCATGACTAGCAGGAGCGTGTGGAGATGTAAAACTAGTGCCAGCGTGAGTGTGCACAAACTTTTCACATGGAGTGTAGGTATGTTCCTTAAGAGCAGCTTTCCAGCTGTTCATAGTGTCGCGGGCATTTTTCTCTTCGTTCGTTCTGTTAAGAGAATTCTTAACTACTTTGCTAAAGGAGTTTTGCGCGTAAATATGTTGTGCTACAATTTTTGTGTTATTTTGCAGGGTGGGAATAGCAGATTTTTTCTGCCATTTTGGTTGTGGGAATTGAGTTACATCATTCGTGTCAACTTCGTCAAGAATTTGGAATATGGAGGGGTATCTAATCTTAGTTTCATTACGGGAGAGGTTTTCTAATGTCATGCACTTTTGGATAGCATACGCTCTCTTTCGTGCTGGGCATTCGAGGGAGGTGGCTATATGTTGCTGCTTGCAGTTGGCACAGACCGCTTGTGAGCATTGTTGTTCCTTGCTATGAGCGAGCGAGCATTTGCTGCATTTTTGTTCTTGCTGTTTGCAATGCTGAGCAAAGTGTCCAAATCTAAAGCACCTAAAACATTGACTGAACGGCACGTACGGACTAACGTTAACTTTTGTGGACAAAAACACAATTTCATTTGGGATTTGCGCTCCCTTAAATAAAATTTTCAATCTTGAAGTGTTAATAAAGTTCTCTTTACTTTCCCTATCTCTTGTCTTTACACGAATGACGTCGTGAATCGGCACCGGTGAGGAAATATACTCTTTAAGCTCAGCGTCAGAGAATTGCGCGGGAATATTAAAAATAATGCCCATTTTAAAAATAAATTGTTTAAAAATCTTAGGTTCGTAGCCATTATTTTTTAGGTCGGAGGATAATAAGTTATTTGCTGCCATCGCTGATCTACACTCAGCTTTGCAGCGTCCATAGCCAATTTTGCTAACCGAGATAATATCATTAAATTTTAGTTTGACCAGAACTGCATTTAACTCAAGTGGATTTTTTGGGGCTCTTGTATATTTGTTGTCTGCGTTAGTTGTACCAATTTTGTCGATGTAAACCACAAACGGTCCTTTGTGGTAGTTGTTGTAAAGTAAAGCGTTATTTTCTGATTTGTCCTTTATGTCTTTAGCCTGCTCCCTGTTGCTTTCTTTTCCAGTCTCTCCGTTGCTTGGGTTTTGCTTACCAGTATTTTCATTTACTTGCTTGTGTTCTTGCTTTGTGGCGGGAACTTTCACCTCTTCCATCTCTATTTCGATGCTCTCTTCCTGCATTAAGTTAAGATCAACTAGTTTTTTTTTTGGATATGGGGGAGTATTTGGGTTTTTTGAACCCGGCTTGCTCCGAGGATGGGCCTGAACCCTTGGCCTCGGAGGCCATTTTTTTATGGGTAATTTTGCCCGTTTTATTTGTGAGTAACCACTAGATATATAATTTAATTTTTTTAAATAAATTTATAAATTAAATAAACTACGTTATTTTATTAAAGGTAAAATTTTGTATTATTTTGTTTTAAAAAAACTGATTTTTATTGAGTTTTATACACACTGCTCTTTCACCACGAACTTTCCCCTTCGGGGCAAGAAATGCTAATGTGTGCAAAGTTTCAATTCGATATCTTTAAAATTGAGAGACTAGTTCGCGTAGAAACAGACAGACGGACAGACCGACATGCTTATATCCATAGCTCGCAAATAACTGTTGACCGTTTTTCTTCTTGCGCTCTCGTTGCGAGCACAACCGAAAAAGTTCATACTCTCTCGCTCTCGCTCTGAGCAAGAGACTCTTGCAGTCTTCATTTATGTTTTTCGTTGAGCGCTTTTCGTTGAGATCTTTGTATATCGCTCTTTCAATGAGCAGTGCGTAAAGAGCGGAATGAGAAACGGTCGCAAAATGAGAGTCAGCAAAAGACCGATTGACCGAAAAACGCAATGCAAACGGTCTTCACATTTACTTTCGTCGTTGTGAAAAAGAAATAATATAATTTGTTTAATAGAGAATTTTAAATTTATTTTCAAATATTTTTGTTAACAAGTTCCATTTTGATTCCATATTCCATATATGTATCTCCAAAACGGACGCATAACGAAAAAAACGCAAAGGACCTTTTGCTTAACTGAATATGACAAAACGGTCTTGGAACAACCAGAACCAAACAGAATAGAAAACAAGAAAGGAAAGCTAACTTCGGGCGGAGCCGATGTTGATATACCCTTGCAGAATATTATGTACATTCTATTCTCCAAAATTATTCATATGATGCATTCTTAATACTCATAAAAAATCCCAACTGTCTAACTTTAAAAACACCAAAGTTATGGCATTTTAATCGTTCAGTAATATGGCAGCTATAGGATATAGTCGGCCGATCCCGGCCGATCCCGGCCGTTCCGACATACATATATACTGCGTGCTGTAGCATATAACGTTTAAAAATTGATTATTCGCGTGAGCAGATGTTAGTGTAAACTGAGTTGGGAAACACGCGGTTGTTCCGGCTCATCTTCGTCGGCATTATGGGTGAGGGTCAATAAAACATACTCTTTTACGTGCTCACGATAGTATGCTAGTAATAAATAATTTTCGCGTGTTATATTTGGAAAGAGAAATAAGGGGAAAAGCCTTTCAACTAGCCTCGAAAGAAGAAGAAGAGAAAAGGGAACAGAGAGATTAGAACAGGACGGATAGAGAAATTCCTTTAGCGACCTTAAGACACACTAAGATGTTTGCTAGTGGCCTTCTACCCCACCCTACCATGATCACTATGTTGCAGTATAACTCCATTTTTGGTATTGATCCCTTGTGGTCGCTAAATGAATTAAATGATTTTCATTGCTACACTTCTGTATCCCATGATTTCCGGAATACTCAAGGTTTAGTTCGATTTCATATTATAAACATTTATTTTAAACATATTTGTAGTTTTAGATAGTTAACATGTTTAAGTTTTATTTAGCCTAAAAGAATTTTACCGTTACTTTAATGCATTTAATTTTAATTATTATTTCATTATCTAATTGCGTTCTTTCTTCATTTTATTTCGCTCACTTCTATAAATTCAACGCTTATTCACTTTTTGAATATGTTCAGTAGCTCAGTTTAATTTCATAATATTCAAGAGATTTAAGATGTGGCTGTAAAGGGGGTAGAAAATATATATATAATGTATAAATGAATATAAAAAGGAAAATATATAATATTAAGAATTTTTAATTATAAATGTAGATATTCATTCTCAAAAAAAAATAAAATATTACTTATAGAGTATTAAATTAAAGTATTAAATGCTTATGAAAATTAAAGTAAAGTAAATAAAAGGCGTATCTAATAATGTGGGTTCCATTGTATAAGGTTATTTTATTTTATGAAAGTCAAAAATAAAATTAATAGTTAAGTGTGAATGTAAATTCGGTATACATTGAGGTAGGTCAGCAAAGCTCTGATCGGAAGGATGAGCAAAACAAAAGAAAACATATGTAAGTACAGCTTCGATCGGTGCGCTGGTAGATAAGGGCACACGGGCCAGAGCGAGACGGGCTATTTGGTTCTCATAGACTACACTGGCAAAAATGTACAGGGGCAAAACTTAAAAATTAGGAACCGGTGGGAGGCTAGAACAGTACCTATGCATTTTCACAGAAATTGTTTTTGTTTGACACTTACTTTTATTATGGATCCATCGGTGAAAGATCTTTCGCCGACCTATATGGGAGTCAAAATTGAGTTTGCATTGATTGTGATTGCATTGGTTGTTATTGTTTTTATTTTCACTTGTTCACATCTCTATTGTTGTTGTTATTGCCAGTCATTGCTTTTGATTAAGCTGAACTCTATTTATCTCGGCTTATGTTTTACACACTCAAAAAAAATTTGGCCTTGCATCCACCATCTTTCACTTGAATATTGGGTTCAGAGAAAAAATTATAAAATAATAAATGGAAGAATAAGATGATAAAATTAAAAATTAACAAAAATACAAAATAATAAATTTGAAAATTAACAAAAATAAAAGTAAAGAAAAATAATAAACCTAAAATAATTCAGGAACAATATAATATAAAGGGGACAGATTTCTCGCACTGTAGAGCGGAGCTGAGATGCACGTGGTTTTTTTTTTTTTCATGCACGGAAAAAAAATAAAGTTATGTTAAAACCGCGTGGTTATTTTTTGTTTTTTTTTTCAGCAAAATGCCAACACGTTTTTTCGCACACTGCATCCGCTATTTTTGGGCACCGACTCTACTTTTTCGGGCACTGTAGTTGCTGGGAATGAGGCTCGCTCATACGGAAAACTTTTCGGCTGCTACAGGTCGTTTGGTCGATGTATGATGGGCTGAGCAAGCTGGCTACAGCGGCGGCTGATCTTTTAAGATCGACTGATGACTTGGGTGGGCCTTTTATTGAGTTGTTGCTCAATTAAGCACGGACTGGTGATATTATTTTTGGCAACATAATACCTGGTGCCAGATCCACAAAGGCCTGGCACGATTACTGGACTACTATTTCTCCTTTCTTCGTATGGATGGCTGGCGGATGGGTATTTTAAGGCACTTTAAACAACTTAACCTCGCTGGGTTGATTTTATTAAGACTTTGAGCTGCACTTAAACACGTCTGTATCGTTTGACAATCCGGAAGAAAAGAGAACGTGGTTAAGCTTGGCCTTACGGACCAAGGGGTACCCCTTAGCAATGGCATAGAAATGCATTTCCCCACGCAATCGACTAGTTTTAAGTATGACTGTAGATCTGCATTAGTGCAAGAGATGCACACTAGGTGGCTTGACCGATAGTACAGGGTGGCCACTTCGATTAGTCACGATATACAATAGGATAGGGATATTTATAAAATATTCTTGGGCAGATTTATTTTTCCTACTTTTAGAAACCTAAAGTGACAAGCGCCACTACAGTGCAAAGGAAAGAAGGGTGTGTGCTAAGTTTCAATTCGATAGCTTTAAAACTGCGTAGAAACAGACAGACGGACATGGCTATATCAACTCAGGAGGTGATTCTGATCAAGAATATATACATTTTAGGGTCGGAGATGTCCCCTTCACTGCGTTATACACTTTTTACCAAAATTATAATACCCTCTGCAAGGGTATAAAAACGGTTTCGCTCTGAGCGCGAGCGAGCTCATTCAAGAACCCATAAATCGGTTGCTCTCTGAGTCTTTTCGTAAAGAGTCAGGAAAAAACACTTATTTGCAGACAACAAAAAACGGTCGACAGTTATTTGCGAGCTCTGCTTATATCAACTTAGGAGGCGATCCCTGATCAAGAATATATATACATTTTAGGGTCCGAGATGTCTCCTTCACAGCGTTGCACACCTTTGACCAAAATTATAATACCCTCTGCAAGGGTATACAAATTAAGGAAATGGAGATTTTAAAAATGGAGAATTTGAGAATAGGAGCTTTGGGGAAAAAGAGATTGGAAGAATTGAAGATTAAAAAAATTAGAGAATTATAGATTAGAGATTTTAAGAATTGAAAACTTAGAGATTTTAAGATTGGAGAATTCGATTTTGGGAAATTGGGATTTTTATATATTATAAATTTAAGGAGTGGAGATATGAGAAAATGTTAATAGGGGAAGAATTAGTTAGAGGGGAAGAGGAATTGGTCAGGCGGGGAAGAATTTTTAAGGAGAGATGAATTATTAATAGGGGAAAACTTGATTGAAGGGGAAAAATTCGAAAGCGACCAGAATTGTTAAGAGGGTATAAATTGTTAAAAGGGCTTTCCCGTTGGTTAAAAGGGAAATAATTGGTTGAGGAGGGTTAAGAGGAAAAAATTGTTGAATGGGAAAAAATTGGAACACACAGTACATTTAATTTTTTGCTTTTCAAAAAAAATGTTCACTTGTATAATATAAAATTATATGGAGGAGAAAGAATCTTTAAAAATGGCGCTTCTTAATTTCTCACTCGCACTGTTTGTTTTCGGGAGCAAGCTAAATTGAATACACTCTCATACATCTTACATACATCACTCACTCCGTTAATTTTTTGTACTTCCGCAAAAGGTAAACTAAATACACTCTTATTCATCTTTTAAAATTGCGTAAATTATACTCTCACTCACTCTGGGCATACGTAAGCGAAACTGAATTCACTCTCGTACATCTATCAAAATGGCGTATATTACCTACTCTCTCTCACCAAACTAAGTGTGCTAGAAAGAAACAACAGAATGTACTGAGAGAGGACACTACTAAAGAGGGAAACTGCACACGCCTACAGTTTCGTTCTCTCTGAATGTGTTTGCGGTTAGAGACTGTTTTTTTCTCGCACTCATGGCGGACATTTCGTGGAAGGGAGTACGAAATTAGTATACGCCATTTTGAAAGATGTATACGAGTGCATTCAGTTTCGCTGGCGCACGCCCACAATCGAAGGGAGTGCATGAGAAAGTAAAGGAAGAAGTATGAGACTTAATTCAGTTTTGCTGGGGTGAAGCTCAGTCTCGTCATGATCCCTTTACAGAAAATTTATAAAAATAGGACAACGGTCTTCGATAAACGGTGGGCTGACGTAGAATGCAGTTTGTCACCCACCGGGCTATAACGTAGAAAAATGGTTTTCTTTGGTACTAGCATTAAGGGAAAAGGGGCAGCGGCAACGTGTATTGAACCGGGCTCACGAAACTCGCTGTGAGGGGTCACCAGGAGGAATAAATTGGGGCTCGCTTTTCACAGTTCCAAGGCAGGGCTTCCTGGTGAGATCCTACGCATCCGCCGGGTGGGATCACTTCCGCCACTCGCTGAAAGAGTCGCCACCATGGGTCAGATGCTCCATCGCCAGCAGTCGCTGTCGGGCCCAAAGCCAAGTAAATAGGTTATGCGCATATGTATATATTTAGGAGAAATAAGTTTGCCAAGAGTTTCTAGATTTTAAAATTTTTCCTCCCGTTGCATTCAAAATGCGCTTCTGGCCGCATTTGGTTCGCTGGTCACTCGTTGCTGTTTCACCTAGTTCCACTCACCCGCCTCGCTCGCGCACGCACACTCACGATGTGGGAAGGCTTGCGGTCCGCCGCTGGTCCTGGGCCAGCAGGGGTAGGGGCTTCTTTAGGCCTGGATCTGCTGCGGGGTAGGGCCTTCGTTAGACCCGGATCGGCACAGGTGTTAAGCGGACACCGGGCTATGCGTCGCTTCCACTCCACGTACCGAAAGTGGAAATCGCCCGCATCTTTTCCCCACTGTTTTCTCCTTCCGCGTCATTCGACCGCTATTTTTCAACTCCGCCTTGCGAAATTTCTCGTGGTCCAGTTTTACTTCTTCCGGAAATTTGCTTGCATCGCTCCCTCTCTCTCAGTATCTCCCGTACTTCGTTTCGGTCATGTGACCGATGCTCGTGGTGAGTTTCGCTGTAGCGTTGGGATGTGTGTGTTCGTGTGCGGCCAGCTAGGGATAAGCGTTGTTTCTAACTATCGATATGGCCTTTTGGCCTACGCCTGTGCATATTTAGAGATTATTTGTGTCGAGCCAACATCTGTGAAGTAGTTCTACGGCTGGGGTGAAGCTCAGTCACGCCAGGATCTCTTTACAGAAAATTTATAAAGATAGGACAAGGGTCTTCGAAGAACGGTGGGCTGACGTAGGATGAAGGTTGTCAGCCACCGGGTTATATACTTAAACTTCTCCACCTTTACACTACTACTATCGGATTTAGTTTTGTCTTGTATATAAGACAATACAATATTAATAGCCAATAATATTATATGTGTAGTGTCTCTTATCAAAATTAAAGGTCGTGTTTTTTTTCCGCGCTCCGAGTTTGTATTTTGTTTCGCTTTATCCCTTCGGTGGGCTTTATCAAAATGCGCTTAGAGTCAGAGAAAATGCTTCCCAACAAGAAAGAGTATTTTAAATTGGCGTAAGGTACAGGTAAAATCCAATAAAAGAATTGAATAATTTACAAATGTAAGAGTTTTAGAATTAACGAATTGAAATTGAAGAATAGGAAAATTTAAAAAATAGGAATTTTGAGATTTAAAAAAATGGAGAATTAAAAAAATTAAATTTGGAGTTAGAGAATTTGAGAGTTGAAGATTTGGAAAACTGAAAAATTGGAGAATAAGAGATTTTGAGATATAGAGATTTTAAGAATTGGAGATTTGAAAAATTAGAGAATTATAGATTAGAGACCTTGAGATTTTGAGAATTGAAAACTCAAAGATTTTAAGATTGGAGAGTTCGATTTTGGGAAATTTGGATTTTTATAGATAGTAAATTTAAAGATTTGGAGATAAGAACAAATTTTAATGGGGGAAGAATCAGTTAAATTGGTCAGGCGGGGAAGAATTTTTAAGAAGAGAATAAAGGTTTATAGTGGAAAACCGTTAGATAATAAAAAATAAAAAAAAGCAATAAAATCAATTAAAGAAAAATGTAAACAAAACATAATAACTTAACATCTATTGCTGTCACATGTTCACTAACCTCAAAATACACTCTATTGAATATTTACTAAATTAATACATTACAGTTGAAGCCGATAATATCCACTAAAACACCAAAGTGGAAAGAAACACATCAACACTGCCCTAAATACAGGAAAGAGATGGAAACAAACAATAATGGGGGAAGAATCAGTTAAATTGGTCAGGCGGGGAAGAATTTTTAAAAAGAGAATAAAGGTTTATAGTGGAAAACTTGATTGAAGGGGAAGAACACGTAAGCGGCAAGAAAATTCAATAGGGGATATATTGTTAAACGGTCTTTCCCGTTGGTTAAAAGGAAAATAATTGGTTGAAGGGTTAAATTTGGTTAAGAGGAAAAAATTGTTGAATGGGACAAAATTGGCACACACATTACATTTTATTTTTTGCTTTTCAAAAAATAAATGTTCGCTTGCAAAACTAAATGAGGGAGAAACAAATTTTAGAAATGGCGCTTCTTACTTTCTCACTCGCACTGTTCGATTTCGGGAGCAAGCTAAATTGAATACACTCTCAAACATTATACATATGTACATCACTCACTCCCTTAATTTTTGTACTTCCGCAAAAGCTAAACTAAATACAATCTCATTCATCTTTTAAAATGGCGTAAATTATACTCTCACTCTCTCTGGGCATACGAAAGCGAAACTGAATTCACTCTCTTACATCTATCAAAATATTACTTTCTCACTCACTCTCACCGAATTATGTGTGCTAGAAGGCAACAACATTATGTAATGAGAGAGAGCACTACAAAAGAGGGGAACTGCACACACATACATTTTCGCACATTTCGTCGAATGGAATACGAAATTATTATCCGCTTGAAAGATGGCGCACGCCTACTGTTGAAAGTAATATAGGCTATTTTGAAAGATGTGTGAGAGTTCAGTTTTGCTTGCGCTAGTTAACATACCCGGCAACTGCAAGCCAGTTAACATACCCGGTAACTGCAAGCAAGTTAACATACCCGGCAACTGCAAGCCTAATGCAACAACAACAAAAATCGCCAACATACAGGAACTCAGACGAACACACACATCCTCCTCATACATTCACACACATACATACTTTTTATAATAAATAGTCAGTCTTATTCTGTTCTCCACGCAACACAGTCGTTTTGTTCACTAGCTTCCTTCTAGCATCTTCTACAATCTTACTGGTATATGAAACCTCTACTCCCTCGGTCACTGGACTGTAACTCGCTCGCACAAAAAAGTAAAGAAACTAGAATCAGCAACCATCAGAAAGTAACTAAGCTAAAAATATATTTTACGTATGTTTATTTATAGATAAAATAAACATTGGTAAAATATATTTTTAGCTTAGTAAAACATTTTCCGGGCATCGACAGTATGCATAAACCCAAGCTGAGTAATAGACTCTAGTCTTTATTATTTAATAGTTAACTAGCAAAATACATATGCTCCTGCTGGAGGTAAAAAAGTAATAAGAATAGAAAGCATTTTTTCGAACAAAGAAAATCACATTGAAGGTGCTAAGTTAATAATTAGGAAATTTAAAGAACATAAATATGCATAACAAAAACAGAAGGGAATAAATAATACATCAATTTAATTACACAACTTCACAATATGCGGTAATTATTATGCAAATACTGTACAGTCCCAGCTTTTCAGTGCTAACAGGGAAATTAAACCATGAGTTAAGCAAAATGACGCGAATAATAATTTTGTAAATTTTAAAAAGTCAAAGTGAGATCAAATAACAAATAAAAAATTTAAGGCTCGAAATGTTTCAGAAATTTTTAATCTATTAAAGAAGTTCTCATTTATAGGTGAAATTCGGCCATTACACTGTCTGACGGTCTAACGTCAAAAAACGCGCACACAATTTTCAAGAATTTATATTAATAAAACTTAAGTCAACAATTTTTCAGACACTCTTGACCTCCACATAAGGAATCTACATACATAAGTAATGAAAAATACATAAGCAATAAGTTTAGTACTGAGAAAAAATATTCATAATACTTGTGCAAATTTAAATAAATAATAAAGTAAAAAAGTAGATGTCGCTGCTTAGTAAAGCTAAAAATATACTTCCAAGAAGTATAACTAGAACAAGACAGAGTGCAAGCTTGCCAGATATTGGGATGAACCAGTTATTTCAGATCAGATAATTTTACGATCCCCATCTGTTGGTATAAGTTCCTCAGACACTTCCACCACTAACTCGGACGATGTGTATGTGTCTTAACGCATCCCAAATGCTATCAAATAAGATCGTAGGAAAAGCCAAAGATGCCCTTGCGCCAACAGAACCTGGCCCACATTGGGTCGAAATTAAAGAAGCACTGATTTTACATTGCTCTATTAAAATACACGGACTTATTAAAAAAAATTCCAATAAAGACCCATTTTTAAACTTATCGACACAAAAGAAACAGACCCCAATCTAGCTTGAACTAAAAAACTATATTTGCTTAAACTTGCCTAAGTACCTTTTTAATGGTCATGAAAGACCAACTAGGGGGTACGTTTGGGCCATAAAGCAAGCCAATTTGCAGAAACAATATAATTGGGCAATCCAGGAAAGAAATATATTTTTACAAGGTACTCAAACTAACGTTAGGTAACGTAATAATACTGATCAGTCTAGGAACATGTACTCGCATGTACTCCACGGGTGCTTACTCCCTAATATTATACTAATTTAAAAAAATGTAAGTAAAAAGTTATCAAACATAGGCCTAGCCCGTGGAGCGCTCTAGTCTTTTTGGACCCAAAAAAGATGGAGATGTCAAGGAGTGGAGGCTTGTGGTAGATTATAGAAAACTTAATTAGAAGACAATAAAGGACAAGTATAAACAAGATACTAGATAAAATAGGGCTATCACCACTTTTTAATTCACTTTGAATTTATCAGAGGCCAAACTTAAAGTTCAACCTGAACAATCCGAATTCTTAAGAAATAAGATCGAATATCTGGGACATGTGACGGATGAAGATTAGAGCATTTCCTATCCCCAAGTCCTGAAAAGAAATTGAACTTTTTATCGGACTTCTTAGATATTAAAGGAAACTTATAAGGGTCTTTGCAAAATTGACTGAACCTCTTACTTAAATGTAAAGGGAAAGCAACTATTAAAAAAGAGCAACGGAAACCGTACATCTGTGTAATACTTTATAATCCAACGATCCAATTTTACGCTACCCAGATTTCAAACAACGTAAGCTCCAAAAGACCCGTCTCGTTCACCAGCAGAACCCAGTCCGTAAAAAATTAAATTATTCTACGGTCAAAAAATAAATTTTGGCAATCATGTGGGAAACTTAATATTTTAGACCATACCTATTCGGACAAAAATTCACAATTAGGACAATTCAAAACTGGTCCGATGGAAATTACATTTTACGAATTCGAGTATAAGAGCGGTCTCAAAATCTAGTGGCAGATGCAGTAAATTTATCAATCAATAGTGTCGATTTAGGTAATGACGAAATTAAAAACTCAGAAGCCCCGAAATTAATTTAATATCTAAATTTTTATTCTAACTGATCCCGAATCAACGAAAAAATCCGAGTCCGTAAATAAAAAATAGGTCACTCAGAACAAAATTATACCATTGAAAAATGATTAACTTCTTAATTTAAGACCACAAAAACTTGTGCAAATCGATCAATCATTAAAGAGCATTTCACTAACAAGAGAAGATCAGAAGCAAAGATTAAGAGTTATCACGATAAATCTAATCATTCGGGAATTTAAGAAACTTTTAATACTGTTAGAAAAACTAACTCCTTTCCGAAGAGGCGACAAGCAACAACTCAATTTAATAATAATTGTGATATTTGCCAAACATAGAAATAAGACAAGCAACCCAAAAAACAAAATTATGAAATGAGTGAATCTAAAATAAATTGGATAAATTGGATAATTTAAGAATTGTAAAATTAAAATTTTTGAGAGTTTGAGAATGGGAGAATGAACAATTACCACAAAATACTACAAAATACCACAAATGATGAAAAGACGACAAGAATTAGATATTTAGAGTTGGAGAAAGGGAGAATAGAGAATTGGAGAAATATCATCTCCGCGATCTTCTTGACTCGTTAGACGTACACAATAGGGTAGCTAAAAGTTTAGAGTTTCTAGGATCGGCCTTGAAAGTCGTGGCAGAGACACCAAATGTACAAAGGTTGCAAAAATAAGTTCACAGAAATGCAACTTACAAATTTAAATAATAGGGGGTATAAATTTATAAAAGAATTAAATGTCATATTAATAAAATTACCAAAACTGTAAATCAAATTCTGAAAGCAGCAAAGGCCCTGAATAGCTCTTTGTATTGGAAGAGGCCGAGCGAGTTGTGGCGGTGACGGCTGTTAGCGTCCTGAGCTCGTGCATGTGGAGCAGATTGTAAGGGTCCTGTCCACACTTTTTGCACGCATCTTCGCTGCGGCAGACTCCTTCAGAATGCTGATGGGCCAGACAATTCGCGCTGTATTTGTTGACGATAACCGCTTGAAGACGATTTTCTAAACTCAGCCTCAGAAAGCGGTTGCATTTCCAAAAGGGTGGATTCCCCGACAAACCCGAGAACGAAAGGACTGCATTCCTCGGGACGGCCTGTTCTGCATTGCTTGGGCGGTGCGAGGATGAGGAAGCACGCTTCAATTGTTGTTGACGTTAGGAGATAAAACAAACCAAGGCATAAGTACATTGTTTGAAAATAATCTGAAGTAAGAACAAATGGTATTATTTTGGAAGATCGGAGGTTGCCTTCGCCTCCAAAGGAAGAATTACAAGCTGGTGGACTGGACGCCTGATCGTCCCACTAGATGTCCGGATTTCTGCAACGCGAACTCTACTATCGGCTTCTGTAAAGTCGGATACAACTCTGCCAGCCGACAGGCGTTCGATGTCATATTATCTTCTTTTACGACTACCATATCCATAGGCCTGACTATTTCTCGTCGGATTCTGCCATTTATTGCGCTTGTGGAGTTCCTTTAAATACTTATTTTTCCATTGAGCGCTGAAAAGCTGATGCTGGGCTTTTAGTTTTTTCCATCGATTTATAATCGACTTTGCTTGGCCTTTGATTTCTAGCTCAGCTGTGGAACCTCCGATCAGGAAATGGCCTGGCGCTAATGCAAGTAAGTGTGAAAGATCATCGCACATGGAAGACAGCGGCTTGGAATTAAGGCACGCTTCAATTTTTTCTAATAGCGAGGACTTATGGAAAAGATATTTAAAACTGTTTACATATCCCCCCACAATTCTCTTCTGATGTCTGTGGGTAATGTCTGTGAGCAAGTAAAGGATGGCGCTTTCAGTCTCTGGGTTTTCTGTTTTTGTAGTCCGGGCGGAAGCGCACAATAAAAAGTAAAGCATATGCAAGGAGTGGCAAAGCCCTGCCAAGTCTAGAGTCTGGCTCTTGGGATATTGACCTTTAGAGCGCGCTGCTCTAAGTCAGTAACTGAATTCGGATTGCCTGTGATGAAAATAGCTTTGCACAATGGGCGGATAATCGGATAAATTTCTGCCCGATGGTACCACTGGGTTTTGTAGGATTGTCAATGAGGTAGCTGTGGAAATCGACATGCGGGCGTAAGAGTTGTCTTGATGCAGCAATGTGTAATGACGAGCCCGGCACGTAACACAGAAGTGGGTGCTGGTTCAGTCCCGGAGCTGATGACCTCTTGCGAAAAAATTTAAACACAGTTGCTTCTTTCTGATGTAGGTTGCTCTTGCATACACTGAAATCTCGAGTATTTATGGTTATTTCAACCTTCTAAACGGTCCTGCCAGTGAATTCAGATTACGTTGTAATCTTTTTTAAATATCCAAGTCAATAATTCTGCCTGTTGACGTCGGCTTTGACGTCGAATTCCGTATTGCATGCAGTGCCCAAGTGATGGGCAGTTGCTGCCCCCGAACTTGCTAATGTTGGGCGGCAGCGGATATGAGACCGCTGCCTCAGCGTAGCCGCTGCTTCGGCCAGTCACGGCATTTAGAATGCTGACTCGACACGGTGGCAAGGAGAGGATTATATCGTTGGCTGTAAGTGGATATTGCGACTCCGCTGTGAAAGTGCAGGGAGAGTCAGAGGGAATAGCTGCACTGTTAACTTTTATTACTTCTTTTGATTTATTTTTAAGAAAATATTTTTCCTTGATGTTAAATATTTTTTTTTGTTGGATATTTTCTGTAAGGATGTTTTTTTTTCCGGATATGGAAAATTGGAAATGGTTTCTTAATTCTTTTGGGATATGATATAAATTTTTAGGGAATATAATTTTAACAAGGTTGAAATTCTAATATTTAATTATTCTGATGTTACATTTTCAATAAAATCATGTTTTAATAATTTGGGGTTGAAAATACTTAATTTTGTGAGCTGCATTCCTAACTCATTGTCTTATATGTACTCTGTACATTAGAGATTCTAATATCCGTTTCTGTTGGTTCTGTATGAAATTGTCATCATTAATTACTGTTATTCCTTGATTGAATGTTTCTATTACATGATTTAATTAATTTGCTTGGACACCGACTGCTGCTAAATTGTTTATATTTTTTCTTCTCTGTCGTTATTATGAAGTGTACCAAAACAGTATTTCTTGGCTGTTCCTACAATTTTGAGTAACCCTCTTTTCATTATTTTTCTAATATTCATTCCCTTAATTTCTCTTCTTAGTTAGCTTGTTAAATATTGTATTTGTTGTGGTTGTCTTTAGCTTGATTTAATCAAATTGCATATGTTTATTTTTTTGTGTTTACAAGCTAAAAAGATTGATTATTTTTTCGATGTCATACACATTCGTCTCTTCCTTGCCTTGCCTCGCCCCAACTGATGCCTGGCCACGGTTACTAGTAGGGTTGTTGGATTTTGAAAAAATATCGTATTGATGATATTTGCTGTTTAAAAAATATCATTCGATGATATTAAAAAAAATCGAAAAAAATATCGATATGCCCAGTATTTTTGATATTTTTTAATGTTCAGCTAAATTTTAATAAAGGTTTCCTGTTGCTGTAAATTTGGGTCTTTTATAGGCCAAAAAATAATTATAATCAAAAAACGTTATAATATTATATTTGATTTTATCAACCATGAACTGCAAATAAGAGCAATTTGAGACACAATAGACTATATTTTATTTAAAAAGTCATGGATCTTAAAAAAACAATTATTATACAAACTCTCAAGCAACTCTGGAGCAAACCACTCAATCGCTTTTCTGATATTTCTGGATGGTATCTTTTGTTGGGATGCCCTCAGCGGTAACCATGTTAGCTTCTTTTAATTTTGTATTAATCATAGAAATCATAGGAATCACTAAGCTGACGGTTACGTAAGAATCTCTGCTCACATTATCAGTAGCTTCTTTAAAAGCCTGGAGAACATGGCAAAAATCGCGACAAATATTAAGCTCTTCCACTGAGAGCATTTCTGGTGAGTTGCTTTCTGGCTTAAGAGTGACCAAACATAAAATCGGAAATATCATCTCAAAAAATATCAATATCGCCTTTTTTGCCCAAAAAATATCGCGATGATAATATTTTTTTAAAGAGGAAAAATATCGATATATTGATAATTTGAAATATTTTCGACATCCCTAGTTACTAGCACAGTGACGACATTAGCAACTGTAAATGCGATGACAACAACAACAACATCAGTTTCGTCTGTATGCCCGCCAATCGTTCTACAGTCGATCGTTTTACCTGCTGTGCCAGCGGATTTACCAACTGCAGCTAGCGCAACACCGACAAACGCTTCAATTAAAAGCAAGGTTCGACCATACAGACTAGCATGGATCGCTTCAGAAACATTAAAAGAAAACTAAGTCCACAGGACACGAAAATGGGTAACATCGCAAAAATCAATCGGGCTTCATCAAGCCAAGGAACTGTGAAAAACTCTTATACAGCAAATAGATTTGAAATTATGGCTGACACGTCTGACGAAATCTCTTCTACAGTCATGGAAACGGACAAAAAGAAAGCGAAGCCGCTTCCGCTTTATATTCGAGAGAAAAACTCTAACAACCTTGTTAATATAATAATCGATCTGATTGGTAAAGATAGCTTCCACGTAATCCCCTTGACTAAAGGAGACATACATGAAACAAAGGTCCAAGTCAAAAGTGAAGAAAGCTTTAGAAAATTGACGGAACTCCTAGACGCCAAGAAAAATAACTACTATACCTAACAGCTAAAAAGTAGTTGTGAACAAGTTGTCATAAAATGAATCGAACCAGACGAAAGGTTTTGACGTAAAAACCGTTTCAAATATACGTAACCGAAACAAACAACCGCAACCTCCAGTTTCTGTTGCATCGCAGAATCACGGTTGAAGAAGCGCATAAACGCAATGGCCCAGTCCAGTGCGCAAATTTCCAGGAATACGGACACACCAAATCTTACTGCACACTCCGCTCCGTATGCGTCGGAAGGCTCTCTCCTTCTAACCCGTATCATACCATACCTCAGAAGACATAATAGTATCACAGCACATCAATTCGGCTTTCGCGAAAAACATGGAACTATCGAACAGGTGAACCGCATAACATCAGGTATCCGAAGTGCATTTGAAAATAGGGAATACTGCACTGCGGTATTTTTGGACGTCTCTCAAGCATTCGACAGAGTATGGCTTGACGGCATAATGCATAAAATCAAAATAATGCTCCCTAATAACACGCATAAACTCTTGAAGTCATATCTTTACAACAGAATATTTGTTGTGAGATGCAATACTTCCATGTCAGCTGAACATAACATCGAAGCTGGAGTTCCACAAGGCAGCGTTCTCGGGCCAACTTTAACCTACTCTACACTTCTGATATCCCTACGAGCAGACAACTGACTATGTCTACGTTTGCCGACGACACCGCGATCCTCAGCCGATCTATATGTCCACAACAAGCTTCAGCGCAACTTGCGACCCATCTAGATGAAGTAGAGAAATGGCTCTCAGACTGGCGTATAAAAGTAAACGAACAAAAATGTAAACACGTAACCTTTACCTTAAATAAACGAAATTGCCCCAACCTTACACTAAACAACACCGTGCTTCCTCAGCCAGATGAAGTAACGTATCTTGGCGTACATCTCAACAGACGGCTTACCTGGCGCACGCATATTGAAGCTAAACGAACTCACCTAAGGCTGAAGGAGGGGAGCGCCAGCAACAGCAACGTAGAAATCGTGCAGAGAGCCCAAGCAAAGATCCTGAGAACTATCACCTTGGCACCGTGGTACGTTCGGAGTGGAAATATTCAGACAGACTTAAATATACTCGCTGTCCGAGATGTAATAGTGCAACACATGGAAAATTACTACGCAAAGCTGTCAACCCACCCAAACCACCTCGCTAGAGCATTAACGTTGGTATGTAGCCGTTCCCGCCTTCGTCGTAACGACCATCCCATCCAGTTAGAATTATTAGGACTGTTATATATATTCTATATTATATATATTCTATACTCTGTTAGTACTTAAAGAATCTGGCAACTCTGTATGCTTCGCATAGAATAAAAGCACTCTGCAATAGAACTCAACGAGAACACAACATCTTGGCGACGAGGAAAAAAGTTAAACATTTGATCAAGAATATATGTATATACTTTATAGGGTCGGAGATGTCTCCTTCACTGCGTTGCACACTTTTGACCAAAATTATAATACCCTCTGCAAGGGTATAAAAATATGTATTTAAACATATCGGAAGTGACAGTTATCCAATTAAAAAGGTGGCTGGAGCTTCCAAATCTGTCGACGAAGGGCATAAAATCGGCTTTGCAGCGTTCCTGAAGAAATTCGCGGAAGGGCGCCCGAGAACCCTGTGGAGCAAGCAGAATTGGAAAATGTTGGGGAGAATCGCATTGAGCTGGAAGCTGACGCTGAGACTTTGGAAAATTTGAGAGCCGAAATTTCGAGGGCTCAGAAAATTCTGGAGAACTTAAACTTCGAGATCAACAGATATATTTTGTGCGTCTTCACAGAGAACGGTCGTGTTTTTGTTTTGGGCTCCGAATTTTCATTTTTATACCCTTGCAGAGGGTATTATAATTTTGGTCAGAAGTTTGTAACGCAGTGAAGGAGACGTTTCCGACCCTATAAAGTATATATATTCTTGATCAGGATCAATAGGGGAGTCGATATAGCCATGTCCGTCTGTCCGTCTGTTTCAATACCGTTTGCGAGCTCAGTTTAAAAGCTAGCGATCTGAAACTTTCACACTCGTCCTAAAACATGTGTACGCAGATCAAGTTTGAAAATCGCCCCGAACGGACGTCTATATCCTATAGCTCCCATAGGAACAATCGGATATATCTAGCAAGAATTGATTATATTTTGCGCAGTGTAAAAGCTATTGACATGAATCTTTCCAAATCGTATTTCTTTATGCATACCTTGATCAGGGTAAAAGCGCGTGGCGATCGGACGTCTATATCCTATAGCTCCCATAGGAACAATAGGGTAAAATCGGTCCAAATTTTATGTTTTTCAGAATATTTCGCGCAGTGTAAAAGCTATTGCTATAATTTTTTTCAAATCGTATTTTTTTATGCATTCCTTCATAAAAATAAAAGCGCGTACTGATCGGACGTCTATATCCTATAGCTCCCATAGGAACAATCGGATATAACTTGCAAGAATGAAAGATATTTCGCGCAGTGTAAAAGCTATTAACATAAATCTTTCCAAATTTTATTTTTTATGCATACCTTGATCAGGGTAAAAGCGCTTGGCGATCGGACGTCTATATCCTATAGCTCCCATAGGAACAATAGGGTGAAATCGGTCAAAATTTAATGATTTTTAGGATATTTCGCACAGTATATAAGCAATTGACATGAATCTTTCCAAATCTTATTTTTTTATGCATACCTTGATTAGGGTAAAAGCACGTGACGATCGGACGTCTATATCCTACAGCTCCCATAGGAACAACAGGGTGAAATCGTTCCAAATTTGATGATTTTCTGAATTTTTCGCGTAGTGTGTAAGCTACTGACATTTCCAAGTCTTATTTATTTACGCATATCTTGATTAGGGTAAAAGCGCTTGCCGATCGGACGTCTATTTCTTATAGCTTCCGTAGGAAAAATAGTTAAAGGCTGCGAAAGTATCCCTTTTTTTCTATTTTTATATGACATTTTTGCAGTATAAAAGCAATTGACATTAAACGATGCAAATCTAGTTTATTTATGTATACCTTATTCCTTTCGCTACTTTTTCAGTTTTAGCAATTTCGGCAAAGTCTGCAAGGGTATTAAAACTTCGGCTTGCCGAAGTTAGCTTCCGTCCTCGTTCTTTCTGAAACCACCGGGGTTTACTTAAATCTCTTTAACGTTTGTGTTTTCTAACAACTTTCCGTTCGCTTCGCGAGTGCATCTTGATTAACTTGTGTTTAGTAAATAAAAAGTTTTTATCATAATTTAATTCGGTGCTGGTTTGTTGTTATTGTTTTCTATTGCCCCTCTTTTCAGTCTTTCTCTTCGTCGTTGAGCGCTGTTGGAACGGCACGCACTCCAACGGTAATATCTCTCAGAGGTGTTTTATACCGGGGTTAATCGGTTAATAATCCCGCACTCTCTCTCTCTTTTCGTTTCTATCTCGTTTCGTGGTGCCTAACATCAAAGTTATTCGGTGCTTCGCTCCCGCTCTGTCGCTCCCTTTGCTCTCTCATTAAAAAGTTCTTGAGCGCTTTCGATTTTTTTTGTACGCTATAGTGCACAGTGGTACGTGGTCAGTGATAATGGCTTTCTGTTCTTTAAAAAATTGCAAGAAAGTTATCTCGGCTGGAAATCAAAGTATTCCCTGCCATACATGTGATAAAATTTATCACGCAAAGTGTCTTGGCTATTCTGGCCTGGTTCGTGATGCCATCGATAAGAGGAGTGGCCTACGCTACTACTGCGATGAATCCATCGTATACGAGAACCAGGCAATATCTATTAGGCTACTCACAAAAAGCAGTGTTACGGAATTAATCCGGAACGGCCGTAAAAATACGAACCTGCTCGTGGCGCTTGAATCGCAGCTCACTAGTCGCATGCTAGCTGAGCCCGATTCCCCAAAGCGCAAAAAAGTCGCGGTCGGTGGGCATTCTATGGCAGGTGACGTGCAACCTGCTGCCCGCGATTCGATTCCAGCTCAGCTGCCAATCTTAGGCGCCACTCAAATGCTACTAAGATCGGGGGCAAAAAGTGATTCGGTACCCGAAGTTGCTGGAATCGATGTGGCTCCGCTAGGTACTTCCGATCAAAATAAAGTAGTGGCCCCCAACACCCCATGTAGACTTAACTTCCGGATTACCGGCCGATACTGGTAGTACAGATACAAATTCTGTAGTGCCAAAAAGGGTGTTGTACCAAAAACGGTTACTTGTGTTCGGGTGCCCCAGCTAAAACATGTATTTGTTTCACGGCTCGCCCCAGACCTCTCATCACTGGATATTACGGCTTATATCCGTAACAAAATCCAAGTTGATGATTTGAAGGTCGAACAATTTAAATTTTCTTATGCTAGGAAAGTATCATCATTTAAGATTGGTATTCCTTGTGCTCTTTTTGCATCTGTGTGTTCCACCAGTTTCTGGCCCGAGGGCATATTTGTAAAAGAGTATGAAGCTAAGAGAAAAAAGAATAGTTCAGGCGAAATGGAAAATACCATTAAAGAACCATCCGCAGCGTCCTCCACATCCTCTTCTGTCATAAAAAACTGGCCTCCTCTTTTCTTCTTTGCTATCAGAATACATGAGGATTACTTAGTAAGCTGACTAAATTGTATTCGGATAGTTTTTCTTTACCTATTAGGCTCCGCGCGTAATAAGCACTGCTTTGTGTCGTAAGGGCCACTTGCTTGCGCTGATCATAGTGCATCAACGTCCGGATATCTTAAACAGCGCTGGTGGCAACCGAAATAACGGAGGCAGAGGAGCCGAAAATGCGTTGCAGAGGAACAGCGGCGGCAATGACAGTGGTGGCAGAGACGGAGGAGACGAGAACGAGCAGCGGGCGAAACAGCTGAAACGGCGGAGACGAAAATGCGTTTCAGCAAAACAGCGGCGACAGAGGCAACGGCGACAGAGACAGCGGCGGCAGAGGGCAACGGCGACAGAGACAGCGGCGGCAGAAGCAGCGGCGGCAGGGACGGCGTTAGCGACAGAGGCAGTGTTAGAGGCGTCGGCAGCGCCGTTTATGACAAAATGGCATCGTCTGGTGGTGGGTTTTCGTCATCAGAATTTAACATGTCCAAGGAAATGTTGATGGACTTCACCGATAAAGTGCCTGTTCGATCATGGATCGCTCAATGGGGCAATATATTGTCTTGCTGATCAGCAAGTTAAAAGGCAGTGCCTTGCAGTGGTTGCATGCCGATTAAGGACGTTTCGCCAAGCCCACGAATGAGCTGCTTGAACAACTGCAGCTAGCTTTCGGGGGCGTCGAATCGAAGGCTGCATTAAGGCGCAAGTTTGAGGAGCGTATCTGGATGCCAGCTGAAAAATTGGCTTTAAAAAAATGCAGACTTGCTCGAGAGGTCAGCATGGAGGCGGATGAACTATTGGACGGACTCGTGGAGGGCATTCCAGCGCATGCTTCGTGCTTTTGCGGACATCATGCTGCCGAGAAAGACAACTAACAACTAAAGTGACAACATCAAAGACGGATTCAGGAAACAGCGAGACACGTTGTTTCAACTGCAACGCAGAAGGGCACTGGAAGTGGGAATGCACCAAGCCTATAAGACCGCCAGGATCATGCTATTATAGCAGGCTATATTAGAATTACGCATTAGGAATACACAGAATACACAGGTCTGTGATTTTGGTTACAGTTATAACGAGCGTTATTGAAATTGCGCATTAGTATACACATTTCGGTGATATTGTTGTTGTTTACTTTTAAGTTCCGTTAGAATGTATAAGATAGTTGTCTCTCTCTTATACATGTTAACCAATCTGTTAGAACATATATAGCTATCTCACTCTCTGGAAAAGGAGATGAGAGAGAACAAGAGAACAGGGTTGTTGGAAAGCTGCGATCACGCAGCGGAGTCAGTCTAAAGCGAAACGTGAACGAGAGAACATCAAATAAAAAGACAAATCAAAGACAACTAATATCTACACACGTGTTCTTCTTTCGTCCACAAAATCTGAAGTGGTTAAAAAGCCTACGTCAAAATGGACAAAAACATTGAATTTTTAAACGCTAGAGTAGTGTTATTAAAAAAGTGGCTGGCGTCAGCAAATTTGGTCACCACGGGGTCCAAAGCGGAGTTGTGGGCCCGGTGGCTGCAAGTACCGGAGAGTGTGCGGCAGAAGATAGAAGCGGAGGAGTCCGAAAAAGCCAAAGGCAAACAGGACGAATCTGACGAAGTCGATGGAGCCAACGGGGGACAGGGCGAATCAGCGATCGTACAAATGGAGCAGAACATAGTGCAACCAGCGGCTTGTATGTTTAAAGTCGAGCATTTGGCATTCCTAAGAATGTTAGATTCGGAGATGAAAGCAGCAATGGATTTTCTCGGAAAAATGCACCTTCCTGGAAATTCATAAATACCAACAAAAATTATTTTGCCAAGCGACAGTGATGGCAGAGATGACGTTGACGGCGACAGTGATGACAGTGATGGCAAAGGTGTCGACAGTGATGGCATCGGCAGAGGTTTTACCGTCAAAAACAACGACGACAGGAATGGTGGCGCCGGAGACAAAAAGTGCACCGAACAAATTGACAAGAAGAAGCCTGTTTGTGTTAATAAAAATGATTGGTATTCGTCAGCACTGGCGTTTGCGAAGGAAATTTCGAATTCTCGGGCCAAGCAGGAGTACATAACTGGATCAAGCAACTGGAAAACGTATCGAATTTGTACCAGCTCAGCGATATGCAGCAGCATCTATTGTGCATCGCTAAATTGAAGGGTGACGCATTGCAGTGGATGCATGCAGATCCCAACCGTATTAGTATGCCAGTTGGAGTTTTATTGGAAGATTTGGCACTGGCGTTTGGTGGAAAAATGTCAAAAGCAGAACAGCGCCGAGTTTTCGAAAGTCGTGTGTGGAAACCGGAGGAGCGTTTCACTGTCTATTACGATGACAAAATGATGCTGTCCAGGGAAATCAATATAGACATGGAGGAGCTGCTTGATGGATTGATCGAAGGAATACCGATGGAAAGCATGCGCATACAGACGCGTGTGCAATGTTTTCAAGGTCCAACTCAGATGCTGCGAGCGTTTGCGCAGATCTCACTACCCAAAAAGAGAGTGATGAGCAGCGTTTAATTGGAAAAAGAGAAGTCGTCGTTTGAGGTACCCATGGATTCACGGTGCCACAACTGTAACTCCAAGGGTCATTTGGCCAAGGATTGCCGGAAGCCGAAGCGTGTACCAGAATCATGCTACGCGTGCAGAGAAATGGGCCACATGGTAGCTGAATGCAAAACGAAGAAAAGTGGAGACGTCAACCAATATGTAAGATTATTTAGAATATTTTTTCAAACTCAAAATGTAAAATCAATTATTACAGAAAGCCTCATAGACTCAGGAAGCCCAATTTCGTTCATAAAATTTAAAGAAATTCCCAATGAAGTAAAGTTAGAGCCGGTAAACACGGTATATTATGGTTTAAACAAGAATGTACTAAATTGTTTTGGAAAAACTTTAGTGTACAGTCCCGCACTAAAGTGTTGGCACACTTGCAATTTTTGACTTTAAATGTTATTTTTAGGCTTGTGTTGCATTTTAATGATTCCCTTTTTTTTTAATTGGTTAAATAAAAGATTTTTTATTTGAAAGGCACCATTAATTTTTTTTTTTTATAACGTTATTAAAGCTATTTTAATTTTAAATGAAAAGGAACTTTTTTCGTGACACAAAAGTCTTGGCACACTTAACCTAATAATACTATTTTTTACATTTAACTTATAATTTAATATTTGGTTTGTAGACCTTTTTGTTTAATGACATCTTCGAGACGTCTAGTCATGCTTTCTTATATTCCTTTCCAATTCCTCCCACAGGTGCTCGATAGGGTTGAGATCAGGTGATTGTGGGGGATGTGACAGAACGTGTGCGGTATTGTAAGTGAGCCACATGCGAACATCTGTGGCCGTATGCTTTGGATCATTATTGTGCATAAATGTGAACGAGTTCGGCATGCTTAGGTTTGAGGCACTTTTTTTAAGGTTGTCCTTCAAAATATTGAGGTAATAAGCCTTGTCCATGATTCCCTCAATAAATACCAACTCATGTTATTTATTTCATAAAAAAGTATGACCATATCCGGGTTAATATAGAAATAGTACCGAAAAATATTTAACTGTGCCAAGACTTTTGTGTCACGAAAAAAGTTCCTTTTCATTAAAAATTAAAATAGCTTTAATAACGTTATAGAAAATTAAAAATTAATGATGCCTTTCAAATAAAAAATCTTTTATTTAACCAATTAAAAAAAAAGGGAATCATTAAAATGCAACAGAAGCCTAAAAATAACATTTAAAGTTAAAAATTGCAAGTGTGCCAACACTTTAGTGCGGGACTGTATATTAAAAAGAACTCAATAAATGTTTATTTTTATTTAAATGTGGTGGATAATGAGTCTATGGGCTTTGATGTTGTGTTAGGACGAGACTTTATGGATGCATGTAATTTAAATATTGATCTAAACGCTTTGAAAATGGTAACAGTGGAAAAGTAAAAAACATGAATGAATATGTTAGAAACAAACAAGAAGTTATAAATGAATTAGATAAGGAAGAAGAAACAGTTAGAAATAAAGAAAGAAAGAAAGAAAGGAAACAGTTAGAAATGAAGAAAGAAAAGAAACAGTTAGAAATGAAGAATGTAAGACAACATTTAAAAAGAAAAACATAAATGAAATAGTTAGGAAGGAAATAAGGAAATCAACATTAGAAGAAAATTTCGAAAAAAAAATGTTAGAGCTAAATTGTGTAGAAAATGGAGAATCGGAATACAATATATGTGACGAAGTAGGGTACAATATAAACAAGAAAGGAAAGCTAACTTCGGGCGGAGCCGAAGTTGATATACCCTTGCAGAATACTCTGTAAATTATATTCTCCAAAATTATTCATATGATGCATTCTTAATACTCATAAAAAATCCCAATTTCCTAACTTTACAAACATCAAGTTATGGCATTTCCGATCAATCAGTTATATGGCAGCTATAGGATATAGTCGGCCGATCCCGGCCGTTCCGACATATATACTGCGTGCAAAAGAAGGGTGTGTGCAAAGTTTCAATTCGATATCTTTAAAACTGAGAGACTAGTTCGCGTAGAAACAGACAGACGGACAGACAGACGGACGGACAGACGGACAGATAGACGGACAGACAGTCGGACAGACGGACATGGCTATATCAACTCAGGAGGTGATCCTGATCAAGAATATATATACTTTATATGGTCGGAGATGTCTCCTTCACTGCGTTGCACACTTTTGACCAAAATTATAATACCCTCTGCAAGGGTATAAAAAACGGTTCGTTGAATTACTGGAAGACAATTATGTTAATGCAAATAAGCCGGATGAGCCTGACATAAAATGGAAAATGAATATTAAATTAGAAAAAGGCAATAATTAGACATTAGAAAAGGAATAATTAGACATAGTTGTTCGGAATTCGCGTCTCCAATAGTATTAGTGAAAAAAAAGTCAGGAGAATTACGGTTATGTATTGATTACCGAAAGTTGAACAAAATGACCATTAAGGATAATTATCCATTGCCCTTAATTGATGATCTATTAGATAAACTTGTTGGGAAAACGGTGTTTTCGAAACTGGATTTAAAAAACGGATATTTTCATGTTTTCGTCGAAAAAGAGTCGATCAAATATACATCATTTGTAACCCCGTTAGGTCAATTTGAGTTTTTAAGAATGCCTATGGGCCTAAAGAATGCTCCACATGTATTCCAAAGATTTGTAAATTATGTTTTTGCAGCTATGATTCGTGATAATACAGTAATCATTTATATGGATGATATTATGATTGCAAGTAAATGCTTAGAGGAACATTTTAAGACTATGAAAACAGTAAACAGTAAACAGAAAACATCCTTGCCAGGATTAAAGAAAATAAATTAGAACTAAGACTGGAGAAGTGTGAATTTTTTCAATCGAGCGTTAAATATTTAAGGTTTTTAATTTCGAAAGACGGTAAATTTTCCAGTGCCGGGGAAAACACAGGCTGTTCAAAGTTTCTTAGGACTGTGTTCTTATTTTCGTAGATTTATAAAAGATTTTTCAACGTTAGCGAAACCTTTATATGACTTATTAAGAAAAGAAAGAACATTTAGTTTTGAAGAAAAAGAATTAGAATGTTTTGAAATGTTAAATGAAAAGTTACTGGAAGCACCGGTTTTGTCAATTTATAATTATAAGGATGAAATTGAACTGCATTGTGATGCAAGCGCATTGGGGTTTGGAGCAGTATTATTGCAAAAGAAAGATGATCAAAGATGGCATCCAGTATTTTATTTTTCGAAAAGAACCACAGAAACTGAAGCAAAATATCATAGTTTTGAATTGGAAACATTAGCTATAATATATGCATTGCGAAGATTTAGGATTTACGTACAAGGGAAACACTTTAGAATTATAACTGATTGTAATTCGTTAACACTGACATTAAATAAGGTAGAGATTAACCCAAGAATTGCAAGATGGGCATTAGAACTGCAAGATTACGATTTTGAATTAGTGCACAGGGCTGGAAAGAAAATGCAACATGTGGATGCGTTAAGTCGATGTACGAATATTTTGATAACGGAAGCAAACACTTTGGAGGATAATTTAGTTATGTGTCAAGAAAAGGACTAGAAAATTAAAGATATTAGAATATTGTTAGAAAAGGGTGAGGATAAATTGTTCGAAATGAGAAATGGTGTGGTTTATAGTGTAGTAGCCGCGAAGTAGGTGTTCACAAGAAATTGGTTAAATTTCCAGCGTATAGATGACTTGGCATCGTGCACTTCTTGCATTTGCTCGGTACAAAGCTCGTCGGATATGGCGTGGGTTTTTTCCTCCTCATCTATATAGCACACCCGTTCTACTACGAAAAGTTTAAGTGCACTTTCTGTATTCTACATGGTTGGTTTCAAAATAGTGGCGATAATCAGATATATTCGGACGGACCCTAACAAAACAGATTCAGAGAGAAATACCAGCGTGTTGGGTGGCTTAGGTGTTATTTGCCCCCATTCTATACCCTCCCATCCTTAGTAACACGATAGATTTTCATTGTTACCCCTTGTCAAATGTCTTTTATTACTCCATTACTTCATATTTAGAAAACTCGACATTAACTGCGTTGTTCAACGACGGACCGTATACTGAGGCTTAATTACATAAATTCATATTGGCTTCAGTTCAATAATATTTCAGATTCATCTCAAGATTAGTTTGACAGTTTCAATTTCGTTTCAATTTCAAGGTGGGCGAAGTTAAATTTACGTACTAAGTTATGTGATGCTCATATGTGTGCCCTAGCTTTAAATTCCCGGTTAAATACAAATGTTCGCATATAAAATATAAGCCGATATCGGCGGTCACTTACGGAATATATATCCTTCGCTGCTGTTTCGCTGGGCCCATTGAAGATGCAGGTGCTGTGTGATTTAGACTTGGAAGAGCGTTGTTATTTGTTATTAAACGGGATAAGTGTTGGCGTACATATTAGGCATTCACATGGATTACAAGCTAAATGAAAAGAAAAACTAACGTAAGAACAGGGTCGGAATTCAAAGAAAACAAATTATAGATATACGTGGAAAGCTCAATACGACTTTCTTAGTAGCGATTCCTAGTGCGGTCGCTAGTTGATGGCTGCGCTGGGTCGCATGTTTCGGCAGCGACGACGGATTTCACAAAAGCCGCTCACATGGCCACTTAATTCAAGATGTTCTCAATCCTGTTACGTGATCAGCCTGGATCGCCCTCACGCGGGGCTTGTGTTCTGCTTCCGCTGTTGACTCCTTTTCTTTACAGTCGATCTATGATGGTGGTGATCGGGTGATTCGGGCTGCTAGGTTATGGAAGCACGTGGGATGTTGCCGCGCACCACTGTCCAAGAGGGATCAGCGTGGTCGTGGTCTGTCGCCGGTTATCACGTGATCTTCCCAGCAAACGCCAGCCGAATAACTTTCCTCCAGATCCGATCTGGGGGTAATTAGCTATGTCGCGATGGCTCTTCTTATTCTGAGGACGCTAACAAGTTTCGGAGAGGCGCGCCTGTGGGCGTGGCCCGACCGCGTGTCAATTCTGGGTTGCGGAGTCTCAGCTGCACGTGTCGCCTGAGGCACACTTTTGCTGAGTGCAATAATCGTAGCGCTTGGCCGGTCGTAGTAGATTCGCACTTTATTCAGTTGAAAGCGTGAGCGCCCCTAGCGTACGGACCGGCCTTTTGCCTACATGGAAATTTTCACTGTTAGGTTATGTCCACTGTTTCAGATTTTCTGTCTGTATAAATACCCGCTGAATTCTATTCACGCGCCGGTGAAACAGATTTATGTTGATCTCTTCTTTATTCTTCCGTTTGTGGCTCTTTATTGGTACTCAAATTCCACGTGGGGAATGGACTTGTAATTAGTTTCTATTCGACTCACAGAAGTATGACTTGATTGCCAAAGATCACAAAACGAAATGAACGAGCTGCTGCCCGACAGTGCGCTGGCATGTGTACTGGAAAGTTCGCGAGCCGCGATGAACGGGACTATTCCTGATTTCTCCTCTTCCTCTATTCTCCTTCGCACGCACCGACTGTACGCAAGGGCGAGAGGGAAGATCAAGCTCTGCGTGTGCGAGTAGTGCGACTAGTATGATCTACGCTTTACCCTAACTTTTGACTTGCGGTATATACGAATTGGGATGAAAGTTGAGTTATTCTACGCTTGTAAGGTTTTCTATTTTCAAAGCCAACCTGACCCCTACACCACAGTTAATTCTACCAGAGTCTCATCTCGCAGAAGCGTTAACTGAAAAAGGTCAGGCAGATGCTGGTGTTTTGGTTACGTTTTAATGTCTTTCAGATGATAGACGCCCAGATGTTTACCGGCCTCGTTTACTAATTCGTAATATATGTGGCTTATCTTCTTTGCTATTTTCGCCTTGATAAAGACAGGTGCCAATTTGCTACTAAACCTTTTCGCTGCGTTGCTTTGGGCAAAACTACGCGCGTAAACTGTGTCACCCACATTTAAACTTATGGTACGGCTACGCAAATCGTAAACGTTTGCATTGGCTGCATGTGTTTCTCTAATCTTTTCCTTGGCTTGCCTCCGCGCTAATTGTAACAAATCAGGCGTTTTCAAAGCGGTATCATCCCTTAGTGACTGTAGCTTCCTCAAAAGATCATAGTCCTGGCCGTTCATAACCATATTCTGTCCGAAACAAAGGAAGTATGGGGAAAACCCCGTGCTTCGATGAACACTGGCTCTAAGAGATGCGCTAATTTCGTCCAAATTCCTATCCCAATTAGTGTGATCTGCTCCAATGTACGCCCGAATCGCTGCCAAAACGGATCGGTTGACTCGTTCGCTCGCATTCGCTTGCGGCGAGTATATAGCCGTACACACGTGCGCAACACTGAATCGAGTTAAGAATGCTTTGAAATAGCCAGACTTAAATTGGGATCCGTTATCCGTTAATATAGATTCCGGAACACCGAATGTACAGAACACATGTTTTCCTAAGAAATCGCAAATCTTATCTGATGTAAATTTTCGCAGCGGGTGCAGGAAGTGAAACTTTGTACAATGATCGACAATTATCAGGATACCTATATTGCCACTTTTAGAACGAGGGTATGGGCCTAAGAGGTCCATATACAGTTTTTGAAATGGTCGTTCGGAAGATGTTGGGTTACCCATTGGCGGTCTTAAAATCTGGTTAGGACTTTTAGTGGACTTGCAGATTGAACAATTGGATACATAGTCTCGAATCTGTGTCACCATACCGGGCCAAAATAAATATCGTTTAAGTTTCTCTATCATTTTAGTCATTCCCACATGCGCGGAGTCAGGACAATCATGAGCGCGATATAAAACTTGCTCGGTCAACGAATTCGGCACCCATAATTTCCATGATTCAGCATCTTGAAGAGCATCGCCCTTAGACGGCTCGGTTCGTTTGTAGACAAACTGATCAACCACTTTTAAATCAGGTAGCCTGCCCTGATTCTCCCTAATCCGTTTAATGAGATCTAGGTACGCTTCCGATTGAAAATCTTTAGAAGACAAATCAACTATGGGACCTGGATCTACAACTTCGCAAACTTCTATTTCTTCTCGACGCGACAAAGCGTCGGCAACGACGTTCTGCGAACCGCTTCTGTGCTTTATCGTAAATGAAAATCCTTGCAATCGAATCGACCACCTGGCTAAGCGTCCCGCAAGGTCCTTTTGCTTCATAAGCCATTGCAAAGACGCGTGATCGGTCACGACACAAAATTCTTGCCCTTCTATATAGGCTCGAAATTTGTTAATCCCCTTGATCACAGCTAGGCACTCAAGCTCGGTTACAGAGTAATTACGCTGCGCCTTCGTTAGCTTCTCCGACATGTACGCAATTGGTAGCTCGATTCCGTCCTCGTTCTCTTGTGCCAACACGCAGCCAAGACCGTAAAGACTTGCATCGCAGAGCAGAATAAATTTCTTATTAAAATCAGGTGTTCTTAATACCGGTGAAGAAGTTAGCTTTGACTTAAGTACTTTGAACGCCTCTTCCGCTTCAGGATTCCAGCTGAACGACTTGTTCTTTTTAAGCAACTCGGTCAAAGGAAAGGTTATCGACGCGTAATTATCAACAAAGCGCCTATACCAACCGGCAAGTCCGAGAAATCTGCGGAGCTGTTTGACCGTGGTCGGAACTGGGAAGTTATCAATGGCGCTAACTTTACTTGGATCCACTTTCAGCTGTCCGTAGCCGATTATAAATCCAAGATACTTTATCTCTGTCATACAAAATTTCGATTTCGCGACGTTGATCGTAAGATTAGCCTTACGAAGGTACGAAGCGATCTCTTCCAGTAGCTTCATATGAGATTCGAAATCGTCTGATAAAACTAGGAGGTCGTCCAAGTAAACGAACACCCTAGTACGCAAGCTAGCTGGTATAACTAAGTCCATAAGCCTACACAGTGTTTGTGCGGCGTTACAAAGGCCAAATGGCATAACTTTGTATTGATACAAAGGCCTGTTCGGAATCGTAAAGGCTGTACACTGCCTTGACTTTTCCTCCAGCGGAATCTGCCAGAACGCGTGCTTCATGTCCAATCCCGTGATATAACGCGCTGGTGGCAATCTGCTGAGGATTCCGTCTACGTGAGGGAGTGGATAAGCATCCTTTACGGTCAGCTTATTCACCTCTCTCGAGTCTAAACACAATCGAATTTTCTCACCCCGCTTAACTAGGACGCAGTTGCTGCTCCAAGGACTTCGCGATTCTTCTATGACGTCTAAGGCAAGCATGTTTTCGATTTCGGCAAACATCATTTTCTCCTTTGCAGGTGAAATTGGCCAGTGGCGTTGCTTTATCGGCTTCGCCTCGCCAACGTCGATGGAGTGCTCTATTAACTGCGTTCGCCCTAATCCCTCGATCTCATAGGAAGGCAACCTGCTGATTACGGCTTCTAGCTTCATTTGTTGTTCGTTTGAAAGAGTATGAACTTTCGGGGCTTCTACTAAATCATCGTCCCGACCTACGTCAAGTTCGGAGACAGATTCTTTTTCGTCTATTATCTTGTTTAGCAGACCAAAATCGCGCCAGAAATCAATACCAAGGTACACGTCTTGTTTGAGATCAGGTATAACGAAAAATTCGACCTTATCGGTGCGATTCCGATATGTGACGTCGCTCATAAGTCTGCCAACGACAGGACACTCCGCGTCATTCGCGGTTTTGATACGCCCTGAGCATTTACGCAATTCCGGACGACATGCTATATCTTTAGCGGCGCTGCCACCGATGCAACTGATCGTCGCACCCGAATCGAGCAAAGCTACGTATTGTCTGTCAAAAATATCAATTTCGGTGTATAGGCGGTTATCAGAATTGAGAAAAACGGCTGCTACTAGCTTTTTCCGGCTTTGCTGCACGTTTAACCAAAACTGCCGCATACGGGAGGTTGAACGTCTGGGTTCTCGAGATACACTACAGCTGCTAACGTCTCCAAAAATTCTTTTCCTAGCTGCTGCATATAGTTCTTCTCTGATATGGTAGGGCTGGTGAGGTTTAAATCTGTCAGAAGTGGGTTTTTCGAGACTACTACTTTGAATATTCAGACCCGAACTCTCGAAAAGATCGGTCTGCGTACCACAGTTCTTTGTTAATGGTTCGGATGCGGCGCGTGGACTTTTGTCGACGCATCCCGTTGACGGTTTTCCGGATGTTTACAGTTTGGACAGTTCGGCTTAAAAATGTTTTTAGCTCCGCAGCCATAACAGAAGATACTGCGGTTCTCAAGACACTCATCGAAACGATGTCCCAACTTTTCACAATTCCAACATTTCATTGAATTTCGCTGCAAGGCGGAAACTTCTCCTGCATCATTATCCTCTATCTCCTGTTCGAGTTGGGAGATGTTGGGACGCGCGGAAAAATTGTTCTTTCCTACTTGCGGTCTATTCTGCTTACAAAACTGTTCGTGAGTACGTATCTCTTCTCTCAATCTCACTAACGTGGTGATGCGCAAGTGCATCAACTCATACCTAAGAGAGGGTTTTGCATGGCGAATGAGAAGTTGGACCAAAGATTCTTCGGAAATCGTGGTACTTAGACGCGCAACTAACTTTTCTACTTGGAACTGGTATTCCTCGAATGGTTCCCTTTCCGCTTGACGTTTGTTGTTTATCGCTTCCCATATGTCCATGTCTGTGTCTACATCCTTGAACTTTTCTCTAAACTCTAGACAAAATTCATTCCAAGTAAACTGGCGGCAAGCTCGGTGGAATTTCCAATACCACTCATTTGCCTTGCCTACGAAACAAAGGTGTAAGTGATCGCACAGCAGCTGGTAATTGCCGTTCAGGTTCTGCTGCGCTAAGGATTCTACTCTATATAGAAAATCTTCCATCTGTAACCCATCCTTGGCTCCGTCGAATTTCACGTGCCAGCTTTGGATGATACTGGGAACTTTCTCCGGCTGTACCGAAGAGTAAGACCTAACTGAATGATGGCTCGCTTGGCGAATGCCAGAGCGGACGTTTGGGTTTACGGTAGGCGTATTCAGCCCCAATGGTGGTTGCGATTGACCGGCTGTGAACGCTGGCCTGTTTGTATCGTCGCCAACCCTTCTCCTATCCTGGGAATTCGAATGACTGCCTACCTGCAAATTAGACAGTTGCGACTGAATAAACTGAGTGAGGTCATCCCTCAGTTGTCGCTGCTGAGATTGCATTACTGCTTGTACTGCTCTTCCTATTTCTTCCGAATAATCCGCTCTGGAAGATTCCAGAAAAGAATCGGTGTTTGCGCTTCTGTCGTTCTGTTGACCTGTGCTCTGTTGCTGCTGAGACCTAGTTATCATGCCTCTGCGTGGTGCAGGGCCTCGTCCTCTACCTCTTCTTTCACCCCTGCCTCGGCCTCGATTAACGATTTGGCTATCACCCCTATCAGCTGCAAGATTATCGGTTGCTACGTTCGCACTATTTGTTCTGTGATCCGCATCAGTTATTTCTGCTGGCATATTATTATTTGATATGGACAACTGCTGCACGGTGCACGCCTGATTACAGGTTGGGCAAGAATTCGATAATATCAAATGATTCGTAATGCATTGGTGGTGAAATCTGTGGTCGCATGCCGAAACTGCTGTTCGGTCTTCAACGTTAATTGGTCTCGCGCATAAAATGCAAACCGCTGTATCCTCGTTCGCAACGGTTGCCAGATCCTCAGTACTATGGCGTACTGACATGTTTCAATCCAAAAAAAATCAAATAATTTCTTTAAATATTCTTTAAATTGGTCCGTGTTTTCCAACGAGTTAATTGTCGGTTTCTGTCCGCTTGGTATTCTCTCTGAAAGTGCTCTATACTAATGAATTATTAATATTGAAATGGTTCCTAGAACACGGATTCGCTCCCCTGGTCAAGTATCGAAGTTCCTCCGATCTCTTGCATCTCCTAGGTGCGCGCGCTATGTTCTAGAACAGGTAACTAAAAATTCTCATGAAGTTGGCTTCCTGCGGCTGGTTCGTACTGGTCGTTCGTACCGTAATGACTCGATAATCGAACGCATTTCCTAGCTACAACTTCCGAGCTCGCTTCCTTCCGACTACTAATTGAAATCTAGTTCCCCGAAGTTAATTTTGTATTTTAATATTTCCCTAGCGAATGAGTGCGCTTCGGTCGCCTTAATCCGTAAGAACTCGAATTGAAGTCGCTTTTCCGGGTACGACACGTCAAAACACTTCCGGTTAACATTCAAAACAAAATAGCTATCAACGGATTTATATTCCTACAAATTACTAATGCTAAATGGATGTTTAATTGAGCAAAATCGCTAGGCTAGTACCTTCCGAGGATCCTACTGTTAAAGATTACGGCCCCTCGAAATTCTACTACATGGGTTTTATTCTCTTTTTTTAATCTCCCAAATGCGGTAATCGGTTTCTAGCCCCACGTTGGGCGCCATTTTCTGTAGTAGCCGCGAAGTAGGTGTTCACAAGAAATTGGTTAAATTTCCAGCGTATAGATGACTTGGCATCGTGCACTTCTTGCATTTGCTCGGTACAAAGCTCGTCGGATATGGCGTGGGTTTTTTCCTCCTCATCTATATAGCACACCCGTTCTACTACGAAAAGTTTAAGTGCACTTTCTGTATTCTACATGGTTGGTTTCAAAATAGTGGCGATAATCAGATATATTCGGACGGACCCTAACAAAACAGATTCAGAGAGAAATACCAGCGTGTTGGGTGGCTTAGGTGTTATTTGCCCCCATTCTATACCCTCCCATCCTTAGTAACACGATAGATTTTCATTGTTACCCCTTGTCAAATGTCTTTTATTACTCCATTACTTCATATTTAGAAAACTCGACATTAACTGCGTTGTTCAACGACGGACCGTATACTGAGGCTTAATTACATAAATTCATATTGGCTTCAGTTCAATAATATTTCAGATTCATCTCAAGATTAGTTTGACAGTTTCAATTTCGTTTCAATTTCAAGGTGGGCGAAGTTAAATTTACGTACTAAGTTATGTGATGCTCATATGTGTGCCCTAGCTTTAAATTCCCGGTTAAATACAAATGTTCGCATATAAAATATAAGCCGATATCGGCGGTCACTTACGGAATATATATCCTTCGCTGCTGTTTCGCTGGGCCCATTGAAGATGCAGGTGCTGTGTGATTTAGACTTGGAAGAGCGTTGTTATTTGTTATTAAACGGGATAAGTGTTGGCGTACATATTAGGCATTCACATGGATTACAAGCTAAATGAAAAGAAAAACTAACGTAAGAACAGGGTCGGAATTCAAAGAAAACAAATTATAGATATACGTGGAAAGCTCAATACGACTTTCTTAGTAGCGATTCCTAGTGCGGTCGCTAGTTGATGGCTGCGCTGGGTCGCATGTTTCGGCAGCGACGACGGATTTCACAAAAGCCGCTCACATGGCCACTTAATTCAAGATGTTCTCAATCCTGTTACGTGATCAGCCTGGATCGCCCTCACGCGGGGCTTGTGTTCTGCTTCCGCTGTTGACTCCTTTTCTTTACAGTCGATCTATGATGGTGGTGATCGGGTGATTCGGGCTGCTAGGTTATGGAAGCACGTGGGATGTTGCCGCGCACCACTGTCCAAGAGGGATCAGCGTGGTCGTGGTCTGTCGCCGGTTATCACGTGATCTTCCCAGCAAACGCCAGCCGAATAACTTTCCTCCAGATCCGATCTGGGGGTAATTAGCTATGTCGCGATGGCTCTTCTTATTCTGAGGACGCTAACAAGTTTCGGAGAGGCGCGCCTGTGGGCGTGGCCCGACCGCGTGTCAATTCTGGGTTGCGGAGTCTCAGCTGCACGTGTCGCCTGAGGCACACTTTTGCTGAGTGCAATAATCGTAGCGCTTGGCCGGTCGTAGTAGATTCGCACTTTATTCAGTTGAAAGCGTGAGCGCCCCTAGCGTACGGACCGGCCTTTTGCCTACATGGAAATTTTCACTGTTACGGTTATGTGCACTGTTTCAGATTTTCTGTCTGTATAAATACCCGCTGAATTCTATTCACGCGCCGGTGAAACAGATTTATGTTGATCTCTTCTTTATTCTTCCGTTTGTGGCTCTTTATTGGTACTCAAATTCCACGTGGGGAATGGACTTGTAATTAGTTTCTATTCGACTCACAGAAGTATGACTTGATTGCCAAAGATCACAAAACGAAATGAACGAGCTGCTGCCCGACAGTGCGCTGGCATGTGTACTGGAAAGTTCGCGAGCCGCGATGAACGGGACTATTCCTGATTTCTCCTCTTCCTCTATTCTCCTTCGCACGCACCGACTGTACGCAAGGGCGAGAGGGAAGATCAAGCTCTGCGTGTGCGAGTAGTGCGACTAGTATGATCTACGCTTTACCCTAACTTTTGACTTGCGGTATATACGAATTGGGATGAAAGTTGAGTTATTCTACGCTTGTAAGGTTTTCTATTTTCAAAGCCAACCTGACCCCTACAATAGGAAAACAAATGATGGAAGGTTGCTTTTATATGTAGGAGATGGAAGAACACATTTTGTATAAATATCATGATGAATTAAGTCATATAGGAAGAGATAAGATGCTAAATGCAATTGGAAAAATGTATTGGTTTAAAAATGCTAAGGAAAAAATTATGAAACATATTGAAAATTGTTTTAAGTGCATCGCTTTTGCACCAAAAAATGGGAAACAGGATGGACTTTTAGATAGTATACCTAGAGGGAATAAACCGTTTGATATAATTCATATAGACCATTACGGGCCAGTAGCAGCAGGAATATCGAAAAAACATATATTAGCTGTAGTAGACGGGTTTACGAAATATGTTAGGTGATATACAACGAAAACCACTAATTCAAAAGAAGCAATAAATGCGTTAAGAGAATATTTTCTTTCATACAGTATTCCGAGATGTATAATATCAGATCGTGGAAGTTGTTTCACATCAATACAGTTTGAAAAATTTATGAATGAGGTAGGTGTTAAACATATAAAAATTGCCACTGGTTCGCCGCAGGCGAATGGCCAGGTGGAAAGAATAAATAGAGTCTTAGGTCCAATGCTAGCGAAACTTACAGAAGTTGAAAATGGATTACATTGGGATGTAGTTGTAGAAAAGGTGGAATTTGTACTTAATAATACACAACATCGTAGTATAAAGCAATGTCCGAATGAAATGCTATTTGGATTAATACAAAGAAATGAGACTAGAGATGAGTTGAGAGAAGAGTTAGAACATTTAGTAAATATAGATACAGTTAGGGAAAGAAATTTAGAAGATATTAGGCAACTAGGAGAAAAAAGTCAAAAGGAAATTCAAGAAAGTAACGAAAAGTATTACAATCAAAAAAGAAAACAAGCGACTGAATATTAGTTAGGTGATTATGTGATTGTGAAAAATTTTGACAGTACGGTAGGAGTTTCCAGAAAGTTAATACCAAAAAATAAGGGACCATATAAAATTGATAAAATTTTGAAAAATTATAGATATTTACTGAAAGATGTTGAAGGTTTTCAGCTAACACGAAATCCTTATCTGGGCGTTTGGAGTTCACAAAATATTAGACATTGGATGAAAAGAAATTGATGAAAAAATACGGATAGACATATAATGTCAATTGTAAATTATTTAAGTGCAAATATGTAAAATAATAGATATAAGTAGAGAGATAAGATTAGCTTGTACTATAATTGAACTATGTAAATTAAAAGAGAGAGATCAGGAGATCTCCAGTGTCAGAATGGCCGATTTATAGCAGGCTATATTAGAATTACGCATTAGGAATACACAGAATACACATGTCTGTGATTTTGGTTACAGTTATAACGAGCGTTATTGAAATTGCGTATTGGTATACACATTTCGGTGATATTGTTGTTGTTTACTTTTAAGTTCCGTTAGAATGTATAAGATAGTTGTCTCTCTCTTATACATGTTAACCAACCTGTTAGAACATATATAGCTATCTCACTCTCTGGAAAAGGTGATGAGAGGGAACAAGAGAACAGAGTTGTTGGAAAGCTGCGATCACGCAGCGGAGTCAGTCTAAAGCGAAACGTGAACGAGAGAACATCAAATAAAAAGACAAATCAAAGACAACTAATATCTACACATGTGTTCTTCTTTCGTCCACACTATGGTTGTGGGGCAGTAGATCACCGCTTGGTTGAATGTCCCCAGAACAAGAAGAAGGTCGAGAATAAATATGTAAGATCATTACAAATATTTAGTATTGAAAATCCTAACCAGCCCATTGTTACAGAATGCCTAATAGATTGGGGAAGCCCGGTTTCATTGATAAAACGTTCATACTTACATAAAATTAGAACATCAAGAAAATGAATACTTAAACAAAAGCCTATTAAGGAGTTATGGTAGAATATTATGTTTTATATTTAAAAATGAAATAAAGATTTGGTTTAACTTAATTGTAGTGGCTGACGAATTTATAGGTTGTAATATTGTGCTGGGCAGAGATTTTATGGATGCTTGCGATTTAAAAATTGATTTAGAAGCGCTGAAAATGGTTACTGTAGAGTGTATTGAAACCGAAGTCGAGAAGAAAGCTAAAGATAAAGTACTTTCTAATAATTGTATGGAAATTAGGAAATTTAAAACCGATTCGGAGGATGAAGTGGAAAAGTTAGATGAAAAGAGTTTAGATATAAGTTTAGGTAAAAAGTTAGGTGATAAGAGTTTAGGTAAAAATGTAGGTACACATTTAGGTGAAAAGAGTTTAGGTAAAAGTTTAGGTGAGAAACATTTAGGTACACATTTAGGTGAAATGAATTTAGGTAAAAACAGTTTAGGTAAAAATGTAGGCGAGAACAATTTAGGTACAGGTTTAGGTGAGAAGAGTTTTGACATATGTTTAGGCAATGATGATTTAGGTGAGAAGGTTGGATGAAAAAGCTTAAGGTTCAGGTAGTTTAGGAAAGAACATAGAGGATAATTTTGAAAGGGAAATGTTAGAAATAAACATATTGGGGATCAGGTTAGTTATAAGGATCAAATTAAGTTTATTGAATCGTTAGAGGAAAATTATATTAAGGTATTGCGACCTGAAAGTCCGAGAGTTAAATGTGAGTTAAATATTATTTTAGACAACACAAAGCCATTTAGTTGTGCACCTAGAAGACTGTCTTATAATGAAAAAGAGGCATTACAGAAATTGTTAGATGAATAGAAAAATGAACTATTATTCTAAATCGGAATACGCCTCTCCGATCGTTTTAGTGAAGAAAAAGACTGGGGAGTTTAGGTTGTGCATTGATTTAAGACGGTTGAATAAAATTATGGCTAAAGATAATTATCTTATTCCCTTAAGGGGGGCTTTTTAATGTAACATGTTAAAAAGTAGTTGTTTTTTGGGAATTTTTTTCACTTGGAAAATGAAAACTTACACGAATAATTTTGTACATATATTTGAAGACATGTTTAAAGTATGAGAAAAACATTTTTTTAAAATTCTAAAAAACAAAATGGCGGACTTATTCAAGGTCGCGTGTGGCGCGACGCGGCTGACGAATTTATTGCGGTACAGTGTGGAGCCCAAAGTTTTCATCTAAAACTTTCAAAAAACATTTTTTATTATTCAGCAGGGTTCCCCCGAGTGCATGAATGCCTGCAACTTCAAAAAATTCGATTTTAAAACATTGAAATCACGTCTTTTTCACAATTTCAAATAGATGCAAAACACTCTCAATCACTCATATTTTCCATAATATTGAGAGTTGAGTCATAAAACTTCGGGAATATTATCTCAAGATGTTATTCTATCGATCTATGAAAAAAATCGATTTTTTTTAAATTTTGCATGAGAAGCCCCCCTTAATTGATGATTTGTTAGATAAATTGGTGGGAAATTCGGTTTTAACTAAATTAGATGTAAAGAATGGGTACTTCTACGTTTTCGTGAACAAAGAGTCAGTGAAGTACACATCCTTTACAACGCCATTAGGGCAATTTGAGTTTTTGCGAATGCCAATGGGTTTGAAGACGGCTCCCCAGGTTTTTCAAAGATTTGTTAATGATATTTTTTCTAATATGATACGAGACAATAAGGTGATAATATATATGGATGACATTTTAATTGCAAGCCAGAGTATTGAAGAACATTTAGGAATATTAGTAGAAGTATTTAGGAGATTAGTGGAAAATAAATTAGAACTATGAATGGATAAATGCAAGTTTCTTCAAAATAAGGTAAAATATTTAGGTTTTCTAATTTCAAATGAAGGAATAAAAGCTGATGATAGGGGATTAGAAGCTATAAAGAGCTTTCCTATGCCAAATAAAGTGGAAGCCGTACAAAGTTTCTTAGGTCTTTGTTTTTACTTTCGCCGCTTTATAAAGGACTTTTCGAAATTAGCGAAACCATTATATGATTTACTGAGGAATGATAGGGCATTTGAATTCGGAAATGAAGAGTTAGCTTGTTTCACACTGTTAAAAGAGAAATTAGTTGCAGCTCCGGTGTTAGCCTAATACGATTGCGAGGATGAAATTGAGCTCCACTGCGATGCGAGTGCGTTAGGGTTTGGGGCTGTACTGTTTCAGAGAAAGGAAGACAAGAAGTTGCATCCGATTTTTTATTTTTCGAAAAGATCAACAACTACTGAAGCTAAATACCATAGCTTTGAATTAGAGACGTTAGTTATTATTTATGCACTTAGAAGGTTTAGGATATATTTACAGGGGAAACGTTTGAAGATTGTTACAAATTGAAATTCTCTAACATTAACGTTGAATAAGATAGATTTAAACCCAAGAATTGCAAGGTGGGCTTTAGAATTACAAGAATTCGATTATGAATTAAAACACAGGGCAGGAAAACAAATGCAGCATGTTGATGCACTTAGCAGATGTAATAATGTAATGATAGTAGAGGCAAATACGTTTGAGAATAATTTGGTAATTTGTCAGTCAAGAGATAGTAAAGTACAAGAAATTAGGGAAATTTTAGAAAACGGAGAGCATAAGTGGTTTGAAATGAGTAATGGAGTTATATATAGAAAGAATAATAATAACAAGTTACTGTTTTATGTACCAATTGATGTTAGATGTTAGATGCAATTGGTAAAAGTTATTGGTTCCCGGGCATGAAACAAAAGGTTTGTGACCACATTCAAAACTGTTTGAAATGTATAGCTTTCTCTCCTAAATTAGGCAAAGGAGAGGGAGCGCTGCACAGTATCCCCAAAGGGAATAGACCATTTGATGTTATTCATATTGATCATTATGGGCCAGTATATAATAGTAGATTAAAGAAGCATATTTTAGTGGTGATAGATGCATTCACGAAATTTGTTAGGCTTTATACAACAAAAACAACGAATACAAAATAAGTTATGAGTGCTTTAACAGACTACTTTCGGTCATACAACAGACCAAAGAGTATTATTTCGGATCGTGGGAGTTGTTTTACGTCAACGGATTTTACAAACTTTACCAAGCAAAGAAACATAAAACACATTAAAATTGCTACAGGGTCACCACAGGCTAATGGGAAAGTTGAGCGAGTAAATAGGAGTTTGGGACCGATGATTGCAAAACTATCGGAACCAGAGAGAGGATTACATTGGGATGTACTTATTGAAAAAGTGGAGTACTCGTTAAACAATTCACTTCATAGCAGCATCAAACAGCTTCCCAGTGAAACTTTATTTGGAATAGCTCAGAGAGGAGAAAATAGTGATGAATTAAAGGAAAAATTAGGAGAGGAAGAAAAGATTGAGGATAATAGACAAAATTTAGAACAGATTAGGCAGAACAATGCGAAAAGGAAGATTAATACAGCGTATAGAGAAGGAGATTATGTCATGGTAAAGAATTTTGATAGTACTGCAGGGGTTTCGAGAAAACTTATACCGAAGCACAAAGGACCAACATTATTGGAAAAGTTTTAAGAAATGACAGATTCTTATTAAAGGACATTGACGGGTTTCACTTATCTCGGAATCCATACCAAGGGGTTTGGAGCGCAAGTAATATTCGTCATTGGATAAAAGATGAAAATAAATCTTAATAAATTAAATAAAATGAAAATACTAACAATAAGAATGAAATTGTATAAGACAAAATTGTACAAAATTGTAAACCACTTCTAAGACTTAGCTTAAGATATGTTGTAACGCTAAGTGGGCTATCTCAAAGCGAGTTATAACAGGCCAAGTATATTAAAGATAAGCTGGCCACACTATTAGAGCAGTGGCTCTCTCTTTCAAGAGAGGTGCTATCCCTCTCTCTCAAGAGAGAGCGCCAGAGAGAGCTGCCTGCGTGCAGCGAAGCTCAGTCTCGATCGAACCAAAAAGTAAAGACGACGTGTGTGAGAGATTCAAGTAAAATAAAGAGTCAAACTATTCCTGGTAAAAATTTGAATACGATACATACATGCAACTCACAGACAAGTTCGCAACAAAACGACACGTTGTTGCTGCTCGCTATGAGTTCTTTAAGAGGGAGATGAAACATTCGCAAACGCACAGAGAGTGGGTAGCCGACATGCGCGGGATCGCTCGGGAATGCCAATTCGTCTGTAATGCCAACGGTAGTTCTTCTAACTATGTAAATGAAATGATTCGAGATCAGATCATTGTGCATACGCCATACGATGCCGTCCGAGCATCTGCTCTTCAGAAGTCTCAGCTAACTCTTGAAGATGTGCTTATAGTTGCAGAAACCTATGAGACAACTACAAAAACCGTGGCAGCCCTCAAAGAAACAGTATCAAAGCAAGACCCAATAAACGCAGTTCACACCTATACAAAGAAAACATTTCTTGGTGGTGGTGAAAGTGATGCCAAATCAAACAAAAGTTCGCTAAAATCATGCTCTGGTTGTGGACACAATCATGCCAGAGAGAAATGCAAGTTTCGCGATGCCTTATGTCACAAGTGCGGTAGAAAAGGACATATAGCTGATGTATGCAAGTTATATAGCACATTACTTAGGGCCACTTACCCGATTTATAAACAACTTTGAGCCCAGCCCAATTTCCAAATAATTCAGAATTGACTCCGAGATAAACCCGTAGTCAGCTATTTCATTCAACTACGCCTTCGAGTGGTTCTCACCGATATCATTTCACACTCCGCATTGAACGGATTCTGTAAACATCCTCAGCCGATATTCTAAACATCGGAGACCCAAAGCGACCCTCGAAGCTCGATAATGTAAACACCGATTTCCGGCAGAATCTTGATTTCAGATTTAATTGCCAAATTTCATCATCCTATTTTTCCGACTCTCTTGAGTCTATCTCTTAATCAATTTTTGAAGATAAAATCTCTTAAGCCGAGGTTTGATTATTAATCTTTCAGCCCAAGTGCGGCAGTCCGTTTTTGAGATCCGAAAGAATAAGAACAATAGAAGTGAATAAGTTATAAGATCGGAGCAGTGAAATATTCTAAGTGCAACCTATGAAATGTTTGAGATAAGTGATGTTAAATAAAAATAAATTTTTTTAACCAAATCACTAAGGAGAAATTTAATTGGCGCCCAACGTGGGGCCGCATAGTTAAAACAAATTCTAAAGCAAGGCATAAAAAATAAAAAAAAAGTTCAAAAAAGTTTTTATGTGAAAAAGGAATTTAGTGCGGCCGAAAAAACCCAGATACAACCCGCTGAAAATAAAAAAAGTTGTGTTATAAAAAAAAGGGCAGGAAATCAATAAATGTAATAATCCTCCTTAAATCAAAATAACCAACGAAAACCAAAAAAGCGTGTGTTGATCTAAACAAATCTTTAAAAGTAGAAATCAATAAATGCTATAATCTATTTTTAAAAAAAAACCTCCCTAATAAAAGTAGTGCTTGTCAAAAAATTTTTTACTACTCCGGACACATAAATATATAAAATTAAAAAAAATAATAAAATTAACAACCAAAAAATGTACAAAAGTGAACAATAAAATAAAAAAAAATAAATAAGAGAACCAACACCAGCTAAAAATTAAAGTGAACAATTAATTATACAAAAGAAAAAAATTAAAAAAGTTGAATACAAAAATCTTCACAAAATCATCAAAAAGAAAAAACAAAAAAAATACCAGGCTGTAGGGCAATCCCTCGCCAAATAAAGAAGGAAGACAAACCAAATAAAGAAGGAAGACAATTTAATTTAGAAGGAAGACTAATAGAAGACCCCAACAAGGATCATCGGCTAGAAAAAGGACAAGTCGTGAGCGAGAATATTTTTTTTTTATTAATTAAGAAAAATTATAAGAAATATAAGAATATAAAAGTGGAAGAGTTAATTAAAGATTTTGAAAATATTTTAAAAATGAATCCAGAACAAGCAGGTCCAAGTAATAAAAGGCCTCACAACGTAATTACCCCTCAAGAGCCAACAAATGCAAATAACACAATGTTAAATATAGGAGAATTAATTAAACACATTGTTAATTGTGAATTGAATCCATTAAAAGAAGAGATAGCAAGTTTAAAATTACAGCTTGCTAATAAAATAAAGGAAGTTGAAGATTATCAAGTAGAAATAGTTGACCCAAATATTAAATGCGAGACATCTTATGAGATCATCAAATCTGTTAGAGAGTATAGGGGTGAAGAAGACAAATATGTTAGCTGGAGGGAATCAGCTGAAATAGCTATGGGTCAATATACCAGAGGTAGCGAAAATTTTATTCAGCATTATCAGGGATGGCCAATGACGCCTTAACCCATAACGGTACAGTTTTAAACTTCGATGCCATAATGGCCAGACTAGACTTTGTCTACAGTGACAAACGTCCTATCCATATTATTGAACAGGAGTTGAGTGTTCTCAGCCAGGGAAAATTATCCATAATGGACTATTATGGAACAGTCAATAGTAAATTGACTTTATTAATTAACAAAACAATTATGACTTACTGACGAAACAAACCGATTACTCAAGAAATGAATGAAAAACATAGAAAAACCGCCCTTCGAGTTTTTATAACTGGCCCTAACGGTCAAATTTCCGACACAATCTTTTCTATGAATCCCCAAGATTTTCCTAATGCTATGGCTATAGTACAGGAACTTCAAAGTAATAGTATAAGAGCACATTTTGCAAATTCGTTTACAAATACACAGAAAAAAATCACCGAAACAAACCAAAGTGGTAACGGTATAATATTTTTAAACAACAAGCAATCAAAGTGAAAATAGTTTGGGATACAAAAATCCTGAACACGCCGTTGTAGAAATATCCGAAAAAATCAAAAGTTTGGGAAATAAAAATCCTGAACACGCCGTCGTAGAAGTATCCGACAAAGATTTAATTAACAATATAAAAATATCATCTGCAAATCAATTAAATGATTTGGAGAATGAGATTCAAAACATTATCAACAAAGAACACTCGAAAATAAATATGCAGATTCCATTTAGAACTGATATTCGAGGTGAAATAAATACAGAAAATGATAGACCCATATATAGTAAACAATATCCGTATGCTTTGTCAGCATCAGATTTTGTAAATTCGGAAATAAACCGAATGTTAAACGAAGAAATTATAAGGCCAAGTAGGAGTCCTTATAATTCTTCTGTATTAGTAGTACCAAAAAAGGGCTTCCACGAAGATGGAACTCCAAAACTCCGTCTCGTAATTGACTTTAAAAAATTAAACGAAAATACAATGCCCGACAGATACCCAATGCAGGATCCTTCAGTAATTTTGTCAAACCTTGGAAAGGCAAAATACTTTTCAACAATCGATTTAGAATCTGGATTTCATCAGATTCTCATGAAAGAAACAGACATTAAAAAAACCTCTTTTTCAATAAATAATGGTAAATACGAATTCCTTTGATTGCCATTCGGGTTAACTAACGCTCCCAGAATTTTCCAAAGAGCAATGGATGATATATTAAGAGATGAAGTTGGTAAAATTTGTCATGTTTATATGGATGACATTATTATTTTTTCAAATACTGTTGAACAACATTACAGAGATTTAATTGTCATAATTAAAATTTTGCTGAACGCAAACATGAAAATTTCTATTGAAAAATCAAAGTTCTTTAAATTAGAAACAAATTTTCTTGGTTACGTTGTATCTCACAACGTGATCAAAACCGATCCCGAAAAAATTTCTACAATTTTAAAATATCCAATTCCAAAAAATATTCGAGAGCTTAGAAGCTTCCTTGGCCTAACAGGATATTACAGAAAATTCGTGCAAAATTACGCCAAAATTGCAAAACCATTAACCAAATATTTGGAAGGTGAAACTGGCAAAGTATCTAAAAAAGCTTCACGTAGAACTTTCATAAAGTTGGATGATCCAGCTGTCAGAGCTTTTAACGAGCTCAAAGATAATTTAATCGCACAAATAGAATTAGTACAACCCGATTATAATAAAAAATTTACTTTAACCACTGACGCATCTGATTTAGCAATTGGAGCTGTTCTCTCTCAAGAAGGAAAACCAATTACTTTTATTTCCAAAACTTTATCCAAAACTGAACAATTATATGCTACTAATAAAAAAGAACTTTTAGCCATAGTTTGGGCATTTAAAAATTTACGGAATTATTTATATGGAGTTAATAACATTGAGATCTATACAGATCATCAACCTTTATCATTTTCCATTTCTCAAAAAAACCCAAATATTGAAATGAAGAGATGGTATTCTTTTATAGAAAGTTATTCACCAAAAATTATTTATAAGCCAGGAGTAACAAATGTTGTCGCAGATGCCTTATCAAGAATCCAAATAAATAACTTGACAGAAAGTAATGAATCGGTCTCAGATCAAAACACTAAGCATTCAGCAGAGAGTAGTTTTGAGAATGTTATACAAAAAACCCGAAAGCCCTTAAACCAGTTTAAGCAACAATTGCTAATAGCAACAGGGAGGTATACAATACATGAGTCGGTAAACTCATTTGGAAATACAAGGCATATAATAATATGATACTCCAGAAAATTTGGTATCAATTCTAAGGGAATATATTCCACCAAATATAACTATAGGAATTCATTGTACTTTAGAAGATTTATATAAAATACAAAAACCACTTCAAGATAATTTTATTAATACATTTTTATATACGAAAATATTTGTCCAAGATGTCGAAAATGCGGAAGACCAGGCTCTTATTATCACGGAAACTCATTGTAGAGCTCATAGAGGGCTTGATGAAAATTATAAGCAAATATGTAGATTATATTATTGTCCGAATTTATACAAGAAACTTAAAGAATATATTAAAAATTGTCAAATCTGTAATCAGAATAAATACGATAGACACCCAGTGCAAATTCCTAGCGGAGAGGCACCTATTCCAGAAAGAGAGGGTGAAAATTTACATATCGATATATATTATGCTCAAAATTTAATATTCATTACCTGTATAGATTCCTATTCAAAATATTTGATAGTTAAAGAAATCCAAAATAAATTAAATATAGAAAATAAAGTTTCGGAAATTTTACAACAATTTCCACTGGCCAAAACTATAATGTTAGATAACGAGCCAAGTTTTTCATCTTCCCTATTTAAATCTTTTGCACAAAGAAATGCGTTATCATTATATTTCGCTGACCCACGGCATAGTACCTCCAATGGACAAATTGAAAGGGCACACTCGACACTGACAGAAATTGCCCGTTGCATTAAAGACGAGCTTAATTTAGTCGATTATTCAGAAATTATTATAAGAGCATCACAAAAATATAATTTAACCATACACTCAATTACTAATCAACGACCATATGACATATTATTTAATAAAATTAAGCACGATACAACTCCCCAACTGCTTAAACAAGCTCAGAAAAAAATGTTAGATTTTCACAATAAAAATAAACGAGTGAAAAATTATCACGTAGGTGAGGTAATTTTTGAAAAAAAACACGGGGAAAGAAACAAACTTAATTCAAGATACAAAAAACAAGTAGTAAAGGAGAATCATCCTAATAAGGTTATTATTAATAATCGAAACCGTACGATTCATAAAGACAATATTAAATGCTAAATAAAAATGTTTAATTTCAAATTCCAGATAATGATATCCTTAACTTTCTTATTATTGATGGTGGCTACATCCAAAGCCGAAATTATGGATTATACAAACCATGATTTCTTCCTTTACAAGGATACCAAAGATGCTCTTATTTATGAATCATACGCGGATTTATTTCATATTACTAATATAAGTTTTTATAAAGAAATAATTAATCTTGAATCTGAATTTATAAATACTGACCAGAATTTACATTGGGAAATAGCACAGGATTTAAAAATAATTAAAATACTTATCGCACAAATTATACCCAATAGATCAAAGCGAGGAATTAATGAATTAGGCACTATTTGGAAATGGTTAGCTGGTACTCCAGATCATGATGATTTCATAGCTGTTCAGAATAAAATCAATGATTTAATACTAAATAATAACGATCAATTCGTTATTAACTCTAAAATATTTAAAGAAATAAAAACGTTATCTAATGATTTCAAATCTGCATTTAAAAATCAAGAAAATCCACTTAGAAAATATCGTTTACGTTTGCTTACTTACGATCTTACAAATTTAATGGATACAATTACACTTGCAAAAATTGATGTTTTTAACACCAAAATTTTAAACAATGAGGACCTACAAGAAATTTATAAACATGAACAAAAGCCTGTAATTATAACTGACCTATTGGATATATCTGAATTTAAAATTGCTTTGCACCAAGAAGTTTTTATTATATACATAAAATATCCCATTATTACCGTTCGTTGCGAAGTATACAATGCAAGATCAATTTCACATAAAGATGGAAAATTATTAATCGACAATCACGTCGCAAAATGTAAAAACAAGTATTACGAAATGTAAAAAAATCAGAGAAAAAAATAAAAATGTAGATGTAATCCAAGAAGGAGCCATTTTTGTAAACGGAAAAAATGTAATCAATGACACCCATTTAGAAGGGTCGTATTTAGTAACTTTTAATGGCACTTCTATAATTAATAATGTAACCTACACTAATGTAGAAAATAAGATATTGGAATACATCACTGCTCGTAAACATACCGATTTTTTAGTAACCGAATATATAATGTCAAATAATTCGGAACTTTCATTCGATAATATTAACATACTAAATCCTTTTATTCAAATCAAACAAACCCAAATACCAATTTCGTTAATATTGGTAATACTTACATTTATATATTTAATGATTATGCTTATAATTAAATACAGAAGTTTTTTAATATTCAAACCACGGCAAACCCATGTAGAAATTAATGAAGAAAATAATATACCCGAAAATGAAAATACCAATATTCCCGACAATGAAAACACCCTAGAAGAAAATATCATTGTCGAACTGACTAATCAATTACAGTCAATATACCCTTCAGTTCCAATGAATCGGGACGATTCAATTTAGGATGGGGGGAGTTATATAGCACATTACTTAGGGCCACTTACCCGATTTATAAACAACTTTGAGCCCAGCCCAATTTCCAAATAATTCAGAATTGACTCCGAGATAAACCCGTAGTCAGCTATTTCATTCAACTACGCCTTCGAGTGGTTCTCACCCATATCATTTCACACTCCGCATTGAACGGATTCTGTAAACATCCTCAGCCGATATTCTAAACATCGGAGACCCAAAGCGACCCTCGAAGCTCGATAATGTAAACACCGATTTCCGGCAGAATCTTGATTTCAGATTTAATTGCCAAATTTCATCATCCTATTTTTCCGACTCTCTTGAGTCTATCTCTTAATCAATTTTTGAAGATAAAATCTCTTAAGCCGAGGTTTGATTATTAATCTTTCAGCCCAAGTGCGGCAGTCCGTTTTTGAGATCCGAAAGAATAAGAACAATAGAAGTGAATAAGTTATAAGATCGGAGCAGTGAAATATTCTAAGTGCAACCTATGAAATGTTAGAGATAAGTGATGTTAAATAAAAATAAATTTTTTTAAATAAATCACTAAGGAGAAATTTAATTTGCATGTCAAAGCAAGACAAAAGTAAATGGCAAACGCAAGAAGTTGCAAATTCGAAGCAAACCAAATCGAAACGATTAAAGCTGTAAACAGTGTTACAGGTCAAGTCAAATGTCAGCAGAACAAGATTCTTATAGATCTTGAAATACACAGCAAAGTTATATCATTTCAAATGGATTCCGGAGCCACAGCGTCCGTAATCAACGCCACTACATACGCGCTGTTGAATAAGCCAAAATTACTCAAGTGTTCCCGAGTACTAGTCCTTGCAACGGATGCATCATCTTTTGGTATCGGTGTAGTCCTTTCGCATATCCAACAAGATGGCAAGGAGAGACCTATTGTTTTCGCATCAAAAACGCTTGACAAACATCAGGTTAAATACAGCCAAATCGGAAATGAGGACTTTCTATAATATTCGGAGTAAACCTTTTCACCAATATTTGTACGGCCGAAAGTTTACCCTTATAACGGATAACAAGCCACTTGTAACGATTTTCAATCCAGGCAAGCATCTTCCTTTAATGACGTCAAACAGGCTACAGCGCTGCGCCATCATTTTCATGGCCTATAAATTTAAAATTCAGTACTCGCCTGGCTTTATTCACCATAGAAGTAATATGGTCACAAAACTTAAGTTTTGGGTCAAGAAGGACGCCAAGGTCATCAACATGCGTAATTCTAGACAACGCACAACCACCCAGCGTATATGTTGCATATTGTGGGTTCGCCCGAAAAAATGTCATTACTTTGCACTTTAAATCCAAAAGATTTTCATAACACCATGTTTGAAAAGCATTTAGGTCAGATTGTAATTCTGAACTGCTAGAAATTTCGTTATATTGCAGGCATAACTTAACGTCATCTGCGTACATAAGGACACGCGACTTAGTCAAGACTAGAGGGAGATCGTTTATAAATAAAGTAAAAAGAAGTGGGCCTAGGTGGCTTCCTTGTGGGACGCCTGAAGTAACTCGGATCAAATCAGAGATAGATTTTTTAAAGAGGACTCGTTGAGACCTACCACTCAGATAACTTGAGATCCATGTTAGAAGATCACATGGAAACCCTAATAAGTCTAGCTTTAATACCAGAAGCGAGTGATTTACTGAATCAAACGCTTTACTAAAATCAGTGTAAGCTACGTCAGTCTGCATGTTCTTTCTAAAGCCATTTATTACAAAAGACGTTAGCTCCAAGAGGTTTGTCGTCGTAGATCTTCGCCTTATAAATCCATGTTGACATGGAGATATAATCGATCTACAAAGATGTTGCAAATTGGGTGTAATAGTGTTTTCGAAAAGCTTTGGGATGGCGGATAATTTGGATATGCCTCTGTAATTACTTGTATTGCATTTATTTCCTTTCTTATAAAGGGGAATAACAAATGACTCCTTCCAAATAGGTGGGAAATGAGATGTTTTCAAAGACCAGGTAAACAATTTGTACAGGGTCTACACAGAGTTTAAGCAGAGCACAGCATTTAAGCACGCAGCCTGGAACTCCGTCCGGACCCGGTGAATAGACTGGCTTAACTCCAACGGAAAATCTCCTGCCGAGTTAATCCATGGTCGTCCAGTCCGTACCGTACTAAGTCAACTTTTCGAGCAGCCTGTCGAAGCCAAGCAATCGGTTACCAAATACGTCCCAAATAAAATGGTCTACGCTCGTAACTACTCGAGGGGAGAAAAGTGGATTGAAGGCATTATCGACCGTCCAATTGGAAAAATGCTTTTCATGGTTCTCACCACAAATGGTTATATCAAGCGCCATTTCAACCAGCTAAAACCGAAGTTCTCAGCAAGCAGCTCCACCGAAAAACCTCCAGAGTGCTGTTGGATTGCGGATATTCCACAAACATCTTGAAATCAACCACCACAGCAACAAGATCAACCACCACAACAACAAGATCAACCACCACTACAAGAAGATCAACCGGTAACTCCGCCAGCCGTTCAGCAACGTGATCCTGAACCTGAGCCACACGAGAGCTCCACATCATCTAACCAACAACTAAGGCAAAAACAACCACCACGACTTTCATCCGGCATACCTGTTCGCCAAGAAGTAAATCGTTTTAAGCCCAAGGATTTCCGAAAACCTAAAAATACTATTCGTTCTTAATTAAAGGAGGAGATGTGTTATATATTGTCAACAGTACATCTGTTTTCTATTTCACCATTCTATACTCTGTTAGTACTTTAAGAATCTGGCAACTCTGTATGCTTCGCATAGATTAAAAGCAGTCTGAAATATAACTCAACGAGAACACAACAAGGACCGTCTAACATAAATACAATTTAACAAACTGTTAGAATAATGTAGTACATTAAGATTTTAACACATTTTGTTAGTCTCGTAATAGAAGATTGAAAATAAACAACCAAAGTCTACAAAACAAAAACAAAACAAGAGAGAACGCTATAGTCGGGTGCCCCGACTATCAGATACCCGTTACTCAGGTAAAGGGAGTGCGAGGGAGATGGAGATAGAAACTTTGATCACGCATAACTTTTTAACGAATGGTCCGATTTGAAAAATTTCTTCTACATTTCGATAGGTATTGATAAACACAATAAAACTGCATTTTTACTTTTCCGAAATATTTAAATTTTTAAAATCGTATATAAGCGATTGTGGGCGTTAAAGGGGGCGTGGCACCTTTTTGAAACAAACTTGCTGCGTAGGAACTCCTAGAATCTGCATGCAAAATGCCAATCTTCTAGCTTTTATAGTTTCCGAGATCAGCGTTCATTCGGACAGACAGACAGACGGACAGACGGACAGACGGACATGGCTATATCGACTCGGCTAGTGACCCTGATCAAGAATATATATACTTTATAGGGTCGGAAACGCTTCCTTCTACCTGTTACATACTTTTGCACGAATACAATATACCCTTTTACTCTACGAGTAACGGGTATAAATATACACATTACGCCGCCGAGCTTTCATTGCAGCATTCTTGATTTAGCTTGCCAGACATACCAACGCGTGGTCCATGCGGCGAAGATCCTGCTGTTCATTCATTTTGATGGTGTTAAGGCCCGCTGCAGATCCTCCCATACATCTCGGATGTATGCCATCCGTCTCAGTAGTCTCTTACGGTACTCTCGTTGCGTCTTAACCTCCTTTTCAAGGCGACGGATAGTTCGTCTATTCATGGGACCTCACGGTCCTGCACTTCTTCGAGAGCAAGTTTATGTACATGAACCCGCTTTTCATAACGGTGCAGATCGTCTCTCATGGCACGTCTCGTTTTCTGTTGGGCCAAGAGCGAGCTTTGGAACGGGTCAGCCATGATGCCATGTATGCCAATGTAAGTTGCCCCGGTGGTATTCATAGCAACGGCTCTCTTGGTCCAATTCCACATTCCCTGGGTTCTGACGGTCTCGGGGTCCCCTTTCAGCTTCTAATCTGCACTCCGATTTCATATTCCAGTACTGTGGGCACCTTTCTTGAAATTTTACTGTCTTCGGGTTACGGGTTCGTGCGTCACACACCTTAACGTTACCTAATTCGTACAGTGCCAAGCTGGGCAGTATACCCTTTTTAACCGGTTACTATGTTTGTAATTCTTCTGGTAGAAGACTTGTTCCGCGACAAATTATAAGACCCTGCAATGAGTATTATAAGCTTGTTAGTTCTTGCGTGTGCATAACATGCTGGCCAGTAATAAAGTGTTCGCAATCTGTCAAGGGATTTGTGAATGCCCCCGTATTCCGCTGTCGGAGCGTGATGTGATTGATTTTTTTTTCCAAGCTAACTAGGAGTATAATTCAGCCGGTACACAAAGTTTCCTGCCTCGGTCATATTCGATAGCATCATTGTTTTTAAACGCAAATCGTTTAAAGATAATTCCCTAGGGTGTCTAGGCTTTTATCAGTATGCTCTTCAACTGCCTGAATTAATTTTATATAGCTCGGGCTTTGAAAAGCAGCCGATATTTTTTTGTTACGTTTATGTATTACTGCGCAATCCATATTAATCGTCTATTTGGGGCGGGTTCTTTGGAAACTACTCCCTCTCTTTTATAACGATATTAAATTTATCTTGGCTAAGACAATAATGGATATAAGTCGTCTAGTTTCTTTGTCATCTGACTTTCGCTGTTTTCGATGAGCTTAATTCGCAAAAATGAATAGGCCATTTATCGGAACTCGATTGTTCTTATAGGGATGATATATATAACATATTGTAGAACAGTTTTATGGTATACTCTATTTATATTTCGATATGTTCGGTCCCACTTCTCCCTCTGTAAACGCGTCTCATTAACCCCCTCGGTTCTCTCGTAGACTCTCTTTCCTGAAAAACTCCATGTCCAGACTTTTTAAGAAATTTAAGAGAAGCGGGGTGCAAGTCGGTCATTCGAAGTATCTAATTGCTCGTTAAAATTTCTTAGTCCACAATTCCGAATGTTACAATAGTTACCTAAACCGTTCCAGAATCGAATTCCAAGGACAACCCCAAGCAGTTCTACGCATTTGTTAATTCGAAACGAACATCGCAACAATTTCCATCTTGCCTTCATCTTAATAGGACATCCGCCTCTATTGACTCCGATATTGCGAACTTATTTGCAAAATTGTTTCGTCTTTTAGTTACGATAACACTTCATCCTACCCATACCCTCTTCCTCACTCCAACTGTTTTTTCACGCCCCTAATAAGTGAGGATGATGTTTTACAAAATCTGCTAAAAATCAAGATGTCTTTCTCTTCGGGCCCTGATCTTGTACCGAGCTGTTTTATAAAAAATGTGCCGATGCTTTGTGCAAACCATTATCTAAGCTTTTTCAGATATCCCTCCTACATTCGTATTTCCCTGAAGTTTGGAAGGAATCTTTTATCATTCCACTTCATAATAAAAAACTACCGCGGTATTGCAAAACTGAGCGCGACTCCCAAGTTTTTTAACTGCTTATTACCACTCAGGTACAGCTACACCAATGCAGCTCAGTAATCTGCATTCTTGGTGCATCCAGAATTGCTGTTTTTATTGTAAACAACTCTAAATTTAACTTTATGTCCTTTTATCGGAAGATGCTTCCACTCACTACATATTTTATTTGGTCGAATGATCTTGAACGCATAAATTCAGACCTTGGAGTGTTATTCAACCACAACTTAAACTTCTCATTGCCATTATAGTTAGAAAAGCAAAAGGGGTTTTTGCCTCTGTTAAACGTTGGTCTAAGGTATTTGAGGACCCCTATACCACGAATCACTTATATGTACATTTCCTTGGTTCGTTCAATTCTTGAATACTGCTCGTGTGGTTGGTCACCTCAATATACCAATCATCAAGACCTTATCGAATCGGTTCAAAAACAGATCCTTTTGTTTGCTTTACGTGGTTTAAACTGGGAAACACATCGTCACCTACCATCTTACGTGGATAGACTGCGTCTACTGAACCTGCCCTCCCTCAAGGATAGTCGGACTTGCCATTGTGTCATGTTACTTCACAAATTAATAACTGGACTTGTAAATTCAATCTACCTACTGGGTCAAACACGGTTTTCCATCCGTCGATATTTGTAAGTCGTATTTTGAGGTACATGATCCATTTCGCGTTTTATGTTCGCAATATTACGCACTGTATTTTTAAATATTTTCTGAATGCTCTGTTAATTTAATTGTAACAAACATCCTAACTCACCTGTCTTTGCCCCCTTCCGATGTGAGCCGGGTACTATGTTTATGTGGGCAGATATTTTCTAACTTTAATGTAATAAATAAACAAATAAAGAAATAAAATGTTCAATTAATTACATGTTGTTTAATTACTTGTTGTGTCTTCCCATCGTACTCTGTGACTGAGAATGCTGACTAAATTGGATACTCTACTCTAAAAAAGAATATGCAGTTTGGAATTGTACTTAGTACTTTTGATTTAGCCAGCAATGTGCTATTAAACATTGGAAAGAATTCTTAGTTATACCATATATTCGTTTTTTTAATCATGATTATGTATAGATAACATATGAGATTTTAAAATATCTTGGACTCCTTTTATAAACTATGGGTCCCTAAACTGATGCCATAATATAAATGTCTGAGGTTGTGGCATTCAAATTCTTTTCTTTAGGCATTGTATAATTTACAAAATAAATTTGCGCGATGGCTACGCTGAATATTAATTCTACTTAATTTAATTTTTTGGGATTCTACTTTATTTATTTATTTGCAGTGGAATCCACTATTTTTGTATCAATGAACCCCATATTGGGTATATTTATTATGTATTATGTTATTATTCCCCACTCATTTTTTTATTACAACCTTGCAGGGGTCATTATAATTTTGGTAAAAAGTGTACAACGCAGTGAAGGAGACATCTCCGACCCTATAAAGTATATATATTCTTGATCAGGATCGCGTCCTGAGTTGATATAAGCATTTCGGTCTGTCTGTTTCTACGCGAACTAGTCTCTCAGTTTTAAAGACATCGAATTGAAATTTTGCACACACCCTTCGTTCTATTGCACGCAGTATATAAGTGGGAACTATATCCTATAGCCGCCATATAATTGAACGATCGGAAATGCCATAACTTTGGTGTTTTTAAAGTTAGGACGTTGGGTTTTGTTATGGATTTTATATTTGTCCAATCAATCCGACCTAAATTTCATAAGGATCGGCCGACAATATCTTATATAATTAATTCTATGACCGTTACTGACCGTTACTGCCCGTTACTGCACTCCCTTGAATTATAAAAGAGGCTGAAAAGGGTAGATATGTCAAATTCAAAAGAAGTACGAGTATAAAGAATCCATCATATGAATAATTTTGGAGAATATAATTTACAGAATTTTCAGCTCTGCCCGAAGTTTGCTTTCCTTTCTAGTTTTTTTTTAACTTGAAAATATTCTTTTTTTTGTTTTTTTTTCTTGTATTTATCTTTTGTATGTTCTTGGGTTTACACTTTATTACCTACCGTTTCCATAGCTTTACGGGCAATACTTCTAATCTGGGCACGCTGATGATCCCTCCGCGACCCAAGTAACTTTGTGCCCCTCGCGCATATTGAATATCTGCTGCTGCTGTCCTGGGTCGATGGGCTCACGCGGGGCCGGTGCCGGTCATCCGGTCTTGGGTATTATACATGTTGATTTTTGTGATTTTAGTGAAGGATTCACTGGATAGTGGTCCTGGGAGGTCGGTGGTGCAGACTTCTGTTCTTTTTGGCTATTGCTTTGGGGATGGAGGTTTCGTTATTAATTTTGCAGTTATACTTTTTATATTTACTGAGTGAGTTGCGGTTTTTGGGACTTTATTCTCGAGCCTTGATTGTAAATCGTCAAGCTCGGCTCTCAGTTTTTTGGCTGTTGCTTACGCGGGGGGTGGTTTGTTTGTTTTGTTTTTTTTTTATTTATAACTCCTTTCCATCTAGTTGCCATTGTTGATCCAGTTTCAGTCTAGTAATCTTTCACTTTTATTTTGGATCCATCCAATTATTTTTCACTATAATTTCATTTGCGTTTTAGATTTTCTTTGTTAATTATACCCGTTACTCGTAGAGTAAAAGGGTATATTGTATTCGTGCAAAACTATGTAACAGGTAGAAGGAAGCGTTTCCGACCCTATAAAGTATATATATTCTTGTTCAGAATCACTAGCCGAGTCGATCTAGCCATGTCCGTCTGTCCGTCTGTCTGTCCGTCTGTCTGTCCGTCTGTCTGTCCGTCTGTCTGTCCGTATGAACGCTGAGATCTCGGAAACTATAAAAGCTAGAAGATTGGCATTTTGCACGTAGATTTTAGGAGTTCCTACGCAGCGCAAGTTTGTTTCAAAATGGTGCCACGCCCCCTCTGACGCCCACAAGCCACAAGCTGTGGCCACAGTTTTGATGCTATTATGAAAATTTTAATTGATATGTATTTGTTTCGTCAATACCTATCGATTTTCCTAATAAAAGTTTGCCACGCCCACTCTAACGCCCAAAAACCCATTAAACGCTTAAGCCTGACTAGCGCCTACATTTCCGCCTTTCAATACAATAGCGCCATCTAACGGATGACTTTGGAACAGCTGGCCAAGGTGCTCAACAGAGTCAACGTTAATTCTCGATAAGGATTTCTATTAAAGGAAATTGCGATGGTTTTCATTTGTCAATACCGAACTATATCCCAAGAACTATGCAAATCAAATCAAGTTAGCCAAATTGGAGGTCTGAGTCAAACAATGGCGTATGTGTGTATGCTGGTGCAGGACAAAAGCTGCCTGCGCTAAAGCAGCGCTGGTGCTGATGCTCGTGCTGTAAAGCTGCCAGCTCTAAGAGATCGCCGAATTCAAATTGATAATTTGAACTTTTTGTCCTTTTTTCCTGTGGTCACTCTAATTCACATTATGTTAATGCAAAATCTAAAGTTGTTTAGCTGAGTAACGGGTATCTAATAGTCGAGGCACTCGACTATAGCGTTCTCTCTTGTTTATTTATTGCCAGTCACTACCATCTCATCGTTGATCTTCGGAACCTGTGCTTAGTATTACTTTCCCCCCTCTGAGTGCACCAACGTCTGCCGAAAGCGGACGAAAAATTCTTGCATTCTTGGGCCCTGAGCCCCCAATTTGCAGGCTAATCGCTTTGCTGTTCTAAGCGAGAGCCCCAAATCAAAAAAGAAAAGACCTTTCAAAAACTTCCGGAAAAGTTCCCTAAACTTCCAACTCCAACCCAAAAAAATCCTAAGTTTATGATTTTAAAAACAAAAGACCAACAAAAACCAATCTGCTTTGCTGCACCCAAAGCCCTACAAACCATTAGCAATGAAATAATTTCCATTTCTACGCTTAGATATGGGAATCATTGATACTAATTACCACCAAACCAGTGGCCGACAAATTCCGACAACGTCACTAAACCTTGGGACCGATTCTGATCACTTTTGATCTCTATAATCATCCGAACAAACTGGAATACATACCCAACTGCCAGAACCTTGGATACCACCTGCAATCTTGCCTCTCACACAACCGCGCTCTGCTCACGCACTGACTGCGAAAACTGCTCGAGCGAACACCCGCCTCTTCACCCGCTTGCCCATCATCTCAAAAGCAAAGAGATCTACTAAAAATAATAACAACAAAAAATGCAGCAACAACAACAAAAAACATAATCGACAATCAATCAATCGGCTTCCTTCGCAAAGATCGCCCCATTAAACCCGAAAACGGCTTCGATCCCGAAAAACGAATCACAGCAGGCAGAAGACAACAACAAGCCATAATCCAGCAAGACAAACGCAAGCAATGTAACCTCAAATGTACGCCCCTCCCACACCTCTCCACCATCACCTTCATCGGCCTTTCGCATTCCCCCCTCCCACCACTATCCTAAATCACCACCTTCACCACAAACACAAGATAAGGACCTAAAAGCAATAAAAAACTAAAAAAAAGACACAAAAACAATATTCAGACCTTTAAACAAAGGGTCCAGCCTGAGAACCCATTCGTCAGCATAAAAGCTTTGGCCAATCCAAATGAATTAAACAAAAGATGCAGCCTAGAAACCATCCCATTAGGCCACAGTTTTGACCAATCAAAATTATCTAATCAAAGTCCACTTTCGCTGCTCGCGCGCTGTCACCGGTAGAAGCCATAGTTATAAGAATAATGCATTTTGTAAAATCAGTTTAAGATTGGGGATCTAACTTGAATGAACTTTACCAATAAAGACTCCGCTATATATTAAAATAAAAATCGCTTTTTTTAAATATATTTCGAACCGAAAAACATAATTTACATATATTAATATAGCAAATTAATTACAGCCAGAGTCGAAGGCCACCGCAGCCAGGGCTCGGTAGTAAAGAATTAAGTTTAACATTGTATGCTTAGCTTAATTTATTAAAAAAAAAACACTGACTTTGTTTCCTTCCAAAGATCCAATGTTCTTTCAGTTTCCAAAATAAGAATATAAGTCTTTCAGTCTTTTTGTTACCTACTGCTCAACTTAGAAGTTTATTGATTCGAAGTCAAAAAAATGATTCTGTCTTACCAGCAGCGACTCGCAACTGCTCTGAGAACGCAGTTGTAAATATTTCTATGCTCACATTTAGCTAACAACAGCGGGAGCGCTTGAATACGCCTGAAATAACAGAGTTAAAAAGCTACGATTTAATAATAACATTTATTTAATGATACCATTACGTTTTTTTCAAGAGGTAAATTGTTTGTAGATTTATGACCCTGGTTCATAACATAGATATTCAGATAGACAGAAACACATCGCGCTTCTACCTGGGAGGTTACCTTTCCTATTATGTGTTCCACCCCAGTGGTAACAGAATGATGGCTCTGCAGTCATTGTAAGATCTACCTTGTGTCACATCCTTCCTCTAGTAATGTCAGGGGTTTATAGTGGTAACCACATGTGGTGGGCCAATTTATGAGCATGTACTAGAGGCAAACTCTGCAAGAAGTCATTGCGAATGGGCAATACCAAGTTCTGACTACGAACTCACTTCCTCGAACTTTTTGTAACCAATGGACACGTCATGGGCAGGTTAAATATCTACGAACTTTCATCTGACCACTCACCTATTTTGGAATCTCTATTTCGAAAGAGCCTGCCGCTTTGTAACATTGTCTGAAGTGAAACCTCTATAAGATGTAACCCAAGAAAACTCCCGGAATAGACCTTCTCGATATTCAGTATACAGTATATAAAGTGTTGGATACTTTCTAAAAGCCTGGAAATCGGCGAGTATTATTATGCTACTCAAGCCTGAAAAACTGCCGACAAACGTAAGATCGGCCCATCAGTCTACTCCCATCTCTTGGTAAAATTATAAAAAGGCTGATCCTAAACAGGCTGTTCACTTTCGAGAATGATACCCGAGCGAATCCGAAATTCCAGTTTGATTTTTTCGTTTAGGAGCCCTGGAAAAGCAGGAATACGTAGTGGCTGCGTTCTTTAACATACAACAGGCTCTTGACAGAGGCTGACACCTTGGGCTCCTGTTCCAGGCCTCAATTGTTCCAGGACTCTGCTGATGAAATCGGATATGTCAACTCACACAACAATCACTAAAGTTGAAAGAAAATGTGCTAGTCACGAAAAGCAAAAGTATATTGGCCATCACATATGCACTGCAAGATTTCTTAGATGCATTTCAGCAATGGGCTGCATATTGAAATGTGCACATTAAGGCAGACGCCAATGTAACTTTCACCTCAAGGTGCCCAAACTCGGTGACAAGCTCTACATCATGAATAGAAATACATGAAATATAAATGTGCGCCCCAACAGCCTAGCAAGGAAACTTATAATTGCTGCTATTAATAATGCAAGACAGAACTAAAACAAGACTAAAGAGACACCACCCGTAAGACCTAACATACCAATTTCTGACTTTAACTTAAGCTCCAAAATAAAGAATTTAAAATCAAACCAAAAGCTCAATTGAAAGATATATGAGGGCAGATGTCGGAGTTCATAAAGAGCTTCAAACACCACGAGGAAACATTCAAGCGCCTTTTACAACTGGCACAAAAAGACAAAAGAAGCCTCTTACCAACACCCGATGGACTTAGCAGTCAATCAAAAGATACCCGAGATAAGGAAAGAAAACCCAGCAACCAAGTACGTCCACACCCTAAAGGAAAAACATAAATAAAATTGCCACAATGGGAGTTATACGCAGCCCGGTGGAAGAATACGACGGCACTGGCGATCTTACAGAGTTTATTGGCAAAAAAAAGGAAGGAATGGATACGGAATAGAACTTGATCAAGCAGCAGGAGGCTGGCAATCCTACTCAGAGGCTGTACTTTGGACTGGTGGAACAAATGCCCGACAGGGCTACAGGCCAGCGGCCCACAAAAAAAAGCAATGCAAAGCGTCACACGCAGGCACCAGGGGAAACATGAGGCTTATAGAGGAGAAAATATTGGAGTGGATTAACGCAAACAGAAGCGTGGAATTTAAGCGGTACTCGAAACGGGGATTGCCCATTATTTAAAGAATTCCTTCAGGTTGCAGAAGAGTTCGAGATACTACGAGGAACTGAATCCCTAGATACAACAGAAACTAGAGCACAGGGGAGTTGGCTTATCAGAGCATGGAAAAAGCAGCCCAGGAACAGGACAGAGCGTACAACCTGCGCAAAAGGTACTAGAGGCCCAAGCCGGAAGAACTAGACTGACAACGGCCCCTATCCAAAGCAGCTGTTGGGTTCTCTGAAAAGCTGGCACCAAAATACGAATATAAAGTTACAAATTGTGTGATAGCACAATTAAAGCACACGGTCATAGGAAAGTCACATAGGGCCTACATCTAAGAACTGAAACTATTCGGAGGAATCAATTAAGTAAAGCAGTATCCCAGTAACCACGTTTATTTCGAATCCTCGCGCCAATACAAAACCCACGAAATAAACACGAGCCCAAAGCAAACCATAGATGGTCACACTATCCCCACATTAGCGCTATACTGAGATCCCGATAAAAAAAACATCGTTATGAGCGCAACCCTGAGATTTCGATTACAGGTAATAAAAACTCAGCAGAATCCCGTATCGGGATCTGGCCACACTGACCGGCGCCTATATAAGCAAATATTTTCCTCAGAGCAGTCAGTAGGACTCCTGCGTTCATACAAGGAGTATATCAAGGTAAGATTGTTGGTGGTGGATCAGCACGGTTTTTGTAATTCAGGGCCATTTCAGTGAGATTCACCAAGAAGGAACTTTTCTTTCCTTCGAAAAAGACACAGTAGCGGCCGAGACACCCTTATACCACTAAACCAAGATCAGGCACGGTCTAGTCGGCAAGAACGGCACCCCAATTGTATACACCAACTCAGTAGAAATTAAAATATAAGTACACCCCATGGCGTTTTTGCTCGTTTTATTCATGGGGACTGGAAGGTAAACCGATACGAAGAGGGGCCGAACTAAATACAATTTTCTGTCCCGAACCTTGGCTGGATTTTTCCCAACTGGGAAGGTTGGTGGTAAATTTAATGCCTTAATACTTCCACTCGTCTGTAAAGGACACCTGCTCAATCCTACTGTTTCGATTGACACTTAATGCTAATAGTGAAATACTTATCAGCATTAAGTCGGAGACTGACAGTGGCTAGATAGTCAACTGTCCTGTTCAACAATCTTTAAAGCCCCAATCGAGTTTCCGCAAAAAGAACCAATTCGTCAGCAAACGCCTCCGCTTGTCCTGGCAGTTCCGACCTTGGCACCAATTTCGTTGGGAAAGGCTCTTAGTAAACGGTCGATGGCCAAATTAAATACAATAAGTGACAAAAGGTCACCCTGCTTCACTCCTTTAGCAGGGACGAATTCCTCTGAACATCAACCTTCTTCGCAGAGATGCATGTGAAAAAAAGTCTTGCTCACATACAGATTGGCTATGTAGCCATATCTAAAGCTTTTTTGGCTATTGCTCAGGATTAAGTAGACTATCGTAGCATTATCGGAACACCGGTCTGTAGGTAAGAAGCCGCATTGACGCGGGTCCCTATCTACTGATGAGGCCAACCGAGTTGCTAATATCGCATTTAGCTGTCTCACCAAGACTGAAGGCACCCATATTATCTGAAAGTCTTGCGGTCATAAAAGGCTTCAATAGTAGTTTTCAAACAGACGTCATTTACACTGACTTTAGTAAAGCATTTGACTCTGTAAATCACTTACTTCTCATTCAAAAACTTGACCTTTTAGGTTTTCCAGTTGATCTGCTTAAATGGATTTCAAGTTATCTAAATGGCAGGTCACAAAGGGTCCTTTTTAAAAATTCAATTTCTGAAATTCTCCGTGTTACCTCCGGTGTCCCACAAGGGAGCCATCTGGGTCCGTTACTTTTTACATTATTTATTAACGATCTTCCCTCAATTATAAGTCATTCTCGCGTACTTATGTACGCAGATGATGTTAAGTTGTGCCTGCAGTATAAGGACATTTCCTGCCATTTAAACTTGCAATCCGATCTAGATAATTTTCAAAACTGGTGCCGAGATAATTTACTAAATTTAAACGGTTCTAAGTGCAAGCTGATGACTTTTTATCGGGCCAATCAGATATACGCGACTTACACGTTAAGTGGCAGCTCTTTGGATAGAATAACTCTTGTAAACGATCTTGGCGTTCTCTTGGACCCTAAACTAAAATTTTCTAATCACATTTCGTCCATGGTTAATAAAGCCAGAGGAGTGCTTCGATTTATTAAAAGGTGGTCAAAAGAATTCGATGATCCTTATTTGACTAAAACTTTATTTATTTCGCTAGTCCTTCCGATTCTGGAGTATGGGTCTCCCGTCTGGAGTCCACAATACGGAATACATATTGGTCGTATTGAATCTGTACAAAAAAACTTCCTTCTTTTTGCTTTACGGCGCCTAAACTGGGGTGCAAATCTTATCTTACCTTCTTATTCTAGTAGACTTCTTTTGATTAATTTCCCATCCCTAGCCAACCGTAGAACAATGCTTGGTACTATCTTTATTTATAACCTTATACATGGTGATAATGACTGCCCCGACTTGTTAAGTCGGCTAAACTTTTCTGTGCCAAGTAGATTAACTAGAAATTATTTTCCCCTAATTTTAAATCATTGTAGATCTAACTATGCCTTGCATGAGCCTTTCAGAGTATTATGTTCTGACTATAATAGACTTTTTTTTCCTGTAATATCAAATCTTGACTCTCTGCCGCTCCTAAAACGATTGATACTTGCTTCATTGGCACAAGATTGATCTAACTATTACTTTTTTCCCCGGACCTTCACCTTTATTTTCCTATCTCGCGTCTATCTTATCGCGAATCGTGCCGTACGATACACGGCTGCGCCCCTCGGTCGGTTGGGCGGGTATGTGGGCCGTGGGACTCAGCGCGAAAAAAAAAAAAAAAAAAATTTCGCCGATGCCGTCTTCGGAATGAAGATGGTTCTGGCTAGTCGGATAAAGCGAGGTAATTTTCCGCACCATAGAATTAAGTTAATTATGCGAAGCTTAACGCCTGATTTATCCTGTCAGGCCCCGGAGAGCTAGATAGTGCGAATCTTGACGCCCTAAGATCGTGCTTTGTAAAAGCGGACTATACCGTCTCAGGCGATTGATCCGTGTGGGTCACTATATTTTCGCAAGAGCTTAGGCAAGTCATTATCTCCCTCCAATAGGGTTCCATGTATTCTCGGTTTGGCATTACCGACTCATCAGTTTCCTCAAAAAAAGGACTTAATGCACCTTCCTTTATGTTTATCCCAGTTTCGCTGGATGACACCGTACTGCTGCCTTTTGATTCCTCTCCTATTCGGAAGCCGCAGTGTCGGCGTGCATGACACCCTGTATCGGAAAAATTCCCTGGAGATAAGCTGATAAACATTGGATAGTGGGTTTCTTCCCTTCGAACTGCGCCCTATCAATGATATTTTGAAGAAGAACAAACTACAGGGCAATACGCGCGCAGCGTTCGCAAGATTTCACTGTTCGACTGTTTTTGTGAAGTGATTGAAGATGTTTCAGACATTGGTACTTGTTGGTTTTGCTTACTATTATTAGAGCGGATGTATGGTTAGATTAGCAACTTCTGGGACGAAAGCTGATTGCCCTCTTATCAGCTCGATTTTCTCCTTATAATCTCCAATTGCCGTGAGCTCAACCTCCTTTCTCGCCATCATCATATTCTCTTCCTCACTCCACCTTGCCTTACGTCGACACGTCGACGAATTGCATCAAGTTCGTCTGGGTGCCGACATCTCATATGTCACCGAGTCCTCTTTCGCTTGCAAAGGACCGGTCACATATTATGCATGGTACTCTCGAGAGAGTAGCCGATGCCGTTGGTATATATTGGTTCCCTGGAATGCTTTCCACAGGGGTCAGGGTCGTCAACGAAGTTTTAGTTTTTATCCAATATATATATTCCGCCGGGTTACCAGCCCTTTCAAAAATTTTCGCCACTCAAATTAGCTGTAAGTCAGTAAAGCACGCTGACTAACATTACCAGAGAACACCACGAGGAGGTTTTGAGAAGACTTGAGTGTTCGACAAGACTTATAAATTTCCCCTAACACACATCGCGACTCCAGTTCTCCTTAAGAGAGTCATAGTTTCCTTCCCTTTAAACTGCGCCCTATGATTGATATTTTGCAGTTCTTTGGCTCCCCATTTGGAGATGCTATACCCGCGCAGCGTTCGCAAGATTTCACTATTCGACTGTTCTTGTGAAGTGATTGGAGATGTTTCAGACGTTGGTACTTGTTGGTTTTGCCCACTATTACTAGAGCGGCGCCGTATGGTTAGATTATAAGCTACTTCTGGGACGAGAGCAGATTGCCCCTTATCTGCTCGATTTTCTCCTTGTAATCGTCCGTCTGCCGCAGCTTTTTGATTGCTTCGACGCTACGGTTCGTTAAAATTACCGCTAGTTGTTTATTTATGTGTTTAACACCATTGGCCGAGCGCTCAACCTCTTTTCTCGCCATCATCATCTTTTCTTCCTCACTGCTTCTTGACTTAATGTCGACACATCGACGAATTTCATTAAGTTTGTCTGCATGCCGATAAATTATGTGAACTCCCAGCCCTATTTCGCTTGTAAAGGATCGGTCACATAATCTACATGGAACTCGAAAGAGTAGCCGGTGCAGTTGGTTGATATTGGTTCCCTGGGAAGCCATCCACAGGGCTCGGGGTCGTCAACGAATTTGTTTGTATTCGATGCCTATTTTCATTTGTGCTAGTATTTTCTCTATTTAAGATTCGGCAGGGTTACCAACCCCTTGGAAATTTTTGCCGCTCAAATTGGCTGTTAGTCAGTTAATCACTCTGTTTAACATTACCGGGGAACACCACGAGAAGGTTTTAAGACGACTTGGGTTTCGATATGACTGACAAATTTAAGAATAAATTTCCTCAATGCATAATTTTTTCATGTTTACCAACGACTTTAAGCTACGTAATCTCTTGAGTATCCACATAGATACATGAACTGTCTGAACTAGCTAAGACTGCCTCTCATCACTTGAACGCTTATGATATGGTTATCCTTCGCAATCAACCGTTTGACCGATTGACCACTCCAGATCCCCCTCCAATTAATGGTGGCAGAATGAAAGTCAATGCCTACGAACTTACGCCGCAATTCCGATCGTATGTACGGTGTATCGTATTTCTGGATTTTGCGTTGGTGCTCATCATCCAAAGAGTGTCCGTCTGTCGTTACCTGGACATCAATCACATCAATGTGATTTGGTCGGACTACCACCAGGTCTGGCATACGAAGGCCGGATTCTCCCTGCAAACTTGGTTCAACAATGACCACGCAGCCTCTCTCCTCAAGTCCCGGCATGATTCGATTTACTACGCAGTTGTGTCTAGCTACTCGCTTCCCATGCGAGCGATAGAATTTTTGCATGATGTGGTTTGTTGTTTCGGGAGCATCACATCCTGCAAGACAGTGTCGATCCAATTCGTGCCTTTCCCCCGTAGCACGAGACTTCGTGGGTTGGGCATTTATTCGCAGTTTAATACCGTCAACGTATTCCTTCCCTGTTAGCAAACGCGTGGGTTGACTTACCCATCCGTGTTGTGGGCCATAATTACCCGCTTCGCGGAGACCGTTACCGTCAACAGACATGTGAAATCTATCTGCCCAAAACTTTTCTATTGCCGGACGCGATTCAATTCATTTTGTTCAGCTAACAACCTAACTCGGGCCCTTTGCTTTTCGCCTTCGATGAAAGAGCTGGCTACTTCGGATTGGTCGAAGTGAGGCCATTTTATGTTGCTCAAACGTCTTAAACGAAGCATCGGTGCTATCCATCGCAATGATGGAATCCCGAGTTCCAAACTTTTTGGGGGGCATGAACGAATGCTATCGGCACATCCGGTGGTAAACTTAACCATTTACGCACATAACGTATTAATTTGTCAAATTTCCGTAACGCACCTATCGTCACACTCCCAAGGGTTAACTTGTGATAGAGTTGTGGGATGAGAACGGTTCGGAGGGCAAATAACTTCTGTTGGGGTTTAAGAGGAGCTTCGGACAATCTTTGTAGCTTTGGACCAACGTCCTCCGCCGGATTGACCTTCACTCTCCTGCTTGCGTTAAATTTAATACCTAAATACTTCCACTCATCAGTACGCTTCAATGCTGGACATCCGTTCAAGCCTACACGGAAGCTCTGTGGATTTATTCGGACGTTGATGAACTATGATCAGCGCAAACAAGTGGCCCTTACGACACCAAGCAGTGCTTTTTACGCGCGGAGCCTAATTGGCGTAAAAACGAGATCGCGAGTTAAAAAGCACAATGTAGAAGCGGACAGACTAAGCGTACGAGACTAATACTAATACTAATTTTGTGCTAAGTAAGATAAAATTAATGCTTTTAGGCTTGGCAAAGAGTCGGTAGTATGGAATAGTCTATTATGGTCGTTACACAGTACTCTAAACGGTTCATGCATATCAAAGTTAGATCTACAAATATTTAATGTAAGAGGAACATAGTTCCTGGTAATTCTATTAGGCACGGAGAAGCTAATGCGACCCAGTAACTCGGGACTCTCCACATCCCCGTGAATAAGTTTATAGATAAAAGTTGTGCCAAGCATCGTTCTACGATTTACTAAGGATGGTAGATTAATTAGGAGAAGTCTACTAGAGAAGGATGATAAAATAATGCTTGCATTCCAGTTAAGGCCCCGAAGAGCAAATAATAAAAAGTTCTTTTGCACAGGTCTATATGTACACCATACTGAGGACTCCAAACTGCTGAACAGTACTCCAGGATTGGACGGACTAGTGAAATGAACAGAGTCTTTGTAACATAGGGATCATCGAATTCCTTTGACCACCTTTTAATAAATCCAAGTACTCCCCTGGCTTTATTCACCATAGAAGTAATATGGTCACAAAACTTAAGTTTTGGGTCAAGAAGGACGCCAAGGTTATCAACATGCATAATTCTAGACAACGCGCAACCACCCAGCGTATACGTTGCACATTGTGGGTTCACCCGAAAAAATGTCATTACTTTGCACTTAGCGCTATTTAAATCCAAAAGATTTTCAGAACACATGGTGTTGAAAAGCATTTAGGTCAGATTGTAAGTCTGAACTACTAGAAATTTCGTTATATTGCAGGCATAACATAACGTCATCTGCGTACATAAGGACACGCGACTTTGTCAAGACTAGAGGGAGATCATTTATAAATAAGGTAAAAGAAGGGGGTCAAGGTGGCTTCCTTGTGGGACACCTGAAGTAACTCGGATCAAATCAGAGATCGAGTTTTTAAAGAGGACTCGTTGAGACCTACCACTCAGATAACTTGAGATCCATGTTAGAAGATCACATGGAAACCCTAATAAGTCTAGCTTTAATACCAGAAGCGAGTGATTTACTGAATCAAACGCTTTACTAAAATCAGTGTAAACTACGTCAGTCTGCATGTTCTTTCTAAAGCCATTTATTACAAAAGACGTTAGCTCCAAGAGGTTTGTCGTCGTAGATCTTCGCCTTATAAATCCATGTTGACATGGAGATATAATCGATCTACAAAGAAGTTGCAAATGGGGTGTAATAGTGTTTTCGAAAAGCTTTGGGATGGCGGATAATTTGGATATGCCTCTGTAATTACTTGTAATGCATTTATTTCCTTTCGTATGAAGGGGAATGACAAATGACTCCTTCCAAATAAGTGGGAAATGAGATGTTTTTAAAGACAAGGTAAACAATTTGTACAGAGGTCTACACAGAGTTTCAGCACAGTATTTAAGCACGCAGCCTGGAACTCCGTCCGGACCCGGTAAATAGACTGGCTTAACTTTATGGAGATCTAAAAGAAGGGAGCTTTCGCTTAACCTCGGACAAAAAATCAAGTTCGACTTGGGTATGGTATTTGAATAAGACGGATTTGGACGGAATGAAACAGAATATGTTATCTGGAAAAACTGGGCAAATAGATCGGCAATTGCCTGATCAGAATTTTCCGTAGAGTTTTCGAATGAAAGCGATGCAGGGTGACAGGCTGATTTACGCTTAGTGTTAACAAAATTATACAACTGTTTTGGATCTTGTGAAAATTGGACCCTAAAACGAGTCAAATAGCTTTTATAACACCGGGCGTTAAGCACGATAAAATTTGACCGAGCCCTTAGGTACCGAGAGAAGGCAGATTGTGAACCGCACATTTTAAATTTATTGAAATGTCTGGACTTAATATTTTTAAGGTGTGACAACTCTTTATTAAACCACGGAGGTTTATTTGAAATTGACGATAGTATAACGGAACACACAGATAAAAAAAGGAATTCAATGCATTATAAAAGATATTAACGGCCTCAGCAACGTTGTTGCATGAATAAAATTAGGACCAGTCATAGCCGGATATAAAAGTATATATTTAACACAGTACACTTCTGTTTCGGCTAACCCTTAATACCAACAGTGAAACACTTGTCAGCATTAAGTCGGAGACCGACAGTGGCTAGAAAGTCAACTGTCTTATCCAACAAAGTGTTTAGCCCCAAACGAGTTTCCGCAAAAAGGACTAAATCATCGGCAAACGCGGCCCCATTTGTCATGTCAGTACCGACCTTGGCACCAATTTCTTTGGGAAAGGCTCTACGTAACCGGTCGATAACCAGATTAAATAGAATAGGCGACAGAGGGTCGCCCTGCTTCACTCCTCTAGCAGGGATGAATTCCTCTGAACGCGAACCTTCTCCGCAGAGACTGGTACCCCCGACCTCGTACGAATTTTGTACGTAGTCAACGAAGCCCTTCGATGCGCCATAAGCTTTAAGGGTGTTATAAATTGCTGCATGAGACAAAGTGTCAAATGCTTTGCTTACATCCAGATTGGCAAAGAAGCAAGAGCTAAAACTTTTATGGCTACTCCTTAGGACTAAGTCAACTATCGTCGCATTATCGGCACATCCGTCTGTAGGTAAGAAGCCCCGATGACTCGGGTCCCAATTGACTGATGAGGCCAATCGAGTTGCTAATATGGCATTTAACTGTCTTACCAAGACTGAAGGCACCGATATTGGACGAAAGTCTTGCGGTCGTTTTGCCGTCGCCATCTTCGGGATGAAGATGGTACTGGCTAGTCGGATAAAGTGTGGTAATTTTCCGCACCATAGAATCAGGTTCATTACGCGATACGTAGTGCCTGACGGCACCTCCATATCAGATTTCGGAGGCCCCGGAGAGCTAGATAATGGGACTCTTGACGCCGTTAGGTCACGCTTTGTAATAGCGGACCATACCCCCTCAAGCGAGTGATCCGTTTGGATCACTATACTGTCGCAAGAACTTGGGATAGGCTGAGTCATTATCGCCCTCCAATAGGGTTCCATAAATTCTTGGCTTGTCATTACCGACTCATTTGGGCTCTCCATTCGGAAGAACAAACTACGGGGCTATACCCGCGTAACGTCCGCAAGATTTCACTGTTCGACTGTTCTTGTGGAGTGATTGGAGATGATTCAGATGTTGATACTCGTTGGTTTTGCTCACTATTACTAGGGCGGCGCCGTATGGTTAGACTAGCAACTTCTGGGACGAGAGCAGATTGCCCCTTATCTGCTCGATTTTCTCCTTGTAATCGTCCGTCAGCCGCAGCTTTTTGATTGCTTCGACGCTACGGTTCGTTAAAATTACCGCTAGTTGTTTATTTATGTTGTAACGAACTGATTTTTATAGTCTGCTCGCTACGAGTATCGTGCGACTAGCTCAGAAGATTTGTGTTGTTCGTCCCACCAAATTTATATAAACGTGACCGCCCGATTGTCTAATGAGAACGCACAGAAAGTTATGGTGTTTCTATTAGGATCTTTATTCGCCGACTTGTCCCTCGGCCTGGGACTAATGGTGACAGATGCTTGTCTCAACTCCTTCCTTGAAGACTTGTGGTCGTTCCACCGTCGTTCTCCGCTTCCTCGCTGCTCCGGAACGCCTCCGCTGTCGCTGGCTTCGGGGCTATGAGGGTCTAGGGATGCGTCTCCGTTCCCAGACTAGGGTGAACAGGCACCGGGCTCTCAAAGCGTACGCCTTTCGCAGCCACAGCCTCCTGTCCCTGGATCTGTCCCGGCCGGTCACACCAGACGCCTACACAGTTTCTACCTGACGGTTCAAGCATACGCCGGAAGGCCACCAATGCAGTCCCTGTGGCAGGACGCTAGGTTCAAGACGAACGCTTCCGCCCTCGCCTCTTAGCCGTAGACTGAATGTGTTGTAGTATGGCTTGGTTGCTGCTGGGCCTGCGATGACTGCTCGTTGCTCCTTGTGCCCTCGATGTCCTCGCTCTGCTCACGGTGCGAAGTCCTGGGGCGTGGTCTGCGTGCTCTAGTGAGACTAGGTGCAGCGGGTCTTTGGCTCTCGAGATTCGATCAGTTGCCTGTCTAGGACTCTGGCGGTGAATTACCGTGCTCTCGACGCATACGCCTCTCGAGACACCCGTGATTCAGACGCGCGTCCTTCGTGGCCAGTCGCACCAGGGCCTGCACAATTCTCGCCCGTCGGTTCAGGCATACGCCGGAATTCGACAAGGCAATTGCTTTCGCACGGCCGCTAGTTCTGGACAACTTCTCTTTCGAGCCCACGGTTCCTTGTCGGAGGACTCTTTCTATTCACTTCTGTCGGACTCGCCGAGCAATACGCCAAGCTCACGTCGCGACAAGAATTAGAACAAAGCGCCTGGACTTAGCAGCGTGATGCCTCAAGGACCTCAGCTACCAGTTTCTCAGCTCGGTGACTTCAACTCTAAGTCCCGAACGTCTTGATGTAGCGATCTTGCTCCTGTTAACTCGGCGCGGCTCTGCTTCCTCCTGATGTTGACTTGACTTGTGTTGTTCACTGATGTGCTGCTTGTCTACTGATCTTGCTGGATTGACTCCTTGTGATCGACTGATCCCGCTTCCTGCGCTCGGCCCGCTTATATAGGCCGGCGCATCCCGTTAATTCTCGGCTTCTCCTTTTTGGTTTTGCGCACGGCACCATACTCGGTCCAAAGTCCGCCGCCTTCTACCGTTACACATTCTCTCCAAACTCTCTCCAGCCGTATTCTCCAAACTCTCTTCTTGTTTCTCTCCAAACTCTCTGTCGCTGAATTCTTCAACCTCTCGCCAGCTATACTCTTCAAACTTTCTCCAGCTGTACTCTCCAAACTCTCATTTATTAGTGAGGAGTTATTTAACTCCTCACAATGTGTTTAACACCATTCGCCGAGCGCTCAACCTCTTTTCTCGCCATCATCATCTTTTCTTCCTCACTTCTTCTTGACTTAATGTCGACACATCGACGAATTTCATTAAGTTCGTCTGCATGCCGAAAAATTATGTGAACTCCCAGCCTTATTTCGCTTGTAAAGGATCGGTCACATAATCTACATGGAACTCGAAAGAGTAGCCGGTGCAGTTGGTTGATATTGGTTCCCTGGGAAGCCATCCACAGGGCTCGGGGTCGTCAACGAATTAGTTTGTATTCGAGGCCTATTTTCATTTGTGCTAGTTTTTTCACTATTTAAGATTCGGCAGGGTTACCAACCCCTTGGAAATTTTTGCCGCTCAAATTTGCTGTTAGTCAGTTAATCACTCTGTTTAACATTACCGGGGAACACCACGAGAAGGTTTTAAGACGACTTAGGTTTCGATATGACTGACAAATTTAAGAATAAATTTCCTCAATGCATAATTTTTTCATATTTACCAACGACTTTAAGCTACGTAATCTCTTGAGTATCCACTTAGATACATGAACTGTCTGAAGCAGCTAAGACTGCCTCTCATCACTTGAACGCTTATGATATGGCTATCATATTTGCTGAGGAGATCCTTCGCAATCAACCGTTTGATCGATTGACCACTCCAGATCCCCCTCCAATTAATGGTGGCAGAATGAAACTCAATGTCATGTGTGCCTACGAACTTACGCCGCAATTCCGATCGTATGTACGGTGTATCATATTTCTGGATTTTGCGTTGGTGCGCATCATCCAAAGAGTGTCCGTCTGTCGTTACCTGGACGTCAATCACATCAATGTGATTTTGTCGGACTACCACCAGGTCTGGTTTTCGAAGGCCGGATTCTCCCTGCAAACTTGGTTCAACAATGACCACGCAGCCTCTCTCCTCAAGTCCCCGCTTGATTCGATTTACTACGCAGTTGTGTCTAGCTACTCGCCTCCCATGCGAGCGATTGCATGATGTGGTTTGTTGTTTCGGGAGCATCACATCCTGCACGACATTGTCGATCTAATTCGTGCCTTTCCCCCGTAGTACGAGACTTCGTGGGTAGGCAATTTATTCGCAGTTTAATACCGTCAACGTATTCCTTCCCTCTTAGCAAACGCGTGGGTTGACTTACCCACCCGTGTTGTGGACCATAATGACCCGCTTCGCGGAGACCGTTACCGTCAACAGACATGTGAAACTATCTGCCCAAAAATGTTCTATTGCCGGACGCGATTCAATTCATTTTGTTTTTGGGGGGCATGAACGAATGCTATCGGCACATCCGGTGTTAAACTTAACCATTTACGCACATAACGTATTAATTTCTAATTTCCGTAACGCGCCTATAATCACACTCCCAAGGGTTAACTTGTGATAGAGTTGTGGGATGAGAACGGTTCGGAGGGCAAATAACTTCTGTTGGGGTTTAAGAGGAGCTTCGGACAATCTTTGTAGCTTTGGACCAACGTCCTCCGCCGGATTGACCTTCACTCTCCTGCTTGCGTTAAATTTAATACCTAAATACTTCCACTCATCAGTACGCTTCAATGCTGGACATCCGTTCAAGCCTACACGGAAGCTCTGTGGATTTAACACAGTACACTTATGTTTTGGCTAACCCTTAATACCAACAGTGAAACACTTGTCAGCATTAAGTCTGAGACCGACAGTGGCTAGAAAGTCAACTGTCTTACCCAACAAACTGTTTAGCCCCAAACGAGTTTCCGCAAAAAGGACTAAATCATCGGCAAACGCGGCCCCATTTGTCATGGCAGTACCGACCTTGGCACCAATTTCTTTGGGAAAGGCTCTAAGTAACCTGTCGATAACCAGATTAAATAGAATAGGCGACAGAGGGTCGCCCTGCTTCACCTACCCCCGACCTCGTACGAATTTTGTACGTAGTCAACGAAGCCCTTCGGTGCGCCATAAGCTTTATGGGTGTTATAAATTGCTGCATGAGACAAAGGGTCAAATGCCTTGCTTACATCCAGATTGGCAAAGAAGCATTATCGGCACTTCCGCTCGCCCCGCTGACTCGGGTCCCAATTGACTGATGAGGCCAATCGGGTTGCTAATATGGCATTTAACTGTCTTACCAAGACTGAAGGCACCGATATTGGACGAAAGTCTTGCGGTCGTTTTGCCGTCGCCATCTTTGGGATGAAGATGGTTCTGGCTAGTCGGATAAAGTGTGGTAATTTTCCGCACCATAGAATTAGGTTCATTATGCAAAGCGTAATTCCTGACGGCACCTCCATATCAGATTTCGGAGTTATCCCGTCAGAGCTAGATAATGCGACTTTTGACGCCCAAAGATCGCGCTTTGTAATAGCGAACCATAATCCCTCAAGCGAGTGATCCGTTTGGGTCACTATATTGAGTTTGGTCTAGGCTGAGTCATTATCTCCCTCCAATAGGGTTCCATAAATTCTTGGCTTTTCATTACCGACTCATCAGCTGCATCGAGCAAGCACTTAATGCATCTTCTGCTGCCTTCTGCTGCCTTCTGCTGCCTTCTGCTTTCTTCTGCGCAACTTTTCGGTTTCAATCTGTAACGAACGCTCGATGAGTGTCGTTGTCCCTCCCAACACGCTCTGTCTACATTTTTGACCAGCTTGCTCAGGGAGAGTGGGGTGGGTTTTTTGTTAAGGGAGAACAAGATGTGTTACGAACTAACAGTAGTAGACAGAGAAACTATATTAACAGATAACCAGCTCAATAGCAAAAATCGGACAAAACAGTGCGCCTATTGAAGATTGAGGACAAGCTGTTATTGGCCTCGTTCTATACCCACCCTACCATGTGAAATCTAATCAGATTCCACTCATAAATAACTATTGCGCTACACTCCCAAAGGTGCCCTCCAAAAAGATACCATTTAGTTAATTTTAAGCATAATTTTTTTCAAACAAAATCAAATTTGAGTTTATGTTTCTTAAATATCAAAGTTATGTCCTTAAATCTGGATAACGGTGTTTGTTTTGTTTGTTTTTATATGTCTGTAATTATCTTTATGGCTGGTCACCAAGAAATTAAGAAATGAATTTAGCTTTAAATTAACGAATGTTGTATAGGACTACATCATGTCCCTATTTCTTACCAACAAGTGATGAAGATATTGTATGATAGTCTGTAGATATTTATATGATTTTTCTATTTAATGTGATTCCCTTATTCAAAAGCAAAAACTCTTAGCCCGTGGTTACGTTAAGTCTACAAGATATATATATGTATATATACATATAATCAAGTATAAAAAGGAGTGTGCAGACTCACAAGAGAATATGAAATAACGTTGCAATTAAATGGTGACGGCTATGCCGTACTTACGCAGTATCCAACGTTGTCCTCAGGTCTGATGACTGTTGAAGCGTTGCTGCAGAGCTTATAAATTTGGATAAATTGTTATGTCAAGACTGCACACAAAGTTTTACACTATATTAGGAGTCGTAAAGTTAATCAGTCAAATATTCTTAAAGAAATACAAAAGAAAATGTACATATCTAAATCTACGATACTCAGAATTATTCCCACGAATGAGCAAGCATAAACATGCTGTTATTGCTCTACGCAGAGGGTTGATTTGCAGAAATCCGACCGAGGTGAAAAACTGAACTGGCTTGAACGTGTCGCAACGCTCAGGGTCGCTTGATTCACACAACCACTACACTTGGCAGGGATGAAATGCGAAAGGCAGCTTTTTGATAAGTCCGGGAGAAGATGTGCGATGGAGGCGTCTTCCAGCTGTACCCCGAGAAAGATTACAAAAGTTTTCTTCTCTGCAGTGGGCGGCGACTGCTGCTGCCTGATCCCAGAAAAATAACAGCGAGCCAAAATGCAAAGCAATCCGCAGCAAGACAATAGGCGGTGCGATCCGCAGCGAGAAAATAGAAGGTGCGACAGACAGTTCCACGAAATGCGTTTAATGCGCACGTCGAAGTTCTTGGAATTCGCACACGCACAAATGAATCACATGGCCAGGAATCGCCAACGGGCGACTGGCCGATAACTTGACGAAGATCTCCTCGTGTTCCAACTATGTATTTTGGCTTGGAAATCAAGAAGAAAACGCCAGAAACTATTTCATGGGAAAACGCCCTTAAAATTTGCCAATTTTATGCACTAATAATCTTACCACTAAAATATCAGTCAAAATATTCACTTATAAAAACACTAATCGCTTCTAGAAATGGCCAGCACGTTTTTAGGATGAACTGATATATTAAGCACAAATTTCCAAGAGCGAAGGAACGGCCTTTGGGAGAAGTTTTCAGAAAAGAGAAGGATGCAGCCGGAACAGCACTGATGAAGTGTCCAAAAGCCACAGGCGGGATTTTCGTTCTGGTATTTTGTTGATAATCCGGTATTTAGTCACGAGCCTTAACAAGACTAAATATATTTTGTTTTCAGTAAGCAAAAAGAGTTTTAATAAATTCTGAAATAAACAAAATTCACATCCCACAGTTTCCCACATGGCATGCGTTCTTATTATAATAAAATTATAATGCTCCAGTTGGAAGGCAATTAATTTCTGCTGTGCCTTAGGGGAGCTTCAGACAATCTTTGTAGCTTCGGACCGATGTCCTCAGCCCGATTTCACTTTACTTCATTTGCATTACTTCCACTCGTTAGTACAATTCAATAATTTGAATCTATTCAAGCCTACACAGAAGGTCTGTGGATCCAATACAGTACACTTCTGTTTCGGCTGACCCTTAATGCCAACAGTGAAATACTGATCAGCATTAACTCGGAGAACAACAGTGACTACATAGTCAACTGTTTTGTCAAACAATGTTTGAAGCCCTAATCGAAGCCCCTACAGTGTCAAATGTCTTGATCACATACAGATTGGCTATGTAGCAATATCTAAAGCTTTTATGGAAATTCCTCAGGATTAAGTCGACTATCGTTGCATTATCGGAACATCGGTCTGTAGGTAAAAAGCCGCACTGACGCGGGTCCCAATCTACTGATGAGGCCAACCGAGTTGCTAATATCGCATTTAGCTGTCTCACCAAGATTGAAGGCACCAATATTGGATAAAAGTCTTGCGGTCATTTCGACGTCGCCGTCTTCGGGATGAAAATGGTTAAATGGCTAGTCGGGTAATTTTTCGCACCATAGAATTAGGTTCAACGACTTGGACGATTATGAAATGACTATCATATTTGCTGAGGGGACCCTTCGCAATCAACCGTTTGAGTGATTGACCACTCCAGATCCTCCTCCAGTTAATAGTGGCAGAGTGATACTTAATATCACATGTAGCAACGAATTCACGCCGCAATTCTGTTCTTAAGTCCGGGGTATCGTATTTTGGATTTTGCGCTGATCCACATCATCCAAAGAATGTCCATCTGTCGCCACCTGAACCTCTATCACTTCAATGTGATTTGGTCGGACTACCACCAGGTCAGGTTTACAAATGCCGGATTTGCACTGCAGACTTGGTTTAACAATGACTCTCTCCTCAAGTCCCCGCTTGATTCGATTTAACACGCAGCTGTGTCTAGCTACCCGCCTCCCATGCGAGCGATAGCAATTCTGCATGATGTGGTTTGATGTTTCGAGACTATCACATCCTGCACGACACTGTCGATTCCCCTAATAGTACAAGACATCGTGGGAAGAGAATTTATCCGCACTTTAATTCCGTCAATGTATTCCTTTCCTGTTAGCAAACGCGTGGGTTGACTTACCCATCCGTGTTGGATGGTCTCCCGTTTCACGGAGACCCTTGCCATCAACAGACAAATACAATCTATCTGCCCAATACTTGTATATTACCGGAAGCGATGTCAATTCATTTTGTTCAGCTAGCAACCTAACTCGGGTCCATTACTTTTCGTCTTCGATGAAAAAGCTTGCTACTTCGGATTGTTCGAAGTGATCAATCATCTTTGACTAAGCATCTTAGCTATCCATCTTATTGATGGAATCCCAAGTCGCCCATATTTTGCGGGCCATAAACGCATGCTTTCGGCACATCCGGTGATAAATTTATCCATTTATGCACATAAAATGGTATCAATTTGTCAGATTTCCGTTACACGCATATCGTCACACTCCCAAGGGTCGAAGTAACCGGTCGATGACCAAATCAAATGGAATAGGTGACAAAAGGTCACCATGCATCACTCCTCTAGCAGGGACGAACTCCTCCACCTCGTACGAATTTTGAACGTAGTCAACGAAGCCCTTCGGTGCGCCATAAGCTTTAAGGGTGTTATAAATTGCTGCATGAGACAAAGAGTCAAATGCTTTGCTTACATCCAGTTTGGCAATGTATCAAGAGCTAAAATTTTTATGGCTACTCCTTAGGACTAAGTCAACAATCGTCACATTATCGGCACATCCGTCAGTAGGTAAGAAGCCCCGCTGACTCGGGTCCCAATTGACTGATGAGGCCAATCGGGTTGCTAATATGGCATTTAACTGTCTTACCAAGACTGAAGGCACCGATATTGGACGAAAGTCTTGCGATCGTGTCGCTATCTTCGGGATGAAGATGGTTCTGGCTAGTCGGATAGAGTATGGTAATTTTCCGCACCACAGAATCAGGTTCATTATGCGATACGTAGTGCCTGACGGCACCTCCATAGCAGATTTCGGAGTTATCCCGTCAGGCCCCGGAGAGCTAGATAATGCGACTCTTGACGCCCTAAGATCGCGCTTTGTAATAGCGGACCATACCCCCTCAAGCGAGTGATTCATTTGGGTCACTACACTTTCGCAAGAGCTTGGGCTAGGCTGAGTCATTATCTCCATCCAAAAGGGTTCCATAAATTCTTGGCTTGTCATTACCGACTCATCAGCTTCCTCGAACAGGCCGCCGTGTCGGCCTCGTCAGCGTACGTCGTGCACCCTGTACCGGAAAAATTCCCTGGAGATAAGCGAATAAGTTTGGAGAGTGGTTTCCTTCCCATCGAGCTGCGCCATATCAATGATAGTTTGCAATTTTTGGGCTCTCCATTCGGAAGAACAAACTACGGGGCTATACCCGCGTAACGTCCGCAAGATTTCACTGTTCGACTGTTTTTGTGGAGTGATTGGAGATGATTCAGATGTTGATACTCGTTGGTTTTGCTCACTATTACTAGAGCGGTGCCGTATGGTTTGATTATAAGCAACTTCTGGGACGAGAGCAGATTGCCCCTTATCTGCTCGATTTTCTCCTTGTAATCGTCCCTCAGTCGCACCGTTTTGATTGCTTCGACGCTACGGTTCGTTAAAATTACCGCTAGTTGTTTATTTATGTGTTTAACACCATTTGCCGAGCGCTCAACCTCTTTTCTCGCCATCATAATCTATTATTCCTCACATCTTCTTGAGTTGATGTCGACGAATTTCATTAAGTTCGTTTGCATGCCGAAAAATTATGTGGACTCCCAGCCCTATTTTGCTTGTAAAGGATCGGTCACATAATCTGCATGGAACTCGAAAGAGTAGCCGGTGCAGTTGGTTGATATTGGTTCCCTGGGAAGCCATCCACAGGGCTCGGGGTCGTCAACGAATTAGTTTGTATTCGAGGCCTATTTTCATTTGTGCTAGTATTTTCACTATTTAAGATTCGGCAGGGTTACCAACCCCTTGGAAATTTTTGCCGCTCAAATTGGCTGGTAGTCAGTTAATCACTCTGTCTAACATCAAATTTAAAGAATAATTGAAGAATAAATTTCCTCAATGCATAAATTTTTTCATATTAACCGACGACTTTAAGCTACGTAATCTCTTGAGTATCCACTTAGATACACGAACTGTCTGAAGCAGCTAAGACTGCCTCTCATCACTTGAACGCTTATGATATGGCTATCATACTTGCTGAGGAGACCCTTCGCAATCAACCGATTGACCACTCCAGATCCCCCTCCAATTAATGGTGGCAGAATGAAACTCAATGTCATGTGTGCCTACGAACTTACGCCGCAATTCCGATCGTATGTACGGTGTATCGTATTTCTGGATTTTGCGTTGGTGCGCATCATCCAAAGAGTGTCCGTCTGTCGTTACCTGCACGTCAATCACATCATGTGATTGGTCGGACTACCACCAGGTCTTGTTTACGAAGGCCGGATTCTCCCTGCAAACTTGGTTCAACAATGACCACGCAGCCTCTCTCCTCAAGTCCCCGCTTGATTCGATTTACTACGCAGTTGTGTCTAGCTACTCGCCTCCCATGCGAGCGATAGCATTTTTGCATGATGTGGTTTGTTGTTTCGGGAGCATCACATCCTGCACGACATTGTCGATCCAATTCGTGCCTTTCCCCCGTAGTACGAGACTTCGTGGGTAGGGCATTTATCCGTCAACGTATTCCTTCCCTCTTAGCAAACGCGTGGGTTGACTTACCCACCCGTGTTGTGGACCATAATGACCTGCTTCGCGGAGACCGTTACCGTCAACAGACATGTGAAATCTATCTGCCCAAAAATTTTCTATTGCCGGACGCGATTCAATTCATTTTGTTCAGCTAGCAACCTAACTCGGGCCCTTTGCTTTTCGCCTTCGATGAAAGAGCTGGCTACTTCGGATTGGTCGAAGTGAGGCCATTTTATGTTGCTCAAACGTCTTAAACGAAGCATCGGTGCTATCCATCGCAATGATGGAATCCCGAGTCCCAAACTTTTTGGGAGGCATGAACGAATGCTATCGGCACATCCGGTGTTAAACTTAACCATTTACCCACATAACGTATTAATTTCAAATTTCCGTAACGCGCCTATCGTCACACTCCCAAGGGTTAACTTGTGATAGAGTTGTGGGATGAGAACGGTTCGGAGGGCAAATAACTTCTGTTGGGGTTTAAGAGGAGCTTCGGACAATCTTTGTAGCTTTGGACCAACGTCCTCCGCCGGATTGACCTTCACTCTCCTGCTTGCGTTAAATTTAATACCTAAATACTTCCACTCATCAGTACGCTTCAATGCTGGACATCCGTTCAAGCCTACACGGAAGCTCTGTGGATTTAACACAGTACACTTCTGTTTCGGCTAACCCTTAATACCAACAGTGAAACACTTGTCAGCATTAAGTCGGAGACCGACAGTGGCTAGAAAGTCAACTGTCTTATCCAACAAAGTTTTTTGCACCAAACGAGTTTCCGGAAAAAGGTCTAAATCATCGTCAAAACGCGGCCCCGTTTGTCATGGCAGTACCGACCTTGGCACCAATTTCTTTGGGAAAGGCTCTAAGTAACCTGTCGATAACCAGATTAAATAGTATAGTAGCACAAACGGGGTTTAATATTAAGCACACTTTATTCAGACGTGACCGTTCGCTTTCTTTCGAACGGAAGCTGATGTTTACTTTAATTTTAATTTTTTGTTTAACTTAGTTTAACTATCGCCAGAACCACCGAACAGCGTAGACGTGTTTTTTTGCTCGCCCTGAGACTTCCAAAAATCTACAAAGTGACCACCAAAAATAAGAAAAATAGCGAAAAGACGCTAGCAGCAAAGCCATATTCCAAGGTCAACATCTCCTTGCGATTAAAACTAAATTTAAAACCGATCTAGCTAATCAAAAACACTAAAAAATGTCGAACGCAAATAAAATATTAACAAGTGCAACCGGTAAAGCCACGAAGCCAAGTCGCGATCGGCAACAAATCGGGCCTAACCACTTCTATATCAACACCCTAAAAAGAGGAAACATATTAGAAGCAAAACTCCAGGTTAACAACGAAGACAACTTCCGTTCTGTAACAAGATATCTCGACAATGAGCTTATAAATTACTACACTTACCAACTAACAAGTAAGAAAGGCCTACAAATTGTACTTAAAGGTATAGAATCGACTGTTGCGGTAGCAGAAATAGCTAAAGCCCTAACGGAAAAAGGCTTCGACGTTAAGCACATCGTGAACATAGTAAACAGGGATAAAATTCCTCAACCACTGTTTAAGATTGAGCTGGCCCCAGAGACGAAACCTCTAACGAAAAATGCAGTGCATCCTATTTACAATCTACAATATCTCCTTCACCGAAGAATCACCGTAGAGGAACCGCATAAGCGGAACGGCCCCGTACAGTGTACAAACTGCCAGGAGTTCGGGCATACAAGAACCTACTGCACCCTCCAGTTTGTGTCGCCTGTGGAGATTTGCATTGCATTGAAGCATGCCTGGGAAACAAAGAAGACCCTACTCTGAGGAAATGCAGTAACTGTGGGGGAAATCATACTGCCAACTACCGGGGCTGTCCCGTCTACAAAGAACTCAAGAGCCGCCTAAATCAGAGACGCAGTAATCCATTCGCCGCTCAACACTCTGCCCAACCAAACATCTTCACCCCATCAACAACCACTCCTGGTGTCTCCTTTGCCAACGCACTCCGCTACCCTGGAATCTCACAAACATCTACCGCACAGCCTGCAGCATTGCGTCCACAGCCACCCATACCAAACCTAAATGATTTTCCGCTTTTAAGCCAAAGTGGCCAAACAACAACTCAACCTTCTACGCAGCAAAACGAAACTCTCCCCCACAAACACTTAGCGGTCTAGAATCTACACTAGCTACTCTTGCAAACGGCATGATGACGATTCAAAGTTCCCTTCAAGAACTACCGCGAAACCAGAGCCTTCTAATGGAACTGCAGATCAAACAAAAGTATGTATAAATGGACTCCATAAGAATATGCTTCTGGAAGGCAAACGGCGTTTCCCGGCACAAAAACGAACTCATACAGTTCCTAAACAGCCACAATATCGATATAATGCTACTTTCTGAAACCCATCTAACTAATAAAAACTACTTCCATATCATCGGATATATATTCCACGCGACAAACCACCCGGACGGTAAAGCACGGAGGTACCGGTATACTCATAAAACAACGCATAAAACATCATCCCTTGGAGACATTCGCTACTAACTACCTGCAGGCCACATCCCTACGTATAAACCTATTGGCGGCCCTGTTACCCTATCCGCCATATATTGCCCCCCACGCTTCAGTATTGCAGAAAATGAGCTTATGAATTTCTACAACTCACTAGGACGCTGCTTTATAGCTGCCGGTGATTATAACGCAAAGCATCACCACTGGGGATCTCGTCTTATCAACCCCAAAGGCCGCCAATTATACAACGCTATCATCACTCCTGGTAATAAGCTTGACTTTGTCTCACCAGCTAGGCCTACATACTGGCCCACAGATCCAAATAATCAACCTGACATTATCGATTTCGCTGTTATTAGAAGAGTCTCGCACAGGCTGATAAACGTAAAAATCTTAGAAGAGCTTACATCGGACCATTCGCCAGTTCTCCTCTGTCTATCTGAACAGCCGCAGCTTCTGGAACGCCCCCAACATCTAACATCAAACAAAACAAACTGGCTGAAGTACAAAAAATATGTAAGTGCACACATCGAACTTGATCCTGAAATTTCCTCTAAATCTGACATTGATAAGTCGCTTAAACACCTCACGGACGTAATGTCCTCTGCCGCCAAACATTCTACGCCAGAACCCTTATCCACAAACCCGCTAAGAACTGGACGCTCAAGTATCCAGATCGAGTCTCTCCTACTTGAAAAACGTAGACTTCGCAGAGACTGGCAGACTCATCGGTCCCCAGCTACTAAGAAAAGACTTAATGAAGCATCTCAAAAATTGTCGATGGCCCTCTCTACCGAAAAGAACCAGGCCCAACGGGTCTACATTGCGAAACTTTCCCCGACGGGTAATAAATTCCCACTATGGAGAGCTCACCCAAACATGCAACCACCAATAGATCCCGATTGGCCAATTCGATCACAAACAGGTGCCTGGGCGCGCAGTGACGAAGAAAGAGCTAACACCTTTGCCCATCACTTGGAAAACGTCTTCAAGCCTCACCCGCCATCCAACCAATTCACTCTACCGAATGTCTCGCTAGCGTCGCCGTCCTCCCCAGTTACCCTTGAAACCAGCACAATACTTAAGGCTATTAACGAACACATAAACCCAAAAAAAGCTCCTGGTCACGATTTTATTTCTCCAAAAATGATATTGAATTACCTGCAAGCGCAGTCAGATGCATCGCATTTATATTTAACTCAATATTGAAATGGGGCTACTTTCCTGACCAATGGAAAAAGTCTGTCATTACAATGATCCCGAAGCCAGGAAAAGACAAATCCCAGCCTTCCTCGTACCGGCCCATCAGTCTGCTCCCATGTCTATCAAAGCTATTTGAAAAACTGCTTCTTGTTCATCTAGTAACACATCTTCAAAACAATAGAACGATCCCTCTGCACCAATTCGGATTTGGGGAAAAGCATGGAACTATCGAACAGGTAAACCGCTTAACATCTGAAATTCGCACGGCTTTCGAACACAAGCAATATTGCAGTGCCTTATTTCTGGACGTATCACAGGCATTTGATCGCGTCTGGATCGACGGTCTGGTATACAAAATCAAAACCCTCCTACCGGAAAACACCCACAAGTTGCTTGAGTCATACCTCAGAAACAGAGTTTTCACCGTGAGATGTAAAACCTTTGCTTCAACCACCCGTAACATCGAAGCTGGAGTACCCCAAGGAAGTGTGCTTGGACCAATCATCCTTTACACGGCAGACATTCCAACAAGCCGCCAGACCCTCATCTCAACCTTTGCTGACGACACTGCCATTGTCAGCCGCTCGAAATGCCCAAAAACAGCTACAGCCCATTTAAAAGAACACCTGGTAGCTGTAGAAAAATGGCTCGCAGACTGGCGTATCAAAGTCAACGAGCAAAAGTGTAAGCATATTACATTTACACTAAACTTGTCGAAATGCCCACCACTGACGCTAAACAACAAGCCGGTTCCACAAGCAGACGAAGTCACCTATCTTGGCATACACCTAGACAGGAGGCTTACCTGGAGAAAGCACATAGAAGCAAAGAAGACCCATTTAAAACTAAAGGCCAGCAGCCTTCACTGGCGCATGAACTACCGCTCCCCCCTTCCACTCGAATATAAAGTACTACTGTATAACTCGTGCTTAAAGCCGATCTGGACCTACGGTTCCGAGCTCTGGGGAAACGCAAGCAGCAGTAATATAGAAATTATTCAAAGAGTACAATCAAAGACCCTACGAACAATAACTGGAGCCCCCTGGTACATCCGCAACGCAAACATCCAGAGAGACCTGGATATAAATCCCGTAAAAGAAGAAATTGTTTCCAGAAAAATTAAATATGAAGGCAGATTATCAAATCACCCAAACCTGCTAGCCAGACAACTCAACCGGCTAAGCTATCATTCCCGTCTACAGCGGAATGATTTCCCATCCCTTTTCAATAACACAAATTAACGTAACATAGATTAAGATTTGAAAACTTATTGTTAGTCTCTTAAGTAATAGAGAAGATCCAATAAATAAGAATAAAGTATACAAAAAAAAAAAAAAAAACTGCAATTTAGCTTCATCTGCGGTGGTACGCTTAGAGAAATAGGATACCGGGTGTAATTTGCCATCGTCTTTCTTTTGTAGAAGCACCGCACCAAACCCTAAAGCACTCGCGTCACAATGTAATTCTATATCATCTTTGTAAATATATAACGCTAATACAGGTGACTCGATAACAATTCATTTCTTCTTCTCCGAATCGAAATGGCTTGTCTTTTTTCAAAGGATCGTACAATGGCTTTGCCATTGTAGAAAAATCCTTTATGAATCTTTGAAAATATGAAGAAAGTCCCAAGAAACTTTGCACTGCCTGAATCTTTGAGGGAACTAGAAAATTGTTCACAGCTTCGATGCCCTTATCATCTGTCCTAATGCCATTTTCCGAGATTAAAAATCCTAGTATCCAAGTATTGGTTTCAAAAACTCATTTAAAACTCATTTAAACTCATTCGTCGAAACTTTTATTAACAAAGCGTTGAAAAACAGCCGGTGCATTTTTTATACCCATCGGCATTCTTAAAAATTCGAATTGTCCTAGTGGAGTTACGAAGGACGTATATCTGACAGATTCTTCACTTACAAAAACATGAATATATCCATTTTTAGGTCTAACTTTGAAAATACTCTTTTGTCAACTAATTTATCTAATAAATCATCTATGTGTGGAAGTGGGTAATTGTCTTTTAGCAGTGCTTTGTTAAGTTTCCTATAATCAATACATAGTCTAATATCACCTGTTTTCTTTTTGACTAAAACTATCGGAGAAGCAAATTCTGATTCGCTTGGTCTTATTATTTCGTTTTTCAAATATTCATCTAATAATTTTTGTAGCTTATCCTTTTCTGTATATGATAATCGTCGAGGACTGCAACTAAAAGGCTTTGCATTCTCTAAACATAATTTAATTTCTGCTCTAATCTTAGGCTCAGGTCTAATTGCTTTCACATAGCTGTTTTCAATTATTCTTAAGAATCGACATTGTATTTGATAAGTTGTGCTTTTGTCCCAGTTAAAATCAACGGTTTCATCGTTTGTAAAGTCAATGTTCAGTATTTCGGTTTTACATTTACCATCTCTTGTTCTTTTATCATCGTTTCATCTGTATTTTTATTGACTTGTTTTATTTTTGGTTGTTCTATTGATTCACTATCCTGTCTCATAACTGTCTGATCTGTTGTTTTACCGTCTCGTCTCATAACTGTTTGACCTGTTGTTTCACTGTCTCGTCTCATAAACCTGTTGTTTCACCGTTTTGTCGCGTAACTGTTTGACCTGTTGTTTCACTGTTTTGTCGCGTAACTGTTTGACCTACCGTTTCACTACCTTGTATCATAGCCATTTGCCTTATTTTTTCATGGTGATTCTTAACGACTGCTTGCTCTGCTTTTAAAATTTCAGTTGACCATTCTAAAGCGTTTTCAGTTATATCATTATCTAAACACTCAATATTATGACTGACCTCAGCAATAGGCAGCGACAGATCTTTAGTAGGCTGCTTTGGGTTATGTTTTGATACATTTTCTACCTTTATCATCTTTAGATACTTTGCATAGGATCTGTGAAACACTGGATCCGCGCTTGATCACGCAAATTCTGTGCTGGTATTCCCTCGACTATCGGTCAACCAACTCGTCAGGCTCGATGTTGATGCTGCTTGCCAGCATTGTCTAAGCTTCAAAATATACCGCGAATTTTTCGGTATGGTGCCACTTCAAATTTTTAAATTTTCGCCGTGCTTCTGCTTTAGAAAGTTTATCACCGAATGCTAAGATCAGCTGTTCCAACAGATTCTCTGCTGGCTCCATGATGCGCGTTGCATTTGCGTGCAACCAACGCTGGGCGATTCCCTTCAGTTTGGACACAATCACTATTTTCACTCACACTGTATCCAGGTTGTACAGATCAGCAATGTTTCGTACTTGCTGAGTCCAAATGTTTGCGCACGATGAACCATCATAGTCCATGATGATTTCTTTGGCCAAAGAAAGTGAAATGTTTGTCGACTGAAGTCCTTTGTTTACATCTGCCATTTGTCCTTGCACAACACCCTTGTTGACATCGATATCAGTGCCAATATCGATATCGGCACTTTTATCGGTATTTGGCATTTTTTCGCCAACTACTTCGTTGAAGTTTTCGCTGACTACTGCTTGCATGACTTCTCCGGCGACCACTGCTTGGTTGCAGTTTTTTGCGTTGTTGATGACGTCACTGGCAACTGCTTGTGACGCGTCTCTCATTTGCGCCAGAATGTTCTGTAGCTCTTTTTTGCCAGTCTCAATTTCAGCGCGTATTTGATGTAGCGACAATACTCCGTCGGCTACATCAAGCCACTCGTCTCCCTTTGGCCTTGTAGCCGCTGCAGAAATCAGCTCCGACCTAGGATCGGCATCCTCCACAGAGGAATTCTCCCCCAAGTCGTCATCCAGCGCCAACTTCTGCAGTAGATCAGCATTTTCCGCTGGTTGGCAAGTTCAGCGCCGCTAACCACCGCTTTAGCTGGACGACCGTAAATTGTTGTGCATCAATTAGATCCATTTTTTGGGTCAGGACCACTTCTGAAGTTTATAGTAGCACAAACGTGTTTTAATATTAAGCACACTTTATTCAGACTTGACCGTTCTCTTTCAGTTCTTATTCGCAATTGCCTTAATTTACATGCCGTCGGTTTTAACATTACACAACGCTGAGTTGGCTGCGATCAGCGCCGTGTCGGCCTCGTCAGCGTACGTCGTGCACCCTGTACCGGAAAAATTCCCTGGAGATAAGCGGATAAGCTTTGTAGAGTGGTTTCCTTCCCATCGAGCTGCGCCCTATCAATGATAGTTTGCAATTCTTGAGCTCTCCATTCGGAAGAAAAAACTACGGGGCTATACCCGCGTATCGTCCGCAAGATTTCACTGTTCAAATGGTCTTGTGGAGTGATTGGAGATGATTCAGATGTTGATACTCGTTGGTTTTGCTCACTATTACTAGGGCGGGCGGCGTATGGGTAAATTAGCAACTTCTGCCCTCTTATCAGCTCGATTTTCTCCTTTTAATCGTCCCTCTGTCTCAGCTTTTTAATGGCTTCGACGCTACGGTTCGTGAAAGTTACCGCTAGTTGCTTATTAATGTGTTTTATACCATTTGCCCTGAGCTCAACCTCCTTTCTCGCCATCATCATCTTCTCTTCCTCACTCTACCTTGCCTTTATGTCGACACGTCGACGAATAGCATCAAGTTCGTCTGGGTGCCGACATCTCATATGCACACCGGGTCGTCTTTCGCTTGCAAAGGACCGTTCACATATTATGCATGGTACTCTCGAGAGAGTAGCCGATGCCGTTGGTATATATTGGTTCCCTAGGATGCTTTCCACATAAATTTAAAAACTAGACGATTAGCCAAACTACTACCTGCAAATCCTCTTGCATCAGCATATTGTGGGCCCGGGAGAGCCTTTGTAAAAGATCGGTCACATAATCTGCATGGTACTCGAAAGAGTAGACGGTGCAATTGGTTGATATTGGTTCCCTGGGAAGACATCGGGGTCGGGGTCGTCAACGAATTAGTTTGTATTCGAGGCCTATTTTCATTTGTGCTAGTATTTTCACTATTTAAGATTCGGCAGGGTTACTAACACTTGGAAATTTTTGCCGCTCAAATTGGCTGTTAGTCAGTTAATCACTCTGTCTAACATTACCGGGGAACACCACGAGAAGGTTTTAAGACGACTTGGGTTTCTATATGACTGACAAATTTAAGAATAAATTTCCTCAATGCATAATTTTTTCATATTAACCAACGACTTTAAGCTACGTAATCTATAGAGTATCCACTTAGATACATGAACTGTCTGAAGCAGCTAAGACTGCCTCTCTTCACTTGAACGCTTATGATATGGCTATCATATTTGCTGATCAACCGTTTTGACCGATTGACCTCTCCAGATCCCCCTCCAATTAATGGTGGCGGAATGAATCTCAATGTCATGTGTGCCTACGAACTTACGTCGCAATTCCGATCGAATGTACGGTGTATCGTATATCTGGATTTTGCGTTGGTGCACATCATCCAAAGAGTGTCCGTCTGTCGTTACCTGCACGTCAATCACATCAGTGTGATTTGGTCGGACTACCACCAGGTCTGGTTTACGAAGGCCGGATTCTCCCTGCAAACTTGGTTCAACAATGACCACGCAGTCTCTCTCCTCAAGTACCCGCTTGATTCGATTTACTACGCAGTTGTGTCTAGTTACTCGCCTCTCATGCGAGCGATAGCATTTTTGCATGATGTGGTTTGTTGTTTCGGGAGCATCACATCCTGCACGACATTGTCGATCCAATTCGTGCCTTTCCCCCGTAGTACGAGACTTCGTGGGTAGGCAATTTATTCGCAGTTTAATACCTTCAACGTATTCCTTCCCTGTTAGCAAACGCGTGGGTTGACTTACCCACCCGTGTTGTGGGCCATAATTACCCGCTTCGCGGAGACCGTTGCCGTCAACAGACATGTGAAATCTATCTGCCCAAAACTTTTCTATTGCCGGACGCGATTCAATTCATTTTGTTCAGCTAGCAACCTAACTCGGGTCCTTTGCTTTTCGCCTTCGATGAATGAGCTGGCTACTTCGGATTGGTCGAAGTGAGGCCATTTTATGTTGCTCAAACGTCTTAAACGAAGCATCGGTACTATCCATCGCAATGATGGAATCCCGAGTCTTTTTGTGGGGGCATGAACGAATGCTATCGGCACATCCGGTGGTAAACTTAACCATTTACGCATGTAGGATTGGTAAAGTTAGTATCAGTTATTTACCCTATAATTAAGTCGAATATATCAGGAGAGTCAGCTTTAGTAATAAATTTATTTTGTGAATAGCCCTATTTATTTTTAATCGAGGTTATCGAATAGAAAAAGGGCAAACAATCGAGTGGTAGACATTATAGAAGTCGTCGAGAGTGCAGCAAGAAAGAAATGAAGAATAGTGAGAAGTCGTCGAGGAGTTTTAAGAAAAGTTAAAGTCGTCTAAAGTGTGGTTGCGGTTCAGAAGTTGGTCTCGGTTAACATTTAAAGTTATTTTTTAATCGTAGAAAAAAATAAATTTGTACAAGCCCACACGTATTAATTTGTCAAATTTACGTAACGCGCCTATCGTCACACTCCCAAGGGTTAACTTGTGATAGAGTTGTGGGATGAGAACGGTTCGGAGGGTAATGAACTTCTGTTGGGGTTTAAGAGGAGCTTCGGACAATCTTTGTAGCTTTGGACCAACGTCCTCCGCCGGATTGACCTTCACTCTCCTGCTTGCGTTAAATTTAATACCTAAATACTTCCACTCATCAGTACGTTTCAATGCTGGACATCCGTTCAAGCCTACACGGAAGCTCTGTGGATTTAACACAGTACACTTCTGTTTCGGCTAACCCTTAATACCAACAGTGAAACACTTGTCAGCATTAAGTCGGAGACCAACAGTGGCTAGAAAGTCAACTGTCTTATCCAACAAAGTTTTTAGCCCCAAACGAGTTTCCGCAAAAAGGACTAAATCATCGGCAAACGCGGCCCCATTTGTCATGTCAGTACCGACCTTGGCACCAATTTCTTTGGGAAAGGCTCTACGTAACCTGTCGATAACCAGATTAAATAGAATAGGCGACAGAGGGTCGCCCTGGTTCACTCCTCTAGCAGGGATGAATTCCTCTGAACGCGAACTTTCTCCGCAGAGACTGGTACCCCCGACCCCCGTAGTCAACGAAGCCCTTCGGTGCGCCATAAGCTTTAAGGGTGTCATAAATTGCTGCATGAGATAAAGAGTCAAATGCTTTGCTTTCATCCAGATTGGCAATTTAGCAAGAGCTAAAACTTTTATGGCTACTCCTTAGGACTAAGTCAACTATCGTCGCATTATCGGCACATCCGTCTGTAGGTAAGAAGCCCCGCTGACTTGGGTCCCAATTGACTGATGAGGCCAATCGGGTTGCTAATATGGCATTTAAATGTCTTACCAAGACTGAAGGCACCGATATTGGACGAAAGTCTTGCGGTCGTTTTGCCGTCGCCATCTTTGGGATGAAGATGGTTCTGGCTAGTCGGATAAAGTGTGGTAATTTTCCGCTGCATAGAATCAGGTTCATTATGCGATGCGTAGTGCCTGACGGCACCTCCATATCAAATTTCGGAGTTATCCCGTCAGGCCCCGGAGAGCTAGACAATGCGACTCTTGACGCCGTTAGGTCACGCTTTGTAATAGCGGAATATACCCCCTCAAGCGAGTGATCCGTTTGGGTCACTATTCTGTCGCAAGAGCTTGGGCTAGGCTGAGTCGTTATCTCCCTCCAATAGGGTTCCATAAATTCTTGGATTGGCATTACCGACTCATCAGCTTCCTCGAGCAAGCACTTAATGCATCTTCCTTTATGCTTATCCTAGCTCCGCTGGATGACAGCGTACTGCTGCCTTCAGCTTTCTCTCCTATTCCGAAGCCGCCGTGTCGGCCTCGTAAGTGTACGTCGTGCACCCTGTACCGGAAAAATTCCCTGGAGATAAGCGGATAAGTTTGGAGAGTGGTTTCCTTTCCACCGAGCTGCGCCCTATCAATGATAGTTTGCAATTCTTGAGCTCTCCATTCGGAAGAAAAAACTACGGGGCTAAACCCGCGTAGCGTCCGCAAGATTTCACTGTACAAATGTTCTTGGGGAGTGATTGGAGATGATTCAGATATTGATACTCGTTGGTTTTGCACACTATTACTAGGGCGGCGGCGTATGGCTAATTAGCTACTTCTGGGACGAGAACTGATTGCTCTCTTATCAGCTCGATTTTCTCCTTATAATCGTCCCTCTGCCTCAGCTTTTTAATGGCTTCGACGCTACGGTTCGTGAAAGTTACCGCTAGTTGCTTATTAATGTGTTTTATACCATTTGCTGTGAGCTCAACCTCCTTACTCGCCATCATCATCTTCTCTTCCTCACTCTACCTTGCCTTTATGTCGACACGTCGACGAATTGCATCAAGTTCGTCTGGGTGCCGACATCTCATATGCACACCGGGTCCTCTTTCGCTTGCAAAGGACCGTTCACATATTATGCATGGTACTCTCGAGAGATTAGCCGATGCCGTTGGTATATATTGGTTCCCTGGGATGCTGTCCACAGGGGTCAGGGTCGTCATCGAAGAATCATTTGTTATCCGAGGCTCATTTTCATTTCTACTAGTTATCCAATATATTTTTCCGCAGGGTACCAGCCCTTTTGAAAATTTTCGCCACTCAAATTAGCTGTCAGTCAATTAAGCATGCTGACTAACATTACCAGAGAACACCACGAAGAGGTTTTGAGAAGACTTGAGTGTTCGACAAGACTCATAAATTTCCCTAATGCACATCGAGACTCCAGTTCTCCTTAAGAGAGTCATAGTTTCCTTCCCTTTAAACTGCGCCCTATCAATGATCTTTTGCAGTTCTTTGGCTCCCCATTTGGAGCGGCTATACCTGCGCAGCGTTCGCAAGGTTTCACTATTCGACTGTTCTTGTGAAGTGATTGGAGATGTTTCAGACGTTGGTACTTGTTGGTTTTGCTCACTATTACTAGAGCGGCGCCGTATGGTTAGATTATATGCAACTTCTGGGACGAGAGCAGATTGCCCCTTATCTGCTCGATTTTCTCCTTGTAATCGTCCCTCTGTCGCAGCTTTTTGATTGCTTCGACGCTACGGTTCATTAAAATTACCGCTAGTTGTTATTTATGTGTTTAACTCCATTCGATGAGCGCTCAACCTCTTTTCTCGGCATCATCATCTTTTCTTCCTCACTGCTTCTTGACTTAATGTCGACACATCGACGAATTTCATTAAGCTCGTCTGCATGCCGAAAAATTATGTGAACTCCCAGCCCTATTTCGCTTGTAAAGGATCGGTCACATAATCTGCATGGTAATCGAAAGAGTAGCCGGTGCAGTTTGTTGATATTGGTTCCCTGGGAAGCCATCCACAGGGCTCGGGGTCGTCAACGAATTAGTTTGTATTCGAGGCCTAATTTCATTTGTGCTAGTATTTTCACTATTTAAGATTCGGCAGGGTTACCAACCCCTTGGAAATTTTTGCCGCTCAAATTGGCTGTTAGTCAGTTAATCACTCTGTCTAACATTACCGGGGAACACCACGAGAAGGTTTTAAGACGACTTGGGTTTCGATATGACTGACAAATTTAAGAATAAATTTCCTCAATGCATAAATTTTTACATCTTTACCAATGACTTTAAGCTACGTAATCTCTTGAGTATCCACATAAATACATGAACTGTCTGAACTAGCTAAGACTGCCTCTCATCACTTGAACGCTTATGATATGGTTATCATATTTGCTGAGGAGACCCTTCGCAATCAACCGATTGACCACTCCAGATCCCCCTCCAATTAATGGTGGCAGAATGAAACTCAATGTCATGTGTGCCTACGAACTTACGCCGCAATTCCGATCGTATGTACGGTGTATCGTATTTCTGGATTTTGCGTTGGTGCACATCATCCAAAGAGTGTCCGTATGTCGTTACCTGCACGTCAATCACATCAGTGTGATTTTGTCGGACTACCACCAGGTCTGGTTTACGAAGGCCGGATTCTCCCTGCAAACTTGGTTCAACAATGACCACGCAGCCTCTCTCCTCAAGTCCCCGCTTAATTCGATTTACTACGCAGTTGTGTCTAGCTACTCGCCTCCCATGCGAGCGATAGCATTTTTGCATGATGTGGTTTGTTGTTTCGGGAGCATCACATCCTGCACGACAGTGTCGATCCTATTCGTGAGGCCATTTTATGTTGCTCAAACGTCTTAAACGAAGCATCGGTGCTATCCATCGCAATGATGGAATCCCGAGTCCCAAACTTTTTGGGGAGGCATGAATGAATGCTATCGGCACATCCGGTGCTAAACTTAACCATTTACGCACATAACGTATTAATTGTCAAATTAACGCGCCTATCGTCACACTCCCAAGGGTTAACTTGTGATAGGGTTTGTGACGGTTCGTCGTTGTCGGGTGGCTCAGGGATGGCCAGGGTTCGTCACAAGAATTTGTTTGTGTCAGGCGTGGTTGCTGAAAGAGAGTTCCGACCCAGCCCAGAGTAGAAGTCGTGGGGAATTACTTAGTAATTGATTAGAACTAGGTTTTATTTCAGTAAGTATCTTGACATTGGATTAACAACTAACTAATTCTCCGGGTTGGCGGGGTGCCACCTTTGCTGCCTTTGCTTCCTTCGTCCGCTTAGAATACCTGGTATCGGGGCCGTCCAGCTGCTCGATAGGACCAGCACGGGTTGGGTTACCTGAAATGAGAATGGGGTGCCTGGGGACCCTGAAGTCGGCCACGAGCGAGAGAGATCTATTTAGTGCTTGGGGACCCGAAAGTCGACCGCAAGAGAGAGAATGTTGCTTGGGGACCCTGAAGTCAGCCACAAGAGAGAGAGAGAATGTTTTGCTTGGGGACCCGAAAGTCGACCACAAGAGAGAGAGAGTGTTTTGGCTTGGGGACCCTGAAGTCAGCCACAAGAGAGAGAATTTGTTGCTCGGGGACCCTGAAGTCAGCCACAAGAGAGAGAGAATTGGTTGCTTGGGGACCCGGAAGTCAGCCGCAAGAGAGAGAGAATTTGTTGCTTGGGTACCCTGAAGTCAGCCGCAAGAGAGAGAATTTGGAGCTTGGGAACCCTGAGGTTAGCCACAAGAGAGAGAGGAAGTACTACGGGAGCTAACTACAATGTATAAGCGGACTTGGATCGAATGATCTAGTCCACCAAAAAATGACTTTGCTGCTTACCACCACTGGGGAGTTGCCTCTATACCCTTAGACGGTTGGCTGCTAAGTCCCTTTCTATGGCCCGTGGTCCGTCTTATATAGGGCTCGGCGAGATCTAGTGTGCCCGTCGCATGTAGGATTTGCCGGTCTAAGTGTGACCCTCTCTCTCGGTCTAGTGTGCCCCTACACGCGCGATCGTAGGCGCGCGCGCGTTCTTAGTTTGAATTTTAAATTAAATGCTTCTATTGTGCGCGCAGCGTCACACTCCCCCCCGTCATGGATTCGAGTGGTGTTGAATAATTGTGCTTTTCATGTGTTGCTGGTGCCTCGTGTTCGTTCTGTATTATATTTCTACGTACTGTTTGGTGTTTCCGATGTATTCTCTCTGAATAGAGCGACCCGAAATAAGGACGTCTTCATTTGTTGAGTTACTATTTCAAACTGATTTCTTTATTAATATTCAACTCTTACGTAGCTAACATGAGAATCTTATTTTACTCTTACGTGTTCTCTTTACTTGTTCATGTTTGAACATTCTGCCAAGGGCCAGCAAGATTAGGTGTGTCGTTTTAAACTTTGACTTATAACCTATACAATTTGATAATATGCTAACATTTTTTAATTAAACAATCATACATTAATATTTTAAACATCTTGCAAACGGCCTCCGAACGTTATGGCTTGCAGTTTCCTGCTTAAGTTACATTTTTGTATGGCATATATTATTAGAATTACAATAATTACGATACTTAAAATCAAAGAGGTATGACCAGATATGTGATGTACATTTAACCCCTTTAATTCTATATGAATTCCTTTCAAATGTGCTAATTCCTTTGTAAGTCTATCAATTTCGGCACTATGTTTTTTTGTGTGATTTTCAAATGGACTCCAAACGATTTTCGGAACCTCCGTGATATCACCTACATACGCTGATGATAATGTGTCTTGCCTCTCTGAGTTTATATTATATTGCGCTACTAATATCTTATCGTCAGTGCGAGCTGTGCAATCCGACCTTAGTGTTAAAATTCCTTCTTCTGGCAAATTAACTACATCCATCTTGGTGTTTCGACATTGAATTCTTACTTTGGCGTTAAAACGCACTTTAAATAGCCAAGTGCTTTTTGCCTCTAATTCAACCCAGTATGAACTAGAATCTAAAATGCGCTTGTATACGCAATTAGCTGGTCTACCTGGTTTTAGCGGTCTCAATTCACATGCCAAATCGTTGGCATTACTCCATGGCCAATTTCCTTCACAAACTCTTCTTTGGGCCTGCCACTTTTGACATTTGTTCAAAATGGTCTCCGTCATTAAATGATATGAATCAACCTCAAAATTGTACACTAAGTACTCTGAATTTAAGCTGGCTATCAGCAAACTCTCTTCTGACCAAACTGGCACTGGTATTACTTTATATAATTTCGATGGGTGTCTGCTAAACAATGGTATTTTAGCATTGATTATCAATTTTTTGTCTACAAACAGTCCCCTAGCTGTTAAAAGCGTATATACCTCTTTTAACTCTGTTCCAGTTATTTTTCCTGGTAATACTAGTGTCTCAGATAGACCTTCCTTGATTTTCGATATCTCGCTTTTCAGTTGGCTTGGCTTGAGAATATTAGTGTTCAGCCGTCCATGATTTATATCAATTAACAAACTAATTATACCTGCTTGTGTCCTTTCACAATCTTCAATTAGACTAGTCAACTGCTTTGTGACCATAAAGAAATTTATAGACTCCTTATAAACGTAATAACTTTCTTGTAGTACCGCCGTGATATTCTCTATACGTTCATTCATGTAATTGAAATTATTATTGACTTCCTCATTTGTCTTTTTAAGGATATTAGCCGTCGAATCCACGATAGACAGTTGCTTTTTTCCTAGATCGTTTAGGCTGTGTTGGTTATCTAACAAGTTTTTCATATTTTGCTCCATTTGTACCCTATCATCCTCATCCATAATCCCAAACAGTATGTGATACAAGGACCCCATGAACTCAAATGGAGCACGTTTCGTTCTTTGCTTACTATGCGCCATGAATAATTTATTATTTTCTTCTAATTCAGTTAGTTGTTTAAAAGTATTGTCTAGAACAAGGTTACATTGATCCTCGAAACTATGAAGTTTCTCACACACCCGTCTCATCTTGTTCACTAGAGCGCTTCCTTTGCTTATCATTTCAAAATAAGCATCCATATTATAGAAAACAACCAAATTCCAAGAGGTTGAGACAATTTCTACTTCGCCCATTGGATCCAAATATATGGCTGCCGTTTTATTTATTTTTTCAATTTGATACTTAGGCGTATTTTCGACGGTGAGTGATGCATTTGATAGTTGACAAAACAACATCAACATTAGCATACTCATTATTAACCCAAGCTTGGATATCCTAGATCCACCCCTAGTTATCCTTTTGGGTTGAGATTCTTCTTCATTATCTTCGACAGCCTTGATTCCTAGAAGAGGGCAAACTTTGGTAATCGGTCGGGAAATGCATGCGTCCTGCATCTTGACTCAATCACATCTTATAGGCTCAATCACATCCAACGGTGGCCGTCCTATCAGAAAGTGTCCAGTGTAAGTACTTCATTTTCCTCTATATCATTATCGGATAAATATAGGGGTCGTGAATTCAACACTCCTTCTATTTGGCATAATAGTGTTGACATCTCTTCGTATGTCAAGTTTCCGTCACCAATAACTCGTTTTAGATGGTATATCATGGATTTTACGCCGGCCTCCCAGATACCTCCAAAGTGAGGTCCTGCCGGGGGGATAAAATGCCACTCAATCCCTTCTTTTCCGAGTTGTTTTGCCACCGCGGAATTTTCTTCAATCGCTTTCACCAACTCTGAGTCTAATTTTCTTGCTGCGCCTACAAAATTTGTTCCATTATCGGAATAAATAGCCGCACCCTTCCCTCTTCTTGCGATAAACCTTCTAAGCGCAGCTAGAAACGCGTCAGAAGTTAAATCGCTTACTACTTCTAAGTGTATTGCCTTTGTTACCATACACACAAAGACAGCTATATACCCTTTGTATGTTTTTTGACCTCTATTCTTAGAACATCTTATATAATAGGGTCCTGCGTAATCAATACCTGTATTTAGAAATGGGTACGACATAGTTACCCTATATTTGGGTAGATTTCCCATTACCTGTTGTGCCGTGACCTGTCGATATCTTGCACATTTCTTACACTCATTTAATTTCTTCTTTAATGAATTTCTCAATCCAAATATCCAATATTTTCTTTGAATGTATGTTCTCATCAAATTTATTCCACCATGTAAGGTTTGGTTATGAGCATCCTCTATAATTAATGAAGAAATATGCCCTTTGTCGAGAATAATTGGATGTTTTATCTCGAATCTAGCATTGTAGTTTTGTAATCTACCGCCTACTCTGATAATTTTATCCTGATCAATAAATGGATGTAAACTTCGAATTTTTGAAGTAATTTTAAAGAATTATTATTTAAACTGTTTAGCTCTGGACCAAATTGATATGATTGCTCCTTTTTTATTATTATTTGTTCTGCATATCTCATTTCCTTAACCGATAAATAACACGGATAAGATATTTTCTTTGTTTTCATATTAATAAATCGAACTATGTAGCATATCACTTTTTTTAATTTTTGTATGCTTGAATATTTTTCTAAGAGATTATGAATAATATCCCTATCAGCAGTCAGCACGGTATGGACACCTGTTTCTTCCTCAGCTTTTAACTGAGACGGCCAATTCTCTTTTGATTCTTTTAACCAATTTGGTCCATTCCACCAAAGATCAAAATTTATCAGTTCACTCGAAGAAATTCCCCTTGACGACGCGTCCGCTGGATTATCTTCTGATTTGACGTGATTCCATTCTACTTCTGTATACCTACGAATACAATCTATCCTATGTTTAATAAATTTGACTTAGCTTTGACCACTTTTAATCCAAGCCAACGTTATGGTCGAATCACTCCATGCGTATATTTTAGATGCGTTATTAATAGATTCTTTGACCATTTGTATTAATTTACTCAACAGATGAGCTGCGCACAGTTCTAATTTTGGAATTGTTTTCCTATTTTTGATTGGATTTACCCTGCTTTTGCTAGCTATTATTGTAATCAATCTTCCTACTTTAGCATATACTACTGCCGCGTATGCTTTTTCAGACGCGTCTGCAAACCCATGCTGTTCAACAATCGAATTTAAAATACTTTGGATCCATCAAGGTATTCTGATTTTTTCCAATAGTAAACGTTTTTCTTTATAGGCCTTCCATTCTTGGGCATTATCTTTTGATAACTCTTGATCCCAGCTATTTTCAGACAGCTAAAGTTTCTGCACAAACAGCTTTCCTGTGATAGTTACTGGAGCTAACCATCCTAACGGATCATAAATTTTAGATAAAGTGGAAAGTACTGTTCGTTTATTTTCTTTTTTAGCATTCCCTAAATTAACGTTGAATTTAAACTCATCCTTTTGGGGTTCCCATTGAAGTCCCAATGTTTTCACGAACCCATTTTCTTTGATACTTATTATCTTGTTGTCGCCAGTATCTTCTACTACCTTTAATATTTCTTTCTTATTCGAAATCCATTTCCGTAAATTCAGATTAACTTTCATATATTCGCTAGAAATCTGCTCTATAATGTTTATGGCACTTTCCACTGAATTGGATCCTGTCATGAGATCATCCATGTAGAAATCATTTCTAATTATTCTTCCAATTTCATCATTCTTACAATTATCTGCTATATCTACTAGAACTCTAGTAGCTAAATATGGAGCTGAGGCGGTCCCATAAGTTATTGTTTTTAATTTGTAAGATTTTATTTTGTCTTCAGGAGAGTCTCTTCATAATATATATTGGTATTCTTGATCTTTTTCATCAATGAATATTTGTCGGTACATTTTTTCTATGTCCGCTGATATGACGTATTCCCATTTACGCCAACTCAAAATTATATCAAAAATTTCTTTCCGAACTCTAGGCCCAACCCACATGATATAATTTAGGCTTTTGTTGTTAGTCGTTTTTGCTGAGGCATCAAACACTACTCTTAGCTTTGTAGTTAGACTGGAATATCTAATATATCATTTCGCTGAAACTTATTCTCTATGTTTATCAATCGAGCCATTGCTTGTGGCTTTGATACCCCTAAGGATGTATTCGAACAATATACCTACCATTTGAAATAGAGGTAGTTTTCAGAAAATGTATCCTGTTCTTTCTAACATGTACCACATTCAGCTTACCGTCCCGCATTTCTATATAAGTCTCATTAAAATATTCTCTAAGTTCAATAATTTTTATACCCTTGCAGAGGGTATTATAATTTTGGTCAAAAGTGTGCAACGCAGTGAAGGAGACATCTCCGACCCTATAAAGTATATATATTCTTGATCAGGATCACCTCCTGAGTTGATATAGCCATGTCCGTCTGTCCGTCTGTCTGTCCGTCTGTCTGTTTCTACGCAAACTAGTCTCTCAGTTTTAAAGCTATCGAATTGAAACTTTGCACACACCCTTCTTTCCTTTGCACGCAGTATATATGTCGGAACGGCCGGGATCGGCCGACTATATCCTATAGCTGCCATATAACTGATTGATCGGAAATGCCATAACTTTGTTGTTTGTTATGTTAGGAAGCTGGAATTTTCTATGGGTTTTATATTTGGCCAATCAATCTGACCTACCAAATTTCATAAGGATCGGCCGACTATATCCTATAGCTGCCATATAACTGATTGATCGGAAATGCCATAACTTTGGTGTTTTTAAAGTTAGAAAGTTGGGATTTTTTATGAGTATTAAGTTGCATCATATGAATAATTTTGGAGAATATAATTTACAGAGTATTCTGCAAGGGTATATCAACTTCGGCTCCGCCCGAAGTTAGCTTTCCTTTCTTGTTTTATTTAATGAAGCTCCTTTATCTTATTTTTTCTCACTAGGTTGTTTTTTTAAATCTTCATATTCAAATTTTAGTTGACTTATTGTACTTAAAACCTGATCATACCTCTTTCTTGTAAAGTATTCATGATCTATAACACCTGCCTTAATTAAACTTGCATGGTTGGACCTAAATTCACTTTCCAATTCGTTTATACAACGTAATTCTTCGGTAGTGAAATTTCGTCCACCTTTCTCGCTAATTTCCCTGCAGTTCTTATTTATTTCGGCCTGCCTTTTGAGCACGCTTAAATATTGCTCGGACACCATTTTTTTTTTATATATATATTAAATATAGAAAAATAAATTATCTTAAATATCTTATCTGTTGTCCGTAGCTGCTGCTGTTTTTAGGCGATCCTGTAGTTGTAGTTGCCGACGCTGTAGTTGTAGTTGCCGATGTTGTAGTTGCAGTTGCCGAAGCTGTAGTCGCCGTTGCTGATGTTGTAGTTGCAGTTGCCGAAGCTGTAGTCGCCGTTGCTGATATACTCTCTGCTACCGTAGTTGTTGCTCCAGTATTTGCTGCTGCTGTAGATGCTGCTGCTACTGTAGACGCTGACGTAGCCCCGTATACTTCAAAATATATATCTATTTTTTTTTTTTTACCGCACCAAAATGGTTTAATTTTGTTTCGAAAATACCGTATTTTGTCGATATAGCACTTTTTTTAACGCACATATACCGATAACCGTATCGCTGATGTTTAGGCCTCAAGCACGCCTTACCGCACTTTTTTTTTTTTAAATGGGTCTATATATATTTTTTGAAACAACCTTTGGCTATATGTATTTTAAGCCTAACAGATATGTCTATACCCGTTACTCGTAGAGTAAAAGGGTATATTGTATTCGTGCAAAAGTATGTAACAGCTAGAAGGAAGCGTTTCCGACCCTATAAAGTATATATATTCTTGATCAGGGTCACTAGCCGAGTCGATATAGCCATGTCCGTCTGTCCGTCTGTCCGTCCGTATGAACGCTGAGATCTCGGAAACTATAAAAGCTAGAAGATTGGTATTTTGCATGCAGATTCTAGGAGTTCCTACGCAGCGCAAGTTTGTTTCAAAAAGGTGCCACGCCCCCTTTAACGCCCACAATCGCTTATATACGATTTTAAAAATTTTAATATTTCGGAAAAGTAAAAATGCAGTTTTATTGTGTTTATCAATACCTATCGAAATGTAGAAGAAATTTTTCAAATCGGACCATTCGTTAAAAAGTTATGCGTGATCAAAGTTTCTATCTCCATCTCCCTCGCACTCCCTTACCTGAGTAACGGGTATCTGATAGTCGGGGCACCCGACTATAGCGTTCTCTCTTGTTTTAAATTAAAAAAATAAAAATTCTTTTGAATATTTATGTTTATTTGTATTATTTATTTTTCTCTGTTCCTTACAACCGGTGGGGGGTAACAAGAGATTTTATTTTCGCATATTTTAAGGTGCTGGCTTATAACTCTAAGTCTCTTACCACTGGTGGGGGATGACTTTTAGAGCTCCTCGAAGGACCAAAATGAATAGAGCGATCCGAAATAAGGGCGTCTTCATTTGTTGAGTTACTATTTCAAACTGATTTCTTTATTAATATTCAACTCTTACGTAGCTAACATGAAAATCTTATTTTACTCTTATCTTATGACCCACGCAGACATACCTGCTTATCGTTGGGTTTTTATAGTGCACATCTGTTATCGCTTAAGTGCCTAGGATATTCGACCCTTCTCTGGGCATCCCATATTCGGGTTACAATTTATGACCTCATTGTAAGATACGGTCTACACAAATACATCTGTAAAAACGTGTTCATGTTTGAACACTCTCTTTGTTTTTCGTGTGTTCTGGTCTCTCACTGCCATGATCACTGGGGACACGAAATTGGTTACCTTCCAGGGGCCGTCGTACTTTGGTGCTAGTTTGGCGTTTTCTGCCGCTTTTGACAGATAGTGCGTCTTGCACCATACCAAGTCCCCGACATCTGGTTTCCAGTCCCTTTTCCGTAGATTGTAGTGATGTTTTTGTTGTTCCGCGGCTTCTTCTGTATGCTGTGTTGCCTCCTTTCGCACGCCTTTTAACCTGTTCCATCTTTGTTCTATACTTTCCTCCTGTAACCCCAATCCTTTTGTTACCCTGTCGAACATCGTGTTTGGTAATCTTAACTCTTTCCCGAATAGCAGCTGCGCAGGGCTATATCTTGTGGATTCCGATACACTACTATTGTAGCATTAGCTCTGGTAAATGTTCGTCCCACGTGGTCTGATCCTCTCCTGCTAGCTGTGCGATCATCGTTTTAACTGTTCGATTCGTTCGCTCGGTAGGGTTCTCCTGGGGCGTGTACGGTGCCGTCAACTGTTGCCGTATCCCCCATTTTTCCATGGCCTTTCTTGTTTTTCCTCCTGTGAACTGGACCCCATTGTCTGAGATCAGAGTTTTTGGCGAGCCAACTCTCGCAATTACCCTTTCTCTAAAGACTCGTTGGAATGCGTCCGCTGTAGCCTGTCTGATTGCTGCAAGTTCTACCCACTTCGAGAATTTGTCCACGATTACTAATAGTGTGGTGTTTCCGTGCTTTGATCTGGGTAGAGGTCCCACGAAATCCACACATATGGTTTCCCACGGTGCTTCTGCCACTTTTGTCAGCATCTTCCCAGCTTTTTTCTGTTGCGATACCTTGTATTTTTGGCAACACTCGCATTTCTGCACGTATTTCCTTACGTCCTTGTTCATTCGTGGCCAGAAATATCGGTTCTTTACCCTTATCAGTGTCTTGAACATGCCTAGGTGTCCTGCTTCTGCTGTACTGTGGTTTTCCGTTAATACTTGTTGAATTTCAGCTTCAGTTATGCACAGTTTCCATGGTTGTGTGTCTCTCCGATTGCTACCCAGTTTATATAGCCTGCCTGCCTCTATCTTGAATTCCGTGTTTGTTGGGTCTCGTTCCAGTTCCTTGTATTTTTCCTCAATCCATGTCTCCGTGTACTGTATTGTTTTTAACTTGTTCTGTGGTGTTCTGGATAAGGCGTCTGCTACCGCATTCCATTTTCCCTTTCTGTACTGGACTTCAAACTGGAGTGGTTGTAGGCCTAGCGCCCATCTGGCCACTCTCCCCGACGGGCTTTCTATTGAGTTTAGCCACTTCAAAGCCATGTGGTCAGTTATCACTATGAACTGATAGCCTTCTAGGTACATCTTGTACTTGTTGATGCCCCAATATATCGCTAGGCATTCTTTTTCGGTTGCGCTGTAGGTATTCTCTATTTTACCAACCTCCTGCTGGCAAACGCTATTACATGCTCCCCGTCCTCTCCGTCCTGTGTTAAGACCGCGCCTACGCCTAAGTCGCTGGCATTCGTTTGTAGTTTAAATTGCCTTGTGAAATCGGGGAATGCCAGTACCGGTGCTTTTGTTAGGCTCGTTTTTAGTTGGTCAAACGATTCCTGTTGTTCCTTGGTCCATTCAAATTTTTGTCCTGTCTTGATTAAACCTTGCAACGCTCCTGCCTGTTCGGTGAAATTTGGTATGAACCGTCGGTACCATGACGCCATTCCTAAAAAGCTGTGTACTTCCTTTGTGGATCTCGGTGCTGGTAAGTCTCGAATTGCCGCTACTTTGTCCGGGTCTGTCCGTATGCCCCGATCGCTTATGACGTGTCCCAGGTACTTTAGCTCCTTTTGGAAGAAGTGGCATTTGTCTGGATTAATCCGCAGGTTCGCGTTCTGTAGTCTCATGCTTCTCCAGATGTCACGTTTGCTCCGGCCAATAACCACTATGTCGTCCAGATATGCAAATGCAAACGGTTCCATTTCTGGCCCTATTATTGAGTCCAGTGCTCTTTGAAACGTTGCGGGAGCTGTGGTTAGCCCAAATGGCATAACTTTCTAATGGAACAGTCCACGTCCGGGGACTGTGAACGCCGTGTATTGTCTACTATCCCTATCCATTGGGATCTGCCAGTATCCTGACTTGAGATCTATCGTACTGATGAACTTTGCCTCTCTTAACTGGTCCAAGATGAAGTTCATTCTTGGTACCGGATAGGCGTCTTTTTCTGTCTTGTCGTTCAGTAGTCGATAGTCCACACACATTCTCCATTCGTTGTTCTTTTTTTTCACTAGCACTACTGGCGCGCTGTACGGGCTACGTGAGGGTTCTATGAGTCCCAGTGCCAACAACTCGTTCACCTGTTCATTGATGATTGCCTGTTGTTTCGGATTTCGAGGATAGTACCTCTGTTTAATCGGTTTATCATCCTTGAGGTAAATCTTATGTTTTGTTATATTACTTGTTCCCTGCATTCCTTCAAATACTTGCCTTTGTGTCTCCAGAAAGTCCTGTACTTCTTTTTCGGATGGTTCCCCTGTCGTGTCTTCTTGCTCTGTATTCGTCTCCGGTTGTTCCTCTTCGCCTTCGGGCTCTCTTATTTCCAGCTCTAAGTTTCCACACCTCAGCGTGCTGTGTACCCCTGCCAAAAAGTCCATCCCTAGCAGTATTCCTCCTGCTACTTCTGTCAGTATCATAAACGACACACTGAACAATTTTCCTCCAAATTGGACTTCTGCTGTGAACTCTCCTATCGCCTTCTGCGTTGTTCCGTTGGCCATTGTTATTTCTGCTCGGGTTCCACACCATTTGCCCTGGTGTTTCAGATCTTGATATCTGTTTCTGCTTATACCGCTCCTGGATGCTCCTGTGTCCACGATTCCTTTCGCTGTCCTGTTTCCGACCCTTATCCGGGCTACTATTTGGAACCCGTCGCAACACAACTGTTCCCCTGCTGCTGGCTCTTTTGTTGCCGCCTGAGCTGCCAGCTTTATCTGCTCAGGCCTCCTGCAGCACTCCTTGGTTCTCGTATCGTTTCTTCCACAGATCCAGCAAAACAGCCTCGGCGGATTGCTGCACGTGCTTGCCGCATGTCCGGTTCCTCCGCAGCGCATGCATATCTCCGGTCCTAGTTGCTGCTGTGCAGGTTGGCTTGCCTGTGTCCTCCTTTTCCCTGGTTACCACGATCGCCGGAATTGTTTCTTTCGCCGGGCTTTTTTCTCTCTTATATTTTTCCGACAGTTCAGCGAGTCTTTGTCTGACCGTTTCTGTATGATCCGTTTTCTTTGCGAACGCTGCCAACTAACGTCTTAAATTCTCACTTATTTCTGCCGCTCCTAATCCGAACTCTTCCGTGTATTTCGTTAGTTCGCTCTTTGGTGCCAGATATACCCAGCTCGACATTACTCCGCTGGTGTCGGTTTATCTCTTGCAACCACTTTAACCTGTTCGGGCGCCACTGTGACGGTTCGTCGTTGTCGGGTGGCTCAGGGATGGCCAGGGTTCGTCACAAGAATCTGTTTGTCAGGCGTGGTTGCTGAAAGAGAGTTCCGACCCAGCCCAGAGTAGAAGTCGTGGGGAATTACTTAGTAATTGATTAGAACTAGGTTTTATTTCAGTAAGTATCTTGACATTGGATTAACAACTAACTAATTCTCCGGGTTGGCGGGGTGCCACCTTTGCTGCCTTTGCTTCCTTCGTCCGCTTAGAATACCTGGTATCGGGGCCGTCCAGCTGCTCGATAGAACCAGCATGGGTTGGGTTACCTGAAATGAGAATGGGGTGCCTGGGGACCCTGAAGTCGGCCACGAGCGAGAGAGATCTATTTAGTGCTTGGGGACCCGAAAGTCGACCGCAAGAGAGAGAATGTTGCTTGGGGACCCTGAAGTCGTCCACAAGAGAGAGAGAATGTTTTGCTTGGGGACCCGAAAGTCGACCACAAGAGAGAGAGAATGTTTTGGCTTGGGGACCCTGAAGTCAGCCACAAGAGAGAGAATTTGTTGCTCGGGGACCCTGAAGTCAGCCACAAGAGAGAGAGAATTGGTTGCTTGGGGACCCGGAAGGTAGCCGCAAAAGAGAGAGAATTTGTTGCTTGGGGACCCTGAAGTCAGCCGCAATAGAGAGAATTTGGAGCTTGGGGACCCTGAGGTTAGCCACAAGAGAGAGAGGAAGTACTACGGGAGCTAACTACAATGTATAAGCGGACTTGGATCGAATGATCTAGTCCACCAAAAAATGACTTTGCTGCTTACCACCACTGGGGAGTTGCCTCTATACCCTTAGACGGTTGGCTGCTAAGTCCCTTTCTATGGCCCGTGGTCCGTCTTATATAGGGCTCGGCGAGATCTAGTGTTCCCGTCGCCTGTAGGATTTGCCGGTCTAAGTGTGACCCTCTCTCTCGGTCTAGTGTGCCCCTACACGCGCGATCGTTGGCGCGCGCGCGTTCTTAGTTTGAATTTTAAATTAAATGCTTCTTTTGTGCGCGCAGCGTCACAACTTGTTGGATGAGATCGATTCGGAGGGCAATTAACTTCTGTTGGGGTTTAAGAGGAGCTTCGGACAATCGTTGTAGCTTTGGACCAACGTCCTCCGCCGGATTGAACTTCACTCTCCTGCTTGCGTTAAATTTAATACCTTAATACTTTCACTCATCAGTACGCTTCAATGCTGGACATCCGTTCAAGCCTACACGGAAGCTCTGTGGATGTAACACAGTACACTTCTGTTTCGGCTTACCCTTATTACCAACAGTGAAACACTTGTCAGCATTAAGTCGGAGAGCGACAGTGGCTAGAAAGTCAACTGTCTTATCCAACAAAGTTTTTAGCCCCAAACGAGTTTCCGCAAAAAGGACTAAATCATCGGCAAACGCGGCCCCATTTGTCATGGCAGTACCGACCTTGGGAAAGGCTCTAAGTAACCTGTCGATAACCAGATTAAATAGAATAGGCGACAGAGGGTCGCCCAGGTTCACTCCTCTAGTAGGGATGAATTCCTCTGAACGCGAACTTTCTCCGCAGAGACTGGTACCCCCGACCTCGTTCGAATTTTGTACGTAGTCAACGAAGCCCTTCGGTGCGCCATAAGCTTTAAGGGTGTTATAAATTGCTGCATGAGACAAAGAGTCAAATGCCTTGCTTATATCCAGATTGGCAATGTAGCAAGAGCTAAAACTTTTATGGCTACTCCTTAGGACTAAGTCAACTATCGTCGCATTATCGTCACATCCGTCTGTAGGTAAGAAGCCCCGCTGACTCGGGTCCCAATTGACTGATGAGGCTACCCGATCGGGTTGCTAATATGGCATTTAACTGTCTTACCAACACTGAAGGCACCGATATTGGACAAAAGTCTTGCGGTCGTTTTGCCGTCGCCATCTTCGGGATGAAGATGGTTCTGGCTAGTCGGATAAAGTATGGTAATTTTCCGCACCATAGAATCAGACTCATTATGCGATGCGTAGTGCCTGACGACACCTCCATATCAAATTTCGGAGTTATCCCGTCAGGCCCCGGAGAGCTAGATAATGCGACTCTTGACGCCGTTAGGACACGCTTTGTAATAGCGGAATATACCCCCTCAAGCGAGTGATCCGTTTGGGTCACTAAACTGTCGCAAGAGCCTGGGCTAGGCTGAGTCATTATCTCCCTCCAATAGGGTTCCATAAATTCTTGGCTTGGCATTACCGACTCATCAGCATCATTGAGCAAGCATTTAATGCATATTCCTTAATGCTTATCCCAGCTCCGCTGGATGACAGCATACAGCTGCCTTCTGCTTTCTCTCCTATTCCGAGGCCGACGTGTCGGCCTCGTCAGCGTACGTCATGCACCCTGTACCGGAAAAATTCCCTGGAGATAAGCGGATAAGTTTGGAGAGTGGTTTCCTTCCCATCGAGCTGCGCCTTATCAATAATAGTTTGCAATTCTTGGGCTCTCAATTGGGAAGAACAAACTACGGGGCTATACCCGCGTAGCGTCCGGGAGATTTCTCTGTACAAATGTTCTTGTGGAGTGATTGGAGATGATTCAGATGTTTATACTCGTTGGTTTTGCGCTTTATTACTAGGGCGGCGCCGTATGGCTAGATTAACAACTTCTGGGCCGAGAGCTGATTGAACTCTTATCAGCTCGATTTTCTCCTTATACTCGTCCCTCTGTTTTAATGTTTTAATGGCTTCGACGCTACGGTTCTTGAAAGTTACCGCTAGTTCTTATTGTAGCAGAGTAAAACTGCCCTTCTCTCATTTCTTGTCTGCTTTTCTAGCATTATCTTAACAGCTAGGAACTGTAACAGAGTGTATACATATAGATAACAGGCCGAGTATATATGTGTGTGTATTTACAGAGATCCTGACCGACAAGGATCCCCTGATCCTGGTTTAGTTAGAACTACATCAATGTTATTTTACTTTGGTCTTGCTTCTTGTATTGTATACTTTAACTAATTTATTACGATAACAATCTTTGTCTTTTCTAATGCCTTTATTTTCCTTTACATTTATTTTTTTCTATTTCTTTCGTTTTCTTTATCTTTTTCATTTGTTTCATGATTTTCCTCACTATCATTTGTTTCATCATTTTCTTCACTATCATTTGTTTCATAATTTTCTTGACTATCATTTGTTTCATCATTTGTCTTATAATTTTCTTTGAGTTTTGACCAGCCCAGCCAAGGTTTCATATTAGCTGCTGCCCAAACGCCAGAGTATGGAATTCTTGAGCATTATCTTAACAGCTAGGAACTTTAACAGAGTGTATACATATAGATAACAGGCCGAGTATATATGTGTGTGTATTTACAGAGATGCTTAGGTCTACTATGGTGTATATTTACAAATGTGCTTATGGCTACTACTATGTATAATGTGTATAAATACTAATAGGGTTGCTTAGGGCTGCTACATTATTAATGTGTTTTATACCATTTGCACAGGGCCTTAGCGCAATACATAAGCACGCACCATGGAATACCATCTGGCGAATAAACAGGCTTAATACGAAGAAGATCCAAAAGAAGAGAGCTTTCTGTTAAAGTGGGACAGAATATGAGGTTTGACTTGGATATGGTGTAAGAATAAGGCTGTGATGAATAATTTAAAGTAGAGTATGACGTTTGAAAAAATTGGGCAAATAAATCGGTTATTGCCTGATCTGTGGTTGCCGTCATGTTTTTGAACGACAGCGAGGACAGATATGAATTAGATTTACGCTTGGTGTTAACGAAGTTATAAAACTGTTTCGGGTCGTGTGAGAACTGGACCGTACAACGGTTTAAGTAACTATTATAATACTGAGCAATAAGCACGGTAAAACTTGACCGAGCACTTAAATATCTAGTAAAAACAGATTGAGAACCGGTATTTTTATATTTCCTAAAAAGTGTAAAAAACAATAACTGCATCGGACATATTGCATAAGTAAAAATCAGACCAATTAAAGCCAAAAATTAAATTATTTAGCCTTAGAAAGTCTGCATTGCGTAAACAACCTAGTAAACCTAGTAAATTTCGAACATGGTTTACTTGAGATATGGATGTGTCAAGCAGGCCGTCAATAAAATCATGCTGTGCTATAGGTAGTAAGACATTCGATCCATCCTCAGTGGACCAAGTAACTCCAGGTATATTAAAATCACCTAGAACTACCAACTTATCCCTATCGAAAAGCTTATTTGCAACAGACTTAATAACGGAACGGTGATTTAAATAATCAGGAAGTTTAGACAACGGCGAAATAAATGATGATATTTTTTTTATCAAATAAAACAAATAATAATATTTAAAATATCACATAAAAATGTTGATAAATTTGATATATTTGATATTTTTTGTGTTAAATGAAAAAATTGTCCGCCCATAATAAAAAGACAATAAGTTTCTTTTTAAAAACAATAGTATTTTATTATATATATTTTATGACCAGTATGCATGGTTTAGGGATTTTAATAACACCCTTTGCGTTATGTGTGCGTCAGTCATCCTGCTTCTTGAGTCGCACACAACACATTTGATGGCGGACGCCGATTTTTATATCCGTATATTTTGATTTTACACTCAATTTTTTATTTCGCGCCTGAATTCTTTCACTCGATGTCGCTTTGGAATTCAGAGTCAGATATTCAGATATTAAAAAATATCAAAAAAAAATGTCGGAATTCCGATATTTGGGCAAATTAAAAAATCACGATATAAATATACAATTTTTAGGAAAAAATATCGATATATTGATATTTTGATATATTATCAACAACCCTAACTGGTACACTGGTTTCGCCTAGACTAGGAAGTTTGACTCCCACGGGCTCCTTCTTCTTTATTTTAGCCTCGAACTCTTTTACAACCATATTATCCGGCCAAAAGTCGCCCGAGCATATGGCTTCAAAAAGCTCGTTAGGGACTGTTATCTTGAAAGATGAAATGTCTCTAGCATAAGAAAACTTAAACTTAAGCCTTTACACTGTTACAATCGGCTTTAGTTTTGTCTTGTTTATAAGACAATACATCAGAAGATGTTTGATCAGGGGAAAGCCGAGATCCGAAAATTTGTTTCTTTAGTGGAACCACTGAAAGGGATTTTGGTGGAGCAGACATTGTTTCTGCAAAACCAACTTGAGCCGGTTGTCCGGGCTCAGTAGTCCCTTGTGGTGGTGAAGCTACATTTTGAGAGAAAGGTGGATCCACTAATTGTGAAACCACTACGGACAAATCGGAATTCTTAGAAGTCCCTGGTTGCATGCATTCTGTTACGTATTGTTCGGATACCGAATCTTTTTTAGCTGCGGATCTTGGTAACATTTGAGGGTTCGCTGCAGTCAGCTGCTGATCCCCCGGAATGCTCTGTTGTTCTTTTGATTTCGGTTGCGGGGTGTTCCCCTTTTGCTCCTTACCACCAGCGGCCTTTTTGCGCTTAGGGGACTCTTCTAATAGCTTACGACTATTAAATTGCAAATCCAGCGCAGAGAGGAGATCATCAGCTCGGCGAAAACTATCTCTAGCAACTCCGAAACATCTAATCAGCCCCATCAAGGCGCCTTTAGTTAGGCGCATGAACGATTTCATCTCGTTCGCAACCTCAACACAAGCATCACAACAGAACTGCAAATTGGGCCCCTTTGAAAGGTCATCACTTGTCCGGCCAGTAAAACCGGCGCACTTGGTGTGCACCATGTTTTTACACAGCCAGCTAGTCATATTAGATTGGTCAGCCCTGATTACGAGGCTGCATTTTTTGCAGAAGCAGACTAAATTATTGATACTCATTTTACTTATTGAAACCACTGTACCAAGAAAACGAATTGAAATTTATAAGCGAGCAGTTATAAGTACCGCAAGAGCTCAGAAATTGCACGCTTTCAACTTTCAAAGCAAAGAGAGCGAGAGAACGGGAACGTAAATTAGTTAAAGTGCATGCAAAAGCAAAACTAAAAACAGCACTACGACTTACGACGAACAACGCGCAAAAGAGAAACGACGGGGTTGCAAGAAAAGAAAACACAGAACAGAATTACGAGATTAAAACAATTTTTAGGTATTATTACAAAAGTGCACAAAGATTTATAGTTCACTCGCAAAGCGAACGGAATTTAAATGTATGTTTAAATAACTGAAAGAAAATGAAAATTGTTTTGACCCACCGATGGGATTAAATGAAACAAAATACAAAATCGGAGCGATAGGGGAATATAATTTCTAGTTAATCTACTTGGCACTTGGACCCTACAACGAGTCAGATAGTTTTTATAACACCAAGCGCCAAGCACGGTAAAATTTGACCGACGCCTTAGGTATCGAGAGAAGGCAGATTGTAATCCGCACATTTTAAATTTATTGAGAAGTTTGGATTTAACAAATTTTGTAGGTGCGACAACTCCTTATTAAACCATGGAGGTTTATTGGAAATTGACGGATAGTATAACGGAGCACATAGATCAAAGATCAAAGTTCAAATAAAATATATTAATGGCCTCAGTCATGTTTGTGCATGAATAAAGTTCAGACCAGTCATAGCCGGATATAAAAGTATTTAAAAGATGAAAGTTTGCCTTACGAAAGCAGCGAATTCGTTTAACAGACTTTTCGTATTTTTTATTCAGCTCTGTTCTCGCATCTACAGTCAGCTCAGGAGTTGGATGATAAGGATCTTCTGGTTGTGTAAGTGGTGATGTTCGTAATAGACAAACACCTTCTAGATTTGAAACAAAACACAAGTCCAGTAACAGTCCTCAGAAGTTTTTAACATGGTTTACTTGGGATAACGCAATGTCAACCAAGCCGTCAATAAAGTCATCGTGCGCTAAAGGAGGTAAAATATTAGAGTTTTCGTCTGGGGACCATGTCGCACTAGGTATATTAAAATCACTTAATACTATTAACTGATCGATCTGCCATTTTTTGGGAAATTGACTGAATAACGGAAAGGTGATTTGCGTAAATAGGGAATTCAGATGATGGTGTGATTTATGAACAAGTAATATATACAAAACTACCGGGAAACCTAGGAATTCGATGTCATTAAATTCTTCGAAAATTAGTAATTCAGCCGAAAGGGTTGAGTCGACAGCAATCAAGGCTCCTCCTCCCCGCCTGGACTGACGATCAACTTTAAATTATGTACTTACCCGGAAAAATTTCGGAGCTAGAATATCCGGCCTTAACCAGGTTTCTGTACATCCATATATGTATATTATACTATTTGAAAAAGGAAAAAGGAGGCTAGTTTTTCGAGCCAGAAGAGGATGAGGAGGGCGCTCGGGATGGTATTTTCCATTTCCGCGGAACTGTTCTTTTTTCTCTTAGCTTCGTACACTTTTACAAATATGCCTTCAGGCCAAAAACTGGCGTGTAGCGGGTTTCTGTACATACAATAATATTATAAGGGAAGGAAAAACTATCCGAGTACAATTTAGTCAGCTTACTTAGTAAGCCTCTTGTATTCTGATTGGATAGAAGAAAGGAGGAGGCTAGTTTTTTGGGGCAGTAAAGGATGTAGAGGGCGCTGGTTCATTAATGGTATTTTCCATTATCTGAACTCCGTACTTCGTACTCTTTTACAAATAAACCCTCGGGCCAGAAACTGGCGGAACACTCAGATGCAAAATGAGCTCAAGGAATACCAATCTTAAATGATGATACTTTCCTAGCATAAGAAAATTTTAATTGTTCAACCTTCAGATCATCAACTTGGATTTTGTTACGGATATAAGCCGTAATATCCATTGATGAGAGGTCTGGGGCGAGCCGTGAAACAAATACATGGTTTAGCTGGGGCACCCGAACATAAGTTACCGTTTTTGGTACCACACATGCCACCTTTTTTGGTATTCCAGAATTTGTATCTGCACTACCAGTATCGGCCGGTAATCCGGACGTCAAGTCAACATGAGGTGTTGGGGCCACTACTTTATTTTGATCGGACAGAGCGGAAAGTCCTGGCGGCGCCCCATCGGGTCCAGCAACTTCGGGTACCTAATCACTTTTTGCCCCCGATCTTAGTACCATTTGAGTGGCACCTAAGATTGACAGCTGAGCTGGAAGCAAATCGCGGGCAGCAGGTTGCACGGCACCTGCCATAGAATACCCACCGACCGCGACTTTTTTGCGCTTTGGGGAATCGGGCTCAGCTAGCATGCGATTAGTGAGCTGAGATTCAAGCACCACAAGAAGATCCGTATTTTTACGGCAGTTACACTGATTTTTGTAAACCGCCTTATAGATATTGCCTGGTTCTCATACATGATGCACTCATCGCAGTAGTAGCGTAGGCCACTGCTCTTATCGTAGGCCACTGCACCTCGAAACGAGATAGAACGAAAAGGGAGAGAGCGGGAGCGTAACATCGATTAACTCCGATATTAGACACTTCTGAGCGGGATAGACAGAGAGAGTGATAGGTCAGGAGCGAAACAACTTTAAGTTTTGCCGTTTCAACAACTCCGCAACGATGTTCCACTTCTCAAAGATATATTTAGAGAGGTAGAGAGAGAGATATTACCTTTGGAGTGCGTGCCGTTTCACCAGCGCCCAACGACGAAAAGAAATGCTTAAAAGGGAGTCAGTAGAAAAACAACAAACCAGCACCGAAATAATGATTAAAAGTTTTATTTCCTAAACACAAGTTAATCACGATGCACTCGCGAAACGAACGGAAAGTGTTTAAAGAAACTTAAAGGTGTAGAAATGTTAAAAAAGACTTAAGTTAACCCCGGTGGTTTCAAAAGAAAAGGAAAATTCGGAGCGCAAAACAAAAACACGTCCGTTCACTGAGAAGAGCGATTGTTGTACTACGGATTGTTCGGATACCGAATCTTCTTTAGCTGCTGATCTTAGCAACATTTGAGGGTTTGCCGCAATCAGCTGCTGATCCGAAGGAATACTCTGTTGTTCTTTTGATTTCGGTTGCGGGGTGTTCCCCTTTTGCTGCTTACTACTAGCGGCCTTTTTGCGCTTAGGGGACTCTTCTTATAGCTTACGACTATTAAACTGCGAATCCAGCGCAGAGAGGAGATCATCACGACGATTTCATCTCGTTCGCAACCTCAACACAAGCATCACAACAGAACTGCAAATTGGGCCCCTTTGAAAGGTCATCACTTGTCCGGCCAGTAAAACCGGCGCACTTGGTGTGCACCATGTTTTCGCACAGCCAGCAAGTCATATTAGATTGGTCAGCCCTGATTACGAGGCTGCATTTTTTGCAGAAGCAGACTAAATTATTGTTACTCATTTTACTTATTGAAACCACTGTACCAAGAATACGAATTGAAATTTATAAGCGAGCAGTTATTAGTACCGCAAGAGCGCAGAAACTGCACGCCTAGAACTTTCAAAACAAAAAGAGCGAGAGAGCGGGAACGTAAATTAGTTAAAGTGCATGCAAAAGCAACACTAAAAACAGCACTACGACTTCCGACGAATAACGCACAAAAGACAAACGGCGTTGATCCAAGAACCAAAAACACAACAGAATTACGAAATTAAAATAGTTTTATTAGTTATTAATTTGTGCAAAAAAGATATATATATAGGAGTTCACTCGCGAAGCGAACGGAATTTAAGGGTCCATTCTGGTTAATTTGTTCAAAAAAATCAAATATTTTTTTTTTGCATTTTTTTATAGCTACAGCTGTCTAGAATATCATACTAAAAGGGCAAATCGAAATACGTAATGGTTTAAAAGTTATGAGCCTTCGAGCCGGCAGACTCAAAGGAAGTATGGAGCGTACATAAAACTTTAAACGACCGTCATATGTCAGTCAATTTTTAACGAATCTTAATGTTTTTTGTTTTTAAATACGCGTAATTAAATTGTCTAAAATTAAAACTAGATACTAGACCTAGAAATACATAGATAGCTTATAGATTGGATTTTTTATGTTTCAATGTTTCAAAATTTTTGAAATTTGTACGAAATAATCTTTAGTACCTATGTTTTTTCTTTGTAAAAAAAATTCTTGAAAATTGCCTATTTTTTGACAAAACTAACCAGAATGGACCCTTAAATGTATATTTAAATAACTGAAATGTAAGAATGCTTGATAAAACCCACCGATGGGATTGAACGAAACAAAATACAAAATCGGAGCGGAAAAAAAACAAGACCGTTCACCTTGAAAGTCAAAGACGAATTAGGGGAATTTATTCTATAATTTGTCAGTCATATCGAAACCCCAGTCGTCTCCAAAACCTCCTAGTGGTGTTCCCCGGTAATGTTAGACAGAGTGATTAACTGACTAAAAGCCAATTTTCCAAGGGGTTGGTTACAAATTGATTCGTTGACGACCCCGACCCATGCTTTCCAGGGAAGCAATATTAACCAACTGCATCGGCTACTCTCTCACGACTACCATACAGAATATGTGACTGGTCCGTTACTAGCGAAAGAGGGCTGGAAGTTCACATGATTTGTCGGCATCCAGACGAACTTGATGAAATTCAAGTCAAGGTGGAGTGGGAGAGAGGAGATGATGATGGTTGAGCTGACGGCAAATGGTGTTAAACACATAAATAAGCAACTAGCGGTAATTTTCATTTACCGAAGCGTCGAGGCAATCAAAAAGCTGCGACAGAGGGACTATTACAAGGAGAAAATCGAGCAGATAAGAGGGCAATCTGCTCTCGTCCCAGAAGTTGCTTATAATCTAACCAATCACTTCACAAGATCAGTCGAACAGTGAAATCTTGCCAACGCTGCGCGGGTATTGCCCCGTAGACTGTCTTTCCAAATGGAGCGCCCAAGAACTGCAAACTATGATATATCGGGATGAAGATGATTATGGCTGGTCTGATAAAGCGGGGTAATTTTCCGCACCATAGAATTAGGTTCATTATGCGATGCTGCCGTTGCATCTAGCCATAAGATATTAGCGGTTATTTTACTGTAGCTATTTTGTTTTGTATCGCTAAAAAATGGAAATCTTAAGATACTTGCTAGCATGCACGATTCATTGCTCTATCTGAACCTTCTTCACATTGAAGGCTCCAAGCCATTCCTATTTTTTTTTGTTGCTTGGCAATGTTTATGACATTATTAATGTCACAAACGACTTAAGCTACGTTTTAGTATCCTCTTAGATACATAAAATGTTTAAAACTGCTAAGACTGCGTCACACATCGAGTCCCCGCTTGATTCGATTTACCACGCAGTTGTGTCTAGCTACCCGTCTCTCAAGCGACCGATAGCATTACTGTATGATGTGGTTTGATGTTTCGAGAGTATCACAACCTTCACGACACTATCGATCCAATTCGTGTCATCCCCTCATAGTACTTCGTGGGAGGAGCATTTATCCGCAGTTTAATTCCGTCTATGTATTTCTTTCCTGTTAGCAAGCGCGTGGGTTGCCTAACCCATCCGTGTTGGATGGTCTCCCGTTTCGCGGAGACCGTTGCCATCAACAGACATATACAATCTCTCTGCCCAATACATTTTGTTCAGCTAGCTACCTAACTCACGCCCTTTGATTTTCGTCTTCAAAGAAAAAGCTGGCTACTTCGGATTGTTCAAAGTGAGGCCATTTTATATTGCTCAATCGTCTTTGACGAAGCATCGGAGCTATCCATCTTATTGATGGAATCTCGAGTCCCTCACATTTTGGGAAGCAGAAACGAATGCTATCGGCACATCTGGTGGTAAATTGAACCACTTACGCACATCAAGTCGTATCAATTTGTCAGTAACACTCCCAAGGGTTAACTTGTAATAGAGCCGTGGGATAAGAACGGTTCGGAGGGCAAATCATTTTTGCTGTGGCTTTAGAAGAGCTTCGGACAAGCTTTGTACCTGGATTGCACTTCACTCTCCCGTTTACATTAAAGTTAATACCTAAATACTTCCCATTCAAGCCTACACGCAAGGTCTGTGGATCCAACACAGTACACTTCTGTTTCAGCATTAAGTCGGAGACCACTGACGCGGGTCCCAATCAACTGATGAGGCCAACGGGGATGCTAATATCACATTTAGCTGTCTCACCAAGATTGAAGGCACCAATATTTGACGAAAGTCTTGCGGTCATTTCGCCGACGCCGGAAGGATGAAGATGGTTCTGACTAGTCGGATAAAGCGAGGTAATTTTCCGCACCATAGAATTATTTTACTTATGCGAAGCATAACGCCTGAGTTATCCCGTCAGACCCCGGAGAGCTAGATTATGCGACCCTTGACGCCCTAAGATCGCGCTTTGTAATAGCGGACCATACCGTCTCAAGCGAGTGATCCGTATGGGTCACTATATTTTCGCAAGAGCTTGGGCTTGGCTGAGTCATTATCTCCCTTTAATGGGATACCATGTATTCTTGGTTTGGCATTACCGATTTATCAGTTTCCTCAAGCAAGGACTTAGTGCACCTTCCTTTATGTTTATCCCAGTTTCCCTGCATGACAGCGTACAGCTGCCTTTTGCTTTCTCTCCTATTCCGAGTGTCCCGTGTCGGCCTCGTCAGCGTGCGTTATTCACACTGTATCGGAAAAATTCCCTGGAGATAAGCGGATAAACATTGGAGAGTGGTTTTCTTCCCTTCGAACTGCGCCCTATCAATGATAGTTTTCAGTTTTTGGGGTCTCCATTTGGAAGGACAAACTACGGGGCAATACCCGCTCAGCGTCCGCAAGATTTCACTGTTTGACTGATCTTGTGAAGTAATTGAGTAAGTCTTGAAGTCTTGAGTAATTGAGATGCAAACATGAATGTATGCGTGCACAATTATCCATGTGACTTTTGTACATTTGAACATGCAAATTCCAACACGCCGCCTCAAAAGTTACATTGATTATCACTTCAATTTTTAACATGAGTTTATGTTTTCGTTTTAATTTGTTTCTTCATTTCATTTCTTTTCTTTTTCAATTCTGGGGATACATTAGATCCAGCATTTGCTGCAAGAGTTGGGAAACCCAGTAAAACCCAACTAGATCCATACAAAAAATTAACATAAGTAAAAGCTTAGACAAATGAAATTCAACAGGAATATAAACGCGATTCAATTACTTAAGATTATTAGTAAATATGAAAATTGAAATTAATTACAAGGACTTCATGAGATCCATTTGAAAAATAAACAAGAATATGAATTAAATTAAATAAATTAAATAAAATAAAATAAATACTTAAGACATAGTAAATATGGAAATTTAAATTAATCATATAACAGTATAATAATAATAATATATTTTGGATAAGGGAGATATTTCGATAAATATAAATATCGTGTTATATGTAACAAGATACAAACAAATCTGATACAATGTCCAATTTTAAATCTTACCTTCATGACAAGTTTCAAATGACCGATTTACGTGAAATTAGACACTTAATTGGTATAAAAATTGATAAAACTGATGGAGAGATTTGTCTAAGTCAGTCAGCATATATTAAAAATGTATTGGGAAAATTTTATATATATGATTGTAATTCAGTTAGTACTCACCTTCCACGCAAGTTAGACTATACAGCTCTGCAATCAGAAGAATTATGTGATGCACCGTGTAGAAATTTAATTGGTTGTGTGATGTACATTGTGTTTTGTACACGGCCCGTCTTAAGTACTTCAATAAGTGTTCTAAGCAGAAAAACAACAACAATAATATCTTAAGGGAACTGTTAATATCAAGCTTAGATTCAATAAAGTAGCTAATTATACCCGTTACTCGTAGAGTAAAAGGGTATATTGTATTCGTGCAAAAGTATGTAACAGCTAGAAGGAAGCGTTTCCGACCCTATAAAGTATATATATTCTTGATCAGGGTCACTAGCCGAGTCGATATAGCCATGTCCGTCTGTCCGTCTGTCCGTCCGTATGAACGCTGAGATCTCGGAAACTATAAAAGCTAGAAGATTGGTATTTTGCATGCAGATTCTAGGAGTTCCTACGCAGCGCAAGTTTGTTTCAAAAAGGTGCCACGCCCCCTTTAACGCCCACAATCGCTTATATACGATTTTAAAAATTTTAATATTTCGGAAAAGTAAAAATGCAGTTTTATTGTGTTTATCAATACCTATCGAAATGTAGAATTTTTCAAATCGGACCATTCGTTAAAAAGTTATGCGTGATCAAAGTTTCTATCTCCATCTCCATCGCACTCCCTTTACCTGAGTAACGGGTATCTGATAGTCGGGGCACCCGACTATAGCGTTCTCTCTTGTTTTAATAATATTCTTACAGGATTTGGGGATTCCGATTGGGCTGGAAATGGCAGGTCACAAAGGGTCCTTTTAAAAAATTCAAATTCTGAAATTCTCCGTGTTATCTCCGGTGTCCCACAAAGGAGCCATCTGACATTATTTATTAACGATCTTCCCTCAATTATAAGTCATTCTCGCGTACTTATGTACGCAGATGATGTTAAGTTGTGCCTGCAGTATAAGGACATTTCCTGCCATTTAGACTTGCAATCCGATATAGATAATTTTTAAAACTGGTGGCGAGATAATTTACTAAATTTAAACGTTTCCAAGTGCAAGCTGATGACTTTTTATCGGGCCAATCCGATATACGCGACTTACGCGTTAAGTGGCAGCTCTTTGGATAGAATAACTCTTGTAAACGATCTTGGCGTTCTCTTGGACCCTAAACTAAAATTTTCTAATCACATTTCGTCCATGGTTAATAAAGCCAGAGGAGTGCTTGGATTTATTAAAAGGTGGTCAAAAGAATTCGATGATCCTTATTTAACTAAAACTTTATTTATTTCGTTAGTCCGTCCGATCCTGGAGTATGGGTCTCCCGTCTGGAGTCCGCAATACGGAATACATATTGGTCGTATTGAATCAGTACAAAAAAACTTTCTTCTGTTTGCTTTACGGCGCCTAAACTGGGATGCAAATCTTAACTTACCTTCTTATTCTAGTAGACTTCTGTTGATTAATTTACCCTCCCTAGCCAACCGTAGAACGATGCTTGGTAATGTCTTTATTTATAACCTTATACATGGTGATATTGACTCCCCCGACTTTGTAAGTCGGCTAAACTTTTCTGTGCCAAGTAGATTAACTAGAAATTATATTCCCCTAATATTAAATCATTGAAGATCTAACTATGCCTTGCATGAGCCTTTCAGAGTATTATGTTCTGACTATAATAGACTTTTTGCTGTAATCGCAAATCTTGACTCTCTGCCGCTATTAAAACGATTAATACTGGCTTCATTGGCACAAAATTGATCTTACTATTACTTTTTTCCCCGGACTTTTACCTATATTTCCTTATCTCGCGTCTATCTTCTCGCGAATCGTGCCGTACGATACACGGCTGCGCCCCTCGGTCGGTTGGGCGGGTAAGTGGGCCGTGATAATCCGCGCGAAAAAAAAAATAATAAAAAAGAAAGCAAATCGGACATTAAAAACTACCGCGGTATTGCAAAACTGAGCGCGATCCCCAAGTTTTTTGAACAGCTTATTACCGCTCAGCTACATTACTGAGCATGGTTTAATGAAACGTAGGTCAACGACTACAAATCTTTTGGAATTTACCTCAGTCATCAGAAGTGCTTTTAAAAATAACATTCAAACTGATGTTATTTTTACGGACTTCAGTAAGGCTTTTGATTCCGTGAACCATCAGTTATTATTAAAAAAACTGACATTACTAGGATTCCCGATCATGTTGACTAAGTGGACTCCAACATACCTTTCGAACCGGACACAGAGAGTAGCTTTTAAAAGCACAATCTCACACTCTGTTCACGTGAATTCTGGTGTTCCACAAGGGAGCCACCTAGGACCCCTACTGTTTGGAATTTTCATAAATGACTTCCTCAAGTAGTTCTCTCTTCTTATGTTTGATGTATGCTGACGACGTAAAACTTTGTTTGCCATTATCGAACCCCAATTCCCATGATCTCTTACAAGCCGATGTGAACAACCTTCATTCTTGGTGCATCCAGAATTTGCTGTTTTTAAATAACTCGAAATGTAAATTAATGTCCTTTTATCGGAAGAGGCTTCTCCTCACGTCATATTCTATTGGGTCGAGTGATCTTGAACGCATAAATTCCGTAACAGACCTTGGAGTGTTATTCAACCACAACTTAAACTTCTCTGATCACATTGGCACTATTGTTAGTAAAGCTAAAGGGGTTTTTGCCTTTGTTAAACGTTGGTCTAAGGAATTTGAGGATCCCTATAATTTTTAAATAAGTACAAATTGGACCACGAAACACTTATATATTTCCTTGGTTCGTCTAATTCTGGAATACTGCTCGTGTGTTTGGTCTCCTCAATATACCAATTATCAAGACCTTATCGAATCGGTACAGAAACAATTCCTTTTGTTTGCTTTACGTGGTTTGAACTGGGAAATACATCGTCACCTACCATCTTACGTGGATAGACTGCGTCTACTGAACCTGCCCTCCCTCAAGGATAGTCGAACCTGTCACGGTGTCATGATCCTTCATAAGTTAATAACTGGTCTTGTAAATTCAAGCTACCTACTGGGTCAAATACGGTGCTCCATCCCTGTAAGGTCTACTCGTTACTTTCGACCTATTGCCCTTGACATTTGTAAAACGAATTTTGAAGTACATGACCCATTTCGCGTTTTATGTTCGCAATATAACGAACTGTATTTTTTGATATATTCTGAATGCTCTGTTAATTTAATTGTAACAAACATCCTAACTCACCTGTCCTTGCCCCCTCCCACTTGATGTGAGTCGGGTACTATGTTTATGTTGGCAGATATTTGTTAACTTTAATGTAATAAATAAATAATCATATCTCTATATGACAATTTGGGCTTTTCTTTTAGTCTATTGCTTTTTCTAATTTGAGTATCAGAGTCACATGGTTCACCTTCAGATATAACACCAGTGTGAGGTGTCTTAAACTCCCTACAAATCCCGATGCAGGAGATCGGCCTAGCAACAGCGGAGTAGGCGAGAAAGCCGGAGAAATGAGGGGCATCCAGGTCAAACGGGAAACATTCGGACGTTGGACGCTCACATGGCAAGGGCAACGAGGACTTCGGACCCGCCTAAAGAGGACACACCGTGAATTAACGGTACCTCGATGGACCTTAGACCCGCGCCGGGTAAGGGCAACGAGGTCATTCGGTAAATTGGCGGATTTCGGACCCGGATGAAGAGGACACACCGATAATGAACGATGCCGTTATTTCGGCGAGGGAAATAACGGCACCTACGACGCCTATAAAAGGACGGCGCAAGCGCAGCTCGGGACAGTACGAGTGCGAGAATCAGAGCGAGTGCGTGACGCGGAATAAGTACAAATCGAAACCGAAGTGTCCAAGGATCAAGATCGCAAAGTCGAGACGCCGAACGACAACAAGTCTACAAGGCTGAGGCTACAACGCTGAGATCCAACGGTGCTAGGTCGTGGTAAAATCAAACTTAGGGAGTCCTTGCGCGGTGTCAGGCGATAAAGGTGGCTAGGCGATAAGGGAGAACTTTGTTCTACCTGCTAGGCGTTACACCTTGCCGACAAAGTCCAGGCCGAACTCCGGAAGCCAGGCGATAAGGTGGCTAGGCGATAAGGCGAAACTTCGGTTCACCTGCTAGGCGATACATCTTGACGGCCCCGGTAGGGAAGCTCGCATAACATCCATGGTTTTTGGGGCATAGCGTCATATCTCCGCGCGACATATCTCCGCCCTTCTACAAACGACATATCTCCGCGCGGAGATAAGACGTTTAAAAACGACAGATCTCCGCGCAAAATTATTTCGTTTTTAAACGTCATATCTTCGCCCGGAGATATGTCGTTTGCAGAAGCGCGGAGATATGTCGTTTTGAGACGACATAACTCCCCCGCTGATCAATGCGGAGTTATGTCGTATAAAAACGACATATCTCCGCCCTTCTGCAAACGACATATCTCCGACGTTTAAAAAATAACTATTTTACCTCCTTGTAGACCACGCCGTGGATCATGCCGTCCCAATTCAAAGAAAAACCTTGTATTTATAGGTATTACTTCAAACTTTTTGTTTTTGACAGCATTTTAGTTGTTTAAGACTTCTTATTTAATTGTAAATAAAAACATTTCGAATTGCCTCATCAACAGGCTGATTACAGCTGGGACATTTCGGTTTTAAATTTCCACTTTCATCATCGTCAATGTCATCATCTTTCAAGGAATTATTTTCGACAATTTTATCCAACATATGCCGCAGACATTAACATGATTACATGGTCGCAGCAAAACAGATTTAGGATTCAATAGGCACACATTACATGGCTTCATTTGGACAATAGCAGTATCCGACAACTGACTTAAATTGGAACCGTCTGAGGAAATAGATGATGTTGAAGAATTAAGCTCAGACGAATTAGTTCCCATGTCATCCACACTGTTAAAGATATCCTTCTTCTCAAGAGGATCATTTAGCGAAACCGTGCGAGTTAAAAATCCCTGAATATCTATTTCTCCAATATCAAACAACTCCATTGCGTCCATGATTTTTTGAGCACGATTCTGAAAAAATATTTGTTCTTATGTATAGTTATCTCTTAATAAAATAACATATACTTACACGTAACTGTTTCGTTATTGGTTGATTTCCAACACCGCCGTTTTGGAACAGGAGGGCGAATTCCCGGCTTTTCTCAAATTCTGCATCAATTAAACATTGTACAAATTTGAAGAAATGCCCTTTTGCTCGAATCTTATTGCCTAAATTCAAATTATACGCTTCAACAGACCCGGTGGTTCGAGTTGAACGCTTAAAAACCGATATGTTCTCGGGTCCTTCCTAAGAAATAAAATAAGGTATTATAATATACCGTTTTTTGGTATATTATAATACCAATACAAATTTATAAGTTATAACTTATAACATAGAGCCAACCTTTTTAAGCCACTTCTTTTCAAAATATGTTAAAAATGGAGAAAACATCTTCTTTTCTAAAGATTTTGCTTAGCATTTCAACATATTAAATGCTTCGACTATTTTGTAGCTGGTAGAAGCGGTAAATACAAAAACTTGAGAAAGAGTACATATGCATGTTTATTGTAATTTAGCATTTTTTTCAAATCCGGGCGTATTTTTTGCATTTTTTTTGCATGCTTGTGTAAAATGGAACCAACAAGCAAAAAAATTCATTGATTGCAATTTTTTAGAGCGTTACGCATTGCTTTTTCGTAGTCCGAAATAAAAGATGCACGTTTTAAGCAACAAATGTTGGAATCAATATACAAAAACAAGTGCTGATAGCACAACTCAGTTTTTCGCGTCATCAATACGAATATAAACGGCGTTATCTAAAGCAATAAAAAAATAAAATAATCATTTATATCAATTAAAAGAAATAATTTACCTTCTGCATATGTTTAATGTAAATTATTAAAAGTTGCTTAAAATCTCCAAAAGGACATACTTTAAAAGTGGCATCAATGAGGTAATTACGATTTTGCTCTTCAATATTATTTTCAATTAAGCCAATTATCTTGTCCGAAGAAAAAATACAGTAAGCAAATGAGCTTGATACGTGTACTATTTTAAAAAAACATTTTGGAGAATTTCCTTTGGTCATACCAAATAGGTTCATGACGTTTTCATCTTCAAACATTAAACGAACGCTCTCTGGGGTTGTTGGAGACTTTGGCAAGAATGGCTGCCTTATTCTTTGTAGAGTTCGTTTGACAGTATCGTAGTTGACCTCAATTTCCTCATCACCTTTGGTTTTTTCTTTATCAAACAGAAAATTTAAGAAAAGTAATAATTAAATTTAATATCGAATTTTACTAAAATTACAAAAATGTAAAAGTATGTAATACATTACATATATATTTTATATATATTGTGCAACCAACTTTATCTACATAGAACATACACAAATATGTAATCTACAACGTAATCTCTAAATACAAACTGTAATAAAAACAAATTTAAAGTTTTAAAATCACAAAAAAAATCGTAGTATTAAAAAATAAATATTTATTTAATATTAGCTTTTTAAATTTTTAATTTTTACAAAAGATTTTTACTTTCAGAAACTTTTAACTTTATTTTTTTTTTCATTCAGAACTAGTAAAAAAATGAGGAAAAGTTGACTTAAAAAATTATTATGTTTGTTTACTCACTCAGCAAGAACATCATTAAAAACTTGTTTTATGTCCAAATTTGTATTGTCTTGGCATTTTTGTTTAATTTCTGACACCGCACCGAGTTTTGCTATTTCGCGACATTGGGACGGATGATTATGCACCATATTATTAACATTCGAAAAAGCACGTGATTTATCTGAACTTAAATATAGTCTGGCTTTGCAGCCTTCCACGCGACAGACGTATGCTATATAACCGAGCTTCAATATTTTATTTTTCACAAATAACTGCTCATTACACATCGAAACCAAAAGTTTTCCAAGTCCATTATTAGGTCAACTGCTCGCTGTGAACTTACGAAGTCAAATGACTTCTTCTTGTACGTACGCAGCACTTAATAAAAGAACAGATAATAAAGAACGGTAAAATGCAATTTTGGCGCGTGCCACATAACTTCTCACTTCTCATAGTAAAGTGGTACAAAACATTAAGATTCCCAAAAATGGGAAATATATTTATATTAATTTTTGTATTTAATAGTAACTTTTAAAATTATTATAATATATTTATGTTTTTTTTCAGATTATTCAAAATATTTGTGTTTGAACTTGTGTTTAATCAAATAATGATTTTTAATTGACTTTTTTCCACTGTTTTACACACACTATAGGACACTAAGCGACATAACTCCGCCCTTCTACAAACGACATATTTCCGCGCGGAGATATGTCGTTTAAAACGAAATATTTTCGAGCGGAGAAATGTCGTTTTTAAACGTCATATCTCCCCGCGGAGATATGTCGTTTGTAGAAGGGCGGAGATATGTCGTTTTTAGACGACATAACTCCGCGTTAGTCAATGGGGGAGCTCTGTCGCTTTTAAGCGACAGAATTCCCCCAAATAAATCACGACATATCTCCACCGACAAAATACACTTGGCGGAGATATGACGGCGGAGATATGTCGTTATCCCGGTTTTTGGTGGAGTCGTCCCGATCTCAGTCACCCGGAGCAGCAAGCCGAAGCAACGCAGTAGCAGGCCAGGAGCGACGCAGCGGCACAGCAGGAGCAGCGCAGTAGTGAGTCAGGAGCAACGCAGCAGAAGACAGCGACAACAGGTAGCAGAACAATAGCAATAAGGCTATATTTAGAGAATCAATAAACCAGCACCAACCTAATCCTTTCTGGCGTTATCCTTTGGTCACGGGCATTCACTCACTATAAATTTGGTGGAACGAACTCACAACCTCCCTGAGCTAGCCGCACGTTTACGTAGCGAGCAGAAAATAAAGAAACAGGTCGTTACATCTGGCGCCCAAGAGTGATTGTCTTGACCAGGAAACAAAAGTTCCGAAATGGGGAAGTCCTGGATTTATAATGTCAGGAAAGAGGACTTCGACGAGGTGAGCCAAATTCTGGGAATAGAACTGGAGGGCTCAGTCGAGTCGATGAGGAAGACTCTGGGAGACTTCGTCGACCAGACGGCAGAGGAGCCGGACATCGCCGATTTCGGAACGGGCCTAGAGAAGGAATTCCGGAAAATGCCCACTCCAAAATTCAAGCTCACAACCGCTAGTGCCGAGGTCCTGATAGCGAGCTTGGATGAGTCGAGCATCGCAAGCCACACAAGTCGGCAGCGGGAGAGTAGCCGGGAAAGAAAGGAGAGTTCCAGGACGCACACGCAGGACTACGCGAAGGTGGCCAAGTAGGTCCGGGAGTGAAATTTCCGCTACGACGGAAACGACAAGCCGCTGGAATTTATGGAGCAAGTAGAGTGGTCAGTCGTGACTTACGGTCTCGACATAAACCAGATCCCACCAACGGCTTACGTTCTGCTGCTTACGATGCGGAAAAATAGGAGTTCGGACGGTTCAGTGCTGTTCCGGGTCGGGAAGCGCCCAGCGACCCCAGCCTCTCGAAATTAATGGGCGACATGCAGGCGGAAGAAATGCAACTGTCCGCCACGGTGCTCCTAGGTTAAAGTAAAATTAAGGCCACGGTGGATACCGGCGCCGCGGCGAGCTTCATCAGCGAAGAGCTGGCGGATAGACTGCAGGCGGCAGGAAGGGTCGGACCCACGAGAAGGCAAGTACGGATGGCAGACGGCCGCTGCGGGGAAATAAAATCCCATCTGGAGACCAAAATTGGACTGGGCACGAAAAAAGTGTCAATGGAGCTGCCGATTTTACCAGGACTGATCGACGCTCTGGTGTTGGGATGGAATTTCCTTACCAGAATCGGGGCCGAAGTCGAGTGCGCAGGACACAGCGCGTCAATACCGGCAAGGGAGAGACGAGAAGGATGGCTGGAAGAGAAACTGTCTGTGGCAATAGAAATATAGAAACACCCAAAAGATTTGCGGAAAAGGATGTGGAGGGACTTCTAAAAGCCGAGTTGGACGAACTGGAAGGCATAAAGGGAACATCCAACGTGGCCGTACATACATAGGATCACCATGAAGGACGACCAACCAGTCAAACAGCGGTACTACCCTAAAAATCCAAAAATGCAGGGTGAGATAAATGCCAAGGTAGACGAGCTGCTGAACGGTCGTGTTTTTTTTCTGCGCATCGAATTTTGCATTTTGTTTTCGTTTATTCCCATCGGTGGGTTTTATCAAAACAATTTTAATTCTCTTCGGGTTTATTAAAACATAAATTTAAACTCCGTTCGCTTCGCGAGTGCACTTTGTATTTAATACTAATAAATTGTTTTAGTTTTTCGTAATTCTTATCTGTGTTTTCTTTTCTTATATCACCGCCGTTTCTCTTTTGTGCATGCACTTTAACTTATTTACGCTCCCGCTCTCTTGCTCTCTTTGCTTTGAAAGTTCTAAGCGTGCAGTTTCTGCGCTCTTGCGGTACTTATAACTGCTCGCTTACAAATTTCAATTCGCTTTCTTGGTACAGTGGTAAATAAATAAAATGAATAATAAAAATTTAGTTTGCTTCTGCAAAAAATGCAGCCTCGTAATCAGGGCTGACCAGTCTAATATGACTTGCTGGCTGTGTGAAAATATGGTGCACACCAAGTGCGCCGGTTTTACTGGCCGGACAAGTGATGACCTTTCAAAGGGGCCCAATTTGCAGTTTTGTTGTGACGCTTGTGTCGAGGTTGCGAACGAGATGAAATCGTTCATGCGCCAAGCTAAAGGCGGCCTGATGGGGCTGATTAGCTGTTTCGGAGTGGCTAGAGATAGTTTTCGCCGAGCTGATGATCTCCTCTCTGCGCTGGACTCGCAGTTTAATAGTCGTAAGCTATTAGAAGAGTCCCCTAAGCGCAAAAAGGCCGCTGGTGGTAAGGAGCAAAAGGGGAACACCCCGCAACCGAAATCAAAAGATCAACAGAGCATTCCGGCGGATCAGCAGTTGATTTCAGCAAACCCTCAAATGTTGCTAAGATTGGCAGCTAAAAAAGATTCGGTATCCGAACAATCCGTTACAGAATGCATGCAACCAGGGACTTCTAAGAATTCCGACTTGTCCGTAGTGGTTTCACAATTAGTGGATCCACCTATCTCTCAGAATGTAGCATCTCCACCACAAGGGACTACTGAGTCGGGACAACCGGCTCAAGTTGGTTTTGCAGAAACAATGTCTGCTCCACCAAAATCCCTTTTAGTGGTTCCACTAAAGAAAAAAATTTTAGTTTCTCGGCTTTCCCCTGATCAAACATCTTCTGATGTATTGTCTTATATACAAGACAAAACTAAAGCCGATTGTAATAGTGTAAAGGTGGAAAAGTTTAAGTTTTCTTATACTAGAGACATTTCATCTTTCAAGATAACTCGGGCGACTTTTGGCCGGATAATATGGTTGTAAAAGAGTTCGAGGCTAAGATAAAGAAGAAGGGGCCCGTGGGAGTAAAACTTCCTAGTCGAGGCCAAACCAGTGTACCAATTTCAAAAAACTAACTTCTAACCTCCTTCTTTCCTATCAGAATGCATGAGGTTTGCGTAGCAAACTCACTAAATTGTATTCTGAAAGCCTTTCCTTTGCATCTCATATTATTGTGTTCACAGAAACCTGGTTAAAGCCGGAGATCTTTAGCTCCGAAGTTTTTCCAGGTAAGTACACAAAATATAGGTATGACCGTCCCTCTAGACGGGGAGGTGGAGTCTTAATTGGAGTTGATTCAAACTTCCCGTCTGAGGAGTTATTTTTTGATGAATTCAATACCATTGAATTTATTTGTGTAAAGTTATCGCTTCCTGGTAACTTTATATACATAACTTGCTCATATATTCCGCCGTTGTCTGAACTTCCTCATTATTTAAATCACCTATCCGTTATTAAGTCCGTTGCAAATAAGCTTTCCGATAGGGATCAGATGATAGTGCTAGGTGATTTTAATATACCTGGAGTTACTTGGTCCACTGAGGACGGATCGAATGTCTTACTACCTATGGCACAGCATGATTTTATTGATGGCCTGCTTGACATATCTCTATCTCAAGTAAACCATGTTCGAAATTCATTAGGTCGCCTACTTGATTTGTGTTTTGTATCAAATCCTGAAGGTGTGTTTCTGTCCAGAGTAGCACCACTCACGCAACCTGAAGATCCATATCACCTAACAATCGAACTTTCATTTGATACGGGCAGAGTTATAGAAGAAAAATCAGAAAAATCCAAACGAATGCATTGTTTTCGCAAGGCAGACTTTCTGAGGCTAAATAATTTTATTTCTGGCTTTAATTGGTCTGATCTTTACTTATGCATTAATATGTCCGATGCAGTTAATGTTTTTTATACTGCAATAAACTCATTTTTTAATTCCTGTGTTCCGTGGTACTATCCGTCAACTTCCATTAAATCACCTTGGTTTAGCAAAGAGTTGACACACTTAAGAAATGTAAAGTCCAGACTTTTTAGGAAATATAAAAATACCGGTTCTCAATCTGTTTTTACTAGATATTTAAGTGCTCGGTCAAGATTTACCGTGCTTAATGCTCAGTGTTATAATAGTTACTTAAACCGTTGTAAGGTCCAGTTCTCTCAGAACCCGAAACAGTTTTATAATTTTGTTAACACCAAGCGTAAATCTAATTCTTTTCCTTCCTCGCTGTCGTTCGAAAACATGACGGCAACCACAGATCAAGCAATAGCCGATTTATTTGCCCAATTTTTTCAAACGACTTACTCTACTTTAGATTATTCATCACAGCCTTATTCTTACACCATGTCCAAGTCAAACCTCATATTCTGTCCCACTTTAACAGAAAGCTCTCTTCTTTTGGATCTTCTTCGTATTAAGCCTGTTTATTCGCCAGGGCCCGATGGTATTCCTGGGTGCGTGCTTAGGTATTGCGCTAAGGCCCTGTGCAAACCTCTTCACAAGTTGTTTACCTTATCTCTAGAAACCTCCCAATTCCCAAATATTTGGAAGGAATCATTTGTTATTCCTCTTTTCACAAAAAGGTAACAAGTTAGAAGCCAGTAATTACAGAGGTATTTCTAAGTTGTCAGCTATTCCTAAGCTTTTTGAAAAAATTATTACTCCTCATTTGCAGCACCTTTGCAGATCAATCATTTCTCCGTGTAAACACGGATTTATAAAACGTAGATCCACAATCACAAACCTTCTAGAGCTCACTTCATTTGTGATAAAAGGCTTCAATAGTAGTTTTCAAACAGACGTCATTTACACTGACTTTAGTAAAGCATTTGACTCTGTAAATCACTTACTTCTCATTCAAAAACTTGACCTTTTAGGTTTTCCAGTTGATCTGCTTAAATGGATTTCAAGTTATCTAAATGGCAGGTCACAAAGGGTCCTTTTTAAAAATTCAATTTCTGAAATTCTCCGTGTTACCTCCGGTGTCCCACAAGGGAGCCATCTGGGTCCGTTACTTTTTACATTATTTATTAACGATCTTCCCTTAATTATAAGTCATTCTCGCGTACTTATGTACGCAGATGATGTTAAGTTGTGCCTGCAGTATAAGGACATTTCCTGCCATTTAAACTTGCAATCCGATCTAGATAATTTTCAAAACTGGTGCCGAGATAATTTACTAAATTTAAACGGTTCCAAGTGCAAGCTGATGACTTTTTATCGGGCCAATCCGATATACGCGACTTACACGTTAAGTGGCAGCTCCTTGGATAGAATAACTCTTGTAAACGATCTTGGCGTTCTCTTGGACCATAAACTAAAATTTTCTAATCACATTTCGTCCATGGTTAATAAAGCCAGAGGAGTGCTTGGATTTATTAAAAGGTGGTCAAAAGAATTCGATGATCCTTATTTGACAAAAACTTTATTTATTTCGCTAGTCCGTCCGATTCTGGAGTATGGGTCTCCCGTCTGGAGTCCACAATACGGAATACATATTGGTCGTATTGAATCTGTACAAAAAAACTTCCTTCTTTTTGCTTTACGGCGCCTAAACTGGGGTGCAAATCTTATCTTACCTTCTTATTCTAGTAGACTTCTTTTGATTAATTTACCATCCCTAGCCAACCGTAGAACGATGCTTGGTACTATCTTTATTTATAACCTTATACATGGTGATATTGACTGCCCCGACTTGTTAAGTCGGCTAAACTTTTCTGTGCCAAGTAGATTAACTAGAAATTATTATCCCCTAATTTTAAATCATTGTAGATCTAACTGTGCCTTGCATGAGCCTTTCAGAGTATTATGTTCTGACTATAATAGACTTTTTCCTGTAATATCAAATCTTGACTCTCTGCCGCTCCTAAAACGATTGATACTTGTTTCATTGGCACAAGATTGATCTAACTATTACTTTTTTCCCCGGACCTTCACCTTTATTTTCCTATCTCGCGTCTATCTTATCGCGAATCGTGCGTACGATACACGGCTGCGCCCCTCGGTCGGTTGGGCGGGTATGTGGGCCGTGGGACTCCGCGCGAAAAAAAAAAAAAAAAAAAAATCGTTTGCTCACCTCTTACAAATAGTTAATTTTGACAAAAACATTTACCGACAGCTTAAACACCGGATTTTTTAACAAAAAACGTTTGCCCACCCCTCAAAAATCGTTTTTTCGAAACAATAAAAGATGCCCATTTTTGCCCATCTCCTGAAATTTAAGAATTAAAAAAAAATCGTTTGCCCACCTCTTAAAAATAGTTAATTTTGACAAAAACGTTTGCCGACTGCTTAAACACCGGATTTTTTAACCAAAAACGTTTGCCCACCCCTAAAAATTATTTTTTCGAAAAAATAAAAGATGCCAATTTTGCCCATCTCCTGAAATTTAAGAATTTAAAAAAAAATCGTTTGCTCACCTCTTAAAAATAGTTAATTTTGACAAAAACATTTACCGACGGCTTAAACACCGGATTTTTTAACAAAAAACGTTTGCCCACCCCTCAAAAATCGTTTTTTTCGAAAAAATAAAAGATGCTCATTTTTGACCATCTCCTAAAATTTAAGAATTAAAAAAAAATCGTTTGCCCACCTCTTAAAAATAGTTAATTTTGACAAAAACGTTTGCCGACTGCTTAAACACCGGATTTTTTAACCAAAAACGTTTGCCCACCCCTAAAAAATTATTTTTTCGAAAAAATAAAAGATGCCAATTTTGCCCATCTCCTGAAATTTAAGAATTTAAAAAAAAATCGTTTGCTCACCTCTTAAAAATAGTTAATTTTGACAAAAACATTTACCGACGGCTTAAACACCGGATTTTTTAACAAAAAACGTTTGCCCACCCCTCAAAAATCGTTTTTTCGAAAAAATAAAAGATGCTCATTTTTGCCCATCTCCTAAAATTTAAGAATTAAAAAAAAATCGTTTGCCCACCTCTTAAAAATAGTTAATTTTGACAAAAACGTTTGCCGACGGCTTAAACACCGGATTTTTTTTTACAAAAAACGTTTGGCCACCCCTTAAAAATCGTTTTTTCGAAAAAATAAAATATGCCCATTTTTGCCCATCTGTTGAAATTTAAGAATTTAAAACAAAAATCGTATTAAAAATAGTTAATTTTAACAAAAAACGTTTGCCCACCCCTAAAATAAAGAAATGAACAAAAAAATATTTAATAGGTATTATTTATTATTATTTATTGCGTCTTTTATTTATTGTAGGCTTATTATACCCGTTACTCGTAGAGTAAAAGGGTATATTGTATTCGTGCAAAAGTATGTAACAGCTAGAAGGAAGCGTTTCCGACCCTATAAAGTATATATATTCTTGATCAGGGTCACTAGCCGAGTCGATATAGCCATGTCCGTCTGTCCGTCTGTCCGTCCGTATGAACGCTGAAATCTCGGAAACTATAAAAGCTAGAAGATTGGCATTTTGCATGCAGATTCTAGGAGTTCCTACGCAGCGCAAGTTTATTTCAAAAAGGTGCCACGCCCCCTTTAACGCCCACAATCGCTTATACACGATTTTAAAAATTTAAATATTTCGGAAAATTAAAAATGCAGTTTTATTGTGTTTATCAATACCTATCGAAATGAAGAAGAAATTTTTCAAATCGGACCATTTGTTAAAAAGTTATGCGTGATCAAAGTTTCTATCTCCATCTCCCTCGCACTCCCTTTACCTGAGTAACGGGTATCTGATAGTCGGGCCACCCGACTATAGCGTTCTCTCTTGGTTTACTTTAGTTTAGGCTTATTTTACTTTAGTTTTAGCTTTAGTTCACTTTTGTATCCTCTTCTGTTGCGCTCTCATAACCAAGTGATCTCACTGCTCGCAGGCAGCTTGCTTTCAACCCCCGTTTTCGCAGAGAGGCGCTCTCTTGAGAGAGTAACATGCTCTCTCGAGAGAGCGTAACTCAAGGAATAGTATGACCAGAGCATACTTATATTAACTGGCCTGCTACAAAAGGTAGCACTTAAAAATAATACCTTAAACATATAAAAAATCGATTTAATCGAAAAAAACAATAGGTATGAGTGGAACGAAGTAATTACATTGATGAGTTGATAATTTAAGCAGATAGTTAAATATTAAAAAACATTTTGTAGCCTGTCATTTGGTGCTTCTTGCATTTTTACCTAAAGCAAGGGTTGTCATTTTTTAACTTTTCAAAACCACAATTTTATGATCGCACAATTGTAAACCTGGAACACTTGTCGCTCTTAAAAATTGTTTTCCTCCTCAATTCTTATATTAGGTCTACTTGTCATTTGAAGGTTCTTACATTTTTTACCAAAGGGTTGGATTTTTGTTAGGGTTTTTTACTGGTACTTTCCAAAACCACAAATTTATGATTGCACAATTGTACCTGAAGCAAAGGGTTGGAATTTTGTAGGGTTTTTTTAAACTTGTACTTTCCAAACCCACAAATTTATGATTGCACAATTGCACCTGAAGCAAAGGGTTGGAATTTTGTAGGGTTTTTTAAACTTGTACTTTCCAAACCCACAAATTTATGATTGCACAATTGTACTTTTCAAAACCACAATTTTATGATCGCACAATTTTAAACCTGAAACACTTGTCGCTCTTACAAATTGTTTTCCTCCTCGATTCTTATATTAGGTCTACTTGTCATTTGAAGGTTCTTACATTTTTTACCAAAGGGTTGGATTTTTGTTAGGGTTTTTTACTGGTACTTTCCAAAACCACAAATTTATGATTGCACAATTGTACCTGAAGCAAAGGGTTTGAATTTTTAAGGGTTTTTTTAAACTTGTACATTCCAAACCCACAAATTTATGATTACACAATTGTAAACCGGGAACACTTGTCGCCTTTTAAAAATTTTTTTTTTCCCCTGGATTCTCATATTAGGTCTACTTATCATTTGGAGGTTCCTAAATTTTGTTTCTGTAGCAAAGGGTTGGATTTTTTTAGGTTTTTTTTTTACACTTGTACTTTCCAAAATCATAAATTTATGATTGCACAATTGTAAACCTGGAACACTTGTTGCCTTTTAAAAAATAGTTTTTCTCCTTGATTCTCATATTAGGTCTATATAATCGACATCCAGATTTAAGATTTAGTCTATTTTTGTGTGAAAAAGTGAAGTGGAAAGTTGTGCGCGATTTTTAAAACCGTTTACTGCACTGTAACTCTTTAAACAGCCGTTTGTCAAAAAGTTAATTAAAGTAAAGTGGCAAAGCACGAAATTCTAAAATAATCTGTGTCTTTTTGTTCTTTTTTTTTTTCCTTGTGAATTTTGTTTAGAGTCTTTTTAAAAACTTGCAAAATAAGTCTTGATTCTTTTTTAAAGTAACTTTAAAGTTGACCTAATATTAGAATTTCGAGGCGTGTCATTTGTGTTGTGCATAAATGTTGTCGTTGCGACTATTCCTTTGTTTAGTCCACAAGAAATTAAAGTGAAGTGGCAGAGCACGAAATTCTAAAATAATTTGTGTCTTTTTGTTTTGCCTTGTGAATTTTGTTTAGAGTTTTTTAAAGACTTGCAAAATTTTAAAGTCTTGATTCTTTTTTAAAGTAACTTTAAAGTTGACCTAATATTCGAATTTTTTTGTTCATTTTGTTTTGCCTTGTGAATTTTGTTTAGAGTCTTTTTAAAGACTTGCTAAATTTTCGTCAGTTTTTAATTTTAAATTCAGTTTTCAATTTAAATTTTCAATTTTAATATAAATAAAGTTTTTTATTTTTTCTTTGACTAATTGACCATATGTTAGAATTTCGTTCGAGCTGGTTGATTAGTGTTGTGAAAAATAGGATATGGTTTTTATAAATAATGGTAACGAACTCCTGTAAAAACTGCAAGTATACCCTATTATTGAAGCATTTTAAGAACTAAGTCCTTTAAAATAGTTATACCCGTTACTCGTAGAGTAAAAGGGTATATTGTATTCGTGCAAAAGTATGTAACAGCTAGAAGGAAGCGTTTCCGACCCTATAAAGTATATATATTCTTGATCAGGATCACTAGCCGAGTCGATCTAGCCATGTCCGTCTGTCCGTCTGTCTGTCCGTCTGTCTGTCCGTCTGTCTGTCTGTCCGTCTGTCTGTCCGTATGAACGCTGATATCTCGGAAACTATAAAAGCTAGAAGATTGGCATTTTGCATGTAGATTTTAGAAGTTCCTACGCAGCGCAAGTTTGTTTCAAAATGGTGCCACGCCCCCTTTAACGCCCACAATCGCTTATATACGATTTTAAAAATTTAAATATTTCGGAAAAGTAAAAATGCAGTTTTATTGTGTTTATCAATACCTATCGAAATTTAGAAGAAATTTCTCAAATCGGACCATTCGTTAAAAAGTTATGCCTGATCAAAGTTTCTATCACCATCTCCCTCGCACTCCCTTTACCTGAGTAACGGGTATCTGATAGTCGGGGCACCCGACTATAGCGTTCTCTCTTGTTTTACTTATATTTTTTCCATAATACTTTTTTATTTTCAATATTAATATAATTTTAAGTCTAATTGGTGTCAGGCGATAAAGGTGGCTAGGCGATAAGGGAGAACTTTGTTCTACCTGCTAGGCGATACACCTTGCCGACAAAGTCCAGGCCGAACTCCGGAAGCCAGGCGATAAGGCGAAACTTCGGTTCACCTGCTAGGCGATACACCTTGACGGGCCCGGTAGGGAAGCTCGCATAACATCCATGGTTTTTGGTGGAGTCGTCCCGATCTCAGTCACCCGGAGCAGCAAGCCGAAGCAACGCAAGTAGCAGGCCAGAAGCGACGCAGCGGCACAGCAGGAGCAGCGCAGCAGTGAGCCAGGAGCAACGCAGCAGAAGACAGCGACAACAGGTAGCAGAACAATAGCAATAAGGCTATATTTAGAGAATCAATAAACCAGCACCAACCTAATCCTTTCTGGCGTTATCCTTTGGTCACGGGCATTACGTCACTATAAATTTGGTGGAACGAACTCACAACCTCCCTGAGGTAGCCGCACGTTTACGTAGCGAGCAGAAAATAAAGAAACAGGTCGTTACATCTGGCGCCCAAGAGTGATTGTCTTGACCAAGGAAACAAAAGTTCCGAAATGGGGAAGTCCTGGATTTATAATGTCAGGAAAGAGGACTTCGACGAGGTGAGCCAAATTCTGGGAATAGAACTGGAGGGCTCAGTCGAGTCGATGAGGAAGACTCTGGAAGACTTCGTCGACCAGACGGCAGAGGAGCCGGACATCGCCGATTTCGGAACGGGCCTAGAGAAGGAATTCCGGAAAATGCCCACTCCAAAATTCTAGCTCACAACCGCTAGTGCCGAGGTCCTGATAGCGAGCTTGGATGAGTCGAGCATCGCAAGCCACACAAGTCGGCAGCGGGAGAGTAGCCGGGAAAGAAAGGAGAGTTCCAGGACGCACACGCAGGACTACGCGAAGGTGGCCAAGTAGGTCCGGGAGTGAAATTTCCGCTACGACGGAAAGAAAGGAGAGTTCCAGGACGCACACGCAGGACTACGCGAAGGTGGCCAAGTAGGTCCGGGAGTAAAATTTCCGCTACGACGGAAACGACAAGCCGCTGGAATTTATGGAGCAAGTAGTGGTCAGTCGTGACTTACGGTCTCGACATAAACCAGATCCCACCAACGGCTTACGTTCTGCTGCTTACGATGCGGAAAAATAGGAGTTCGGACGGTTCAGTGCTGTTCCGGGTCGGGAAGCGCCCAGCGACCCCAGCCTCTCGAAATTAATGGGCGACATGCAGGCGGAAGAAATGCAACTGTCCGCCACGGTGCTCCTAGGTTAAAGTAAAATTAAGGCCACGGTGGATACCGGCGCCGCGGCGAGCTTCATCAGCGAAGAGCTGGCGGACAGACTGCAGGCGGCAGGAAGGGTCGGACCCACGAGAAGGCAAGTACGGATGGCAGACGGCCGCTGCGGGGAAATAAAATCCCATCTGGAGACCAAAATTGGACTGGGCACGAAAACAGTGTCAATGGAGCTGCCGATTTTACCAGGACTGATCGACGCTCTGGTGTTGGGATGGAATTTCCTTACCAGAATCGGGGCCGAAGTCGAGTGCGCAGGACACAGCGCGTCAATACCGGCAAGGGAGAGACGAGAAGGATGGCTGGAAGAGAAACTGTCTGTGGCAATAGAAATATAGAAACACCCAAAAGATTTGCGGAAAAGGATGTGGAGGGACTTCTAAAAGCCGAGTTGGACGAACTGGAAGGCATAAAGGGAACATCCAACGTGGCCGTACATACATAGGATCACCATGAAGGACGACCAACCAGTCAAACAGCGGTACTACCCTAAAAATCAAAAATGCAGGGTGAGATAAATGCCAAGGTAGACGAGCTGCTGGAAAAAGGATGCATCGAGCCGTCTAGGAAGAAGACTGGAAAGTGGAGGCTGTGTGTTGATTTCCGGCAAATAAACGCGAGGTCCGTAAAGGACGCATACCCAATGCCGCTGATAAATTACATCCTGGACCAGCTGCGGGAGGCGAAGTACATCAGCAGTCTCGACTTAAAGGACGGTTACTGGCAGATCCCCTTGGACGCAGACAGCAAGCAGAACACGGCGTTTTTAATCGCAAGAGAATCGTTTGCCCATCTTTTAGAATTTTGAAAATATTTGTACTTTTGAAAATATTCGACTTTTAAGTTTTGATCATATTTACCTGCAGAAAAAATTATTTGCCCACCCCTTAAAAATAGTTGTTTTCGAAAAAATAAAAGATGACCATGTTTGCCCATCTCCTGAAATTTAAGAATTTAAAAAAAAATTGTTTGCCCACCTCTTAAAAATAGTTAATTTTGACAAAAACGTTTGCCGACTGCTTAAACACCGGATTTTTTAACAAAAAACGTTTGCCCACCCCTCAAAAATCGTTTTTTCGAAAAAAATGCTCATTTTTGCCCATCTCCTAAAATTTAAGAATTAAAAAAAAAATCGTTTGCCCACCTCTTAAAAATAGTTAATTTGACAAAAACGTTTGCCCACCCCTTAAAAATTATTTTTTCGAAAAAATAAAAGATGCCAATTTTGCCCATCTCCTGAAATTTAAGAATTTAAAAAAAAATCGTTTGCTCACCTCTTAAAAATAGTTAATTTTGACAAAAACATTTACCGACGGCTTAAACACCGGATTTTTTTAACAAAAAACGTTTGCCCACCCCTCAAAAATCGTTTTTTTCGAAAAAAAAATGCTCATTTTTGCCCATCTCCTAAAATTTAAGAATTAAAAAAAAATCGTTTGCCCACCTCTTAAAAATAGTTAATTTTGACAAAAACGTTTGCCGACGGCTTAAACACCGGATTTTTTTTACAAAAAACGTTTGGCCACCCCTTAAAAATCGTTTTTTTCGAAAAATAAAATATGCCCATTTTTGCCCATCTCTTGAAATTTAAGAATTTAAAACAAAAATCGTATTAAAAATAGTTAATTTTAACAAAAAACGTTTTGCCCACCCCTAAAATAAAGAAATTAACAAAAAAAAATCTTTAATAGGTATTATTTATTGCGTCTTTTATTTATTGTAGGCTTAGTTTACTTTAGTTTAGGCTTATTTTACTTTAGTTTTAGCTTTAGTTCACTTTTGTATTCTCTTCTGTTGCGCTCTCATAACCAAGTGATCTCACTGCTCGCAGGCAGCTTGCTTTCAACCCCCGTTTTCGCAGAGAGGCGCTCTCTTGAGAGAGTAACATGCTCTCTCGAGAGAGCGTAACTCAAGGAATAGTATGACCAGAGCATACTTATATTAACTGTCCTGCTACAAAAGGTAGCACTTAAAAATAATACCTTAAACATATAAAAAATCGATTTAATCGAAAAAAACAATAGGTATAAGTGGAACGAAGTAATTACATTGATGAGTTGATAATTTAAGCAGATAGTTAAATATTAAAAAACATTTTGTAGCCTGTCATTTGGTGCTTCTTGCATTTTTTACCTGAAGCAAGGGTTGTCATTTTTTAACTTTCCAAAACCACAAATTTATGATTGCACAATTGTACCTGAAGCAAAGGGTTGGAATTTTGTAGGGTTTTTTTAAACTTGTACTTTCCAAACCCACAAATTTATGATTGCACAATTGTACTTTTCAAAACCACAATTTTATGATCGCACAATTGTAAACCTGGAACACTTGTCGCTCTTAAAAATTGTTTTCCTCCTCGATTCTTATATTGGTCTACTTGTCATTTGAAGGTTCTTACATTTTTTACCAAAGGGTTGGATTTTTGTTAGGGTTTTTTACTGGTACTTTCCAAAACCACAAATTTATGATTGCACAATTGTACCTGAAGCAAAGGGTTGGAATTTTGTAGGGTTTTTTTAAACTTGTACATTCCAAACCCACAAATTTATGATTGCACAATTGTACTTTTCAAAACCACAATTTTATGATCGCACAATTGTAAACCTGGAACACTTGTCGCTCTTAAAAATTGTTTTCCTCCTCGATTCTTATATTAGGTCTACTTGTCATTTGAAGGTTCTTACATTTTTTACCAAAGGGTTGGATTTTTGTTAGGGTTTTTTACTGGTACTTTCCAAAACCACAAATTTATGATTGCACAATTGTACCTGAAGCAAAGGGTTGGAATTTTGTAGGGTTTTTTAAACTTGTACTTTCCAAACCCACAAATTTATGATTGCACAATTGTACCCGAAGCAAAGGGTTTGAATTTTTAAGGGTTTTTTTAAACTTGTACATTCCAAACCCACAAATTTATGATTGCACAATTGTAAACCGGGAACACTTGTCGCCTTTTAAAAATTTTTTTCCCCCTGGATTCTCATATTAGGTCTACTTATCATTTGGAGGTTCCTAAATTTTGTTTCTGTAGCAAAGGGTTGGATTTTTTTTAGGGTTTTTTTTTTTACACTTGTACTTTCCAAAATCATAAATTTATGATTGCACAATTGTAAACCTGGAACACTTGTTGCCTTTTAAAAAATAGTTTTTCTCTTCGATTCTCATATTAGGTCTATATAATCGACATCCAGATTTAAGATTTAGTCTATTTTTGTGTGAAAAAGTGAAGTGGAAAGTTGTGCGCGATTTTTAAAACCGTTTACTGCACTGTAACTCTTTAAACAGCCGTTTGTCAAAAAGTTAATTAAAGTAAAGTGGCAAAGCACGAAATTCTAAAATAATCTGTGTCTTTTTGTTCTTTTTTTTTTCCTTGTGAATTTTGTTTAGAGTCTTTTCAAAAACTTGCAAAATAAGTCTTGATTCTTTTTTAAAGTAACTTTAAAGTTGACCTAATATTAGAATTTCGAGGCGTGTCATTTGTGTTGTGCATAAATGTTGTCGTTGCGACTATTCCTTTGTTTAGTCCACAAGAAATTAAAGTGAAGTGGCAGAGCACGAAATTCTAAAATAATTTGTGTCTTTTTGTTTTGCCTTGTGAATTTTGTTTAGAGTTTTTTAAAGACTTGCAAAATTTTAAAGTCTTGATTCTTTTTTAAAGTAACTTTAAAGTTGACCTAATATTCGAATTTTTTTGTTCATTTTGTTTTGCCTTGTGAATTTTGTTTAGAGTCTTTTTAAAGACTTGCTAAATTTTCGTCAGTTTTTAATTTTAAATTCAGTTTTCAATTTAAATTTTCAATTTTAATATAAATAAAGTTTTTTATTTTTTCTTTGACAAATTGACCTTATGTTAGAATTTCGTTCGAGCTGGTTGATTAGTGTTGTGAAAAATAGGATATGGTTTTTATAAATAATGGTAACGAACTCCTGTAAAAACTGCAAGTATACCCTATTATTTAAGCATTTTAAGAACTAAGTCCTTTAAAATACTTTTACTTATATTTTTTCCATAATACTTTTTTATTTTAAATATTAATATAATTTTAAGTCTAATTTTGTTTAATATAAATAGATTTTAGAATCAACAAAAAAAACAAAGTTAAGATAAATTTTTATAAGAATATAATAAATATAGTTTTTCTCAAGTGACCGGTTCATTAAATTAAATATATTATTTATATAATTAACTAACTAATTGTTAAGCCTTAAACATTTTTTGGTGCGTATTGCTGTGTGTCTGTGTTGTTAAAATAACTTTATTTATTTAAGTTTGTTTTCTAAATTTTTTTTGCGCCTGAGCTAAAGCATTAAGGAATAACAGACACGATGCCGGCCAAGCCACATGTTGATGTCCCCGTCATAGTGGATGCAGTTTGCAGCGTTAACATTTTTACGGAAACTGGTGGTCTCAAGCCAAGAACCCATAATGTTTGGATAGAAGCCAGTAACCTATTGCAAGGAACGATTAGTCCAAAAACACTACATTTTTATTCCCGAATCAACCGAAATGATGTGATGACTATAATAAAAGAACGATGTGGTATAAACCAGCCTGATAACACTGCAAATAATACCACGTTGAATTGCACGGCAGCTGAAGACGACCCAGAGTTCCAGATCATAGAACCAATCAAAAATGGACCTCTGCCTATTCTATATTTTAACCTGCAGTTGGATGAAGAAGTGTGGAGATTAATTGCACCTAAGGCTGATAGTAAAATGGAATTACGACCAAAGAATTATTTGCAACCTAACTGGACGGATACTATTGCCAAGTGCTTGTATAAAAAAGTTCCACATCCTTGTGCCTTCAATTTTAAAAAGGCTAAAATATCGAGCAAAGAGGATAGTATGTCGCTACAGATTGAAGGATACTGCAGTGAATGTGGTTCCATTTTAAAAGCACATAGCCTTGCTGAGCCCGAGCAGAATTGTGGCATCACATGGCAAGGGCAACGAGGTCATACGGTGAATTGGCGGACTTCGAACCCGCCTAAAGAGGACACACCGTGAATTAACGGTACCTCGATGGACCTTAGACCCGCGCCGGGTAAGGGCAACGAGGTCATACGGTAAATTGGCGGATTTCGGACCCGGATGAAGAGGACACACCGATAATGAACGATGCCGTTATTTCGGCGAGGGAAATAACGGCACCTACGACGCCTATAAAAGGACGGCGCAAGCGCAGCTCGGGACAGTACGAGTGCGAGAATCAGAGCGAGTGCGTGACGCGGAATAAGTACAAATCGAAACCGAAGTGTCCAAGGATCAAGATCGCAAAGTCGAGACGCCGAACGACGACAAGTCTACAAGGCTGAGGCTACAACGCTGAGATCCAACGGTGCTAGGTCGTGGTAAAATCAAACTTAGGGAGTCCTTGCGCGGTGTCAGGCGTTAAAGGTGGCTAGGCGATAAGGGAGAACTTTGTTCTACCTGCTAGGCGATACACCTTGCCGACAAAGTCCAGGCCGAACTCCGGAAGCCAGGCGATAAAGGTGGCTAGGCGATAAGGCGAAACTTCGGTTCACCTGCTAGGCGATACACCTTGACGGCCCCGGTAGGGAAGCTCGCATAACATCCATGGTTTTTGGTGGAGTCGTCCCGATCTCAGTCACCCGGAGCAGCAAGCCGAAGCAACGCAGTAGCAGGCCAGGAGCGACGCAGCGGCACAGCAGGAGCAGCGCAGCAGTGAGCCAGGAGCAACGCAGCAGAAGACAGCGACAACAGGTAGCAGAACAATAGCAATAAGGCTATATTTAGAGAATCAATAAACCAGCACCAACCTAATCCTTTCTGGCGTTATCCTTTGGTCACGGGCATTCACTCACTATAAATTTGGTGGAACGAACTCACAACCTCCCTGAGCTAGCCGCACGTTTACGTAGCGAGCAGAAAATAAAGAAACAGGTCGTTACATTTACGCTAGAAGAGCATATGGAAAACCTGAAGGAAGTGTTTAGGAGACTACGGGCTGCCAACCCGAAAGAAAATGCGGAAAAATGCAAGTTTTTCAGAAAGGAACCGCAATACTTGGGGCATCGCACAACAGACCAAGGCATCGGAACAGACCCAGAAAAGGTATCGGCAATTGCCTTAATAAAACCCCCGGCCAACGTTAAGGAGTTGCGACAATAATTGGGAGTGGCGTCGTGGTACAGGCGTTTTGTGCCAGATTTTGCAACGTTGGTGCATCCGTTGAATAGCCTGCTCCGAAAAAGCACAAAATGGGAGTGGACAGAGGACCATCAACAGGCTTTTGAAGCTGTAAAGGCCAGGCTAATCGCAGACCCAATCTTAGCATGCCCAGATTTTACGAAGACGTTTGTGCTGCAGACCGACGCCAGCGATTACGGGCTCGGTGCTATTCTCACACAGAATTCCGACCAAGGCGAGAGGTTGATCTCGTATTCCAGCAGGGCCCTGAATGGATCGGAAAGAAATTTCTCAGCGACTGAGAAGGAATGCCTGGCAATTGTGTGGGCCATACGCAAGTTAAGGCCTTACTTGGAGGGCTACCACTTCAAAGTGATCACGGATCACATGGCACTGAAGTGGTTGAATAGCATCGAGAGCCCAACCGAAAGAATCGCACGATGGACGCTGGAACTGCAACAATATGACTTTGAGATCGCGTACAGAAAGGGCCAGCTGAATATAGTAGCAGACGCACTATCGCGACAGCCACTGCCAGAAACGTGTCGACAGGTAAAAACACAGGAACAGCATAAGGAAACCGGCGAGTGTAACTGGATAAGGGATATGCGGAGCAAGATAGCCCAAAATCCCTAAAAATATCCAGACTGCATGACGGAAGCCGACCAGCTCAAAGAAGTTGGGTCGACAAAAATTGAATTTTCGAAAATTGAATAGCTTAATCGTTTGCCCATTTGTTGCCCATGTTTGCCCACTTTTTAATTTTTTTTGCCCACCTTTAGTTTTCAAATTATGGAGTCTTCGAAAATTTTCGAACATTTTCGAAAACATAAAAGTTGACTTTTTAAAATTTTTTTTTTTAATCGCAAGAGAATCGTTTGCCCATCTTTTAGAATTTTGAAAATATTTGTACTTTTGAAAATATTCGACTTTTAAGTTTTGATCATATTTACCTGCAGAAAAAATTGTTTGCCCACCCCTTAAAAATAGTTGTTTTCGAAAAAATAAAAGATGACCATGTTTGCCCATCTCCTGAAATTTAAGAATTTAAAAAAAAATCGTTTGCCCACCTCTTAAAAATAGTTAATTTTGTCAAAAACGTTTGCCGACTGCTTAAACACCGGATTTTTTAACAAAAAACGTTTGCCCACCACTTAAAAATTATTTTTTCGAAAAAATAAAAGATGCCAATTTTGCCCATCTCCTGAAATTTAAGAATTTAAAAAAAAATCGTTTGCTCACCTCTTAAAAATAGTTAATTTTGACAAAAACATTTACCGACGGCTAAAACACCGGATTTTTTAACAAAAAACGTTTGCCCACCTCTCAAAAATCGTTTTTTCGAAAAAATAAAAGATGCTCATTTTTGCCCATCTCCTAAAATTTAAGAATTAAAAACAAATCGTTTGCCCACCTCTTAAAAATACTTAATTTTGACAAAAACATTTGCCGACGGCTTAAACACCGGATTTTTTAACAAAAAACGTTTGACCACCCCTTAAAAATCGTTTTTTCGAAACAATAAAAGATGCCCATTTTTGCCCATCTCCTGAAATTTAAGAATTAAAAAAAAAATCGTTTGCCCACCTCTTAAAAATAGTTAATTTTGACAAAAACGTTTGCCGACGGCTTAAACACCGGATTTTTTAACAAAAAACGTTTGGCCACCCCTTAAAAATCGTTTTTTTCGAAAAAATAAAAGATGCCCATTTTTGCTCATCTCTTGAAATTTAAGAATTTAAAATAAAAATCGTATTAAAAATAGTTAATTTTAACAAAAAAAGTGTGCCCACCCCTAAAATAAAGAAATGAACAAAAAAATATTTAATAGGTATTATTTATTATTATTTATTGCGTCTTTTATATATTGTAGGCTTAGTTTACTTTAGTTTAGGCTTATTTTACTTTAGTTTTAGCTTTAGTTCACTTTTGTATCCTCTTCTGTTGCGCTCTCATAACCAAGTGATCTCACTGCTCGCAGGCAGCTTGCTTTCAACCCCCGTTTTCGCAGAGAGGCGCTCTCTTGAGAGAGTAACATGCTCTCTCGAGAGAGCGTAACTCAAGGAATAGTATGACCAGAGCATACTTATATTAACTGGCCTGCTACAAAAGGTAGCACTTAAAAATAATACCTTAAACATATAAAAAATCGATTTAATCGAAAAAAAACAATAGGTATAAGTGGAAGGAAGTAATTACATTGATGAGTTGATAATTTAAGCAGATAGTTAAATATTAAAAAACATTTTGTAGCCTGTCATTTGGTGCTTCTTGCATTTTTTACCTGAAGCAAGGGTTGTCATTTTTTATCTTTTCAAAACCACAATTTTATGATCGCACAATTGTAAACCTGGAACACTTGTCGCTCTTAAAAATTGTTTTCCTCCTCGATTCTTATATTAGGTCTACTTGTCATTTGAAGGTTCTTACATTTTTTACCAATGGGTTGGATTTTTGTTAGGGTTTTTTACTGGTACTTTCCAAAACCACAAATTTATGATTGCACAATTGTACCTGAAGCAAAGGGTTGGAATTTTGTAGGGTTTTTTTAAACTTGTACTTTCCAAACCCACAAATTTATGATTGCACAATTGTACCCGAAGCAAAGGGTTTGAATTTTTAAGGGTTTTTTTAAACTTGTATGTTGGAATGCCCCTATTCCTATACAGAAATACCATTTTAGTATATATCGCTTTTAGGCTTTAATGAATACTCAGCCTATGGTCACACTGACCGATCTTCTTCCCTTTTCTTGTGACCTTCATCTTGAGTTAAGTTGAGGTGCTGGTGTTTGCGGTAAATTAAAACATTAAAACATTACTCCTGTGTAATTATTGGGTGTATAAAACAATATTGTACATCTCAAACCCACAAATTTATGATTGCACAATTGTAAACCGGAAACACTTGTCGCCTTTTAAAAAATTGTTTTCCCCCTGGATTCTCATATTAGGTCTACTTATCATTTGGAGGTTCCTAAATTTTGTATCTGTAGCAAAGGGTTGGATTTTTTTTAGGGTTTTTTTTTTAACTTGTACTTTCCAAAACCATAAATTTATGATTGCACAATTGTAAACCTGGAACACTTGTTGCCTTTTAAAAATAGTTTTTCTCCTCGATTCTCATATTAGGTCTATATAATCGACATCCAGATTTAAGATTTAGTCTATTTTTGTGTGAAAAAGTGAAGTGGAAAGTTGTGCGCGATTTTTAAAACCGTTTACTGCACTGTAACTCTTTAAACAGCCGTTTGTCAAAAAGTTAATTAAAGTGAAGTGGCAAAGCACGAAATTCTAAAATAATCTGTGTCTTTTTGATCATTTTGTTTTGCCTTGTGAATTTTGTTTAGAGTCTTTTTAAAAACTTGCAAAATTTTAAAGTCTTGCTTCTTTTTTAAAGTAACTTAAAAGTTGACCTAATATTAGAATTTCGAGGCGTGTCATTTGTGTTGTGCATAAATGTTGTCGTTGCGACTATTCCTTTGTTTAGTCCACAAGAAATTAAAGTGAAGTGGCAGAGCACGAAATTCTAAAATAATCTGTGTCTTTTTGTTTTGCATTGTGATTTTTGTTTAGGGTTTTTTTAAAGACTTGCAAAATTTAAAAGTCTTGATTCTTTTTAAAGTAACTTTAAAGTTGACCTAATATTCGAATTTTGTAAATAATTTGTGTCTTTTTGTTCATTTTGTTTTGCCTTGTGAATTTTGTTTAGAGTTTTTTAAAGACTTGCAAAATTTTAAAGTCTTGATTCTTTTATAAAGTAATTTTAAAGTTGACCTAATATTCGAATTTTTTTGTTCATTTTGTTTTGCCTTGTGAATTTTGCTTAGAGTCTTTTTAAAGACTTGCTAAATTTTCGTCAGTTTTTAATTTTAAATTCAGTTTTCAATTTAAATTTTCAATTTTAATATAAATAAAGTTTTTTATTTTTTCTTTGACAAATTGACCTTATGTTAGAATTTCGTTCCAGCTGGTTGATTAGTGTTGTGAAAAATAGGATATGGTTTTTATAAATAATGGTAACGAACTCCTGTAAAAACTGCAAGTATACCCTATTATTGAAGCATTTTAAGAACTAAGTCCTTTAAAATACTTTTACTTATATTTTTTCCATAATACTTTTTTATTTTAAATATTAATATAATTTTAAGTCTAATTTTGTTTAATATAAATAGATTTTAGAATCAACAAAAAAAACAAAAGTTAAGATAAATTTTTATAAGAATATAATAAATATAGTTTTTCTCATGTGACCGGTTCATTAAATTAAATATATTATTTATATAATTAACTAACTAATTGTTAAGCCTTAAACATTTTTTGGTGCGTATTGCTGTGTGTCTGTGTTGTTAAAATAACTTTATTTTGCAGAAATCTATTTAAGTTTGTTTTCTAAATTTTTTTTGCTCCTGAGCTAAAGCATTAAGGAATAACAGACACGATGCCGGCCAAGCCACATGTTGATTTCCCCGCCATAGTGGATGCACTTTGCAGCGTTAACATTTTTATGGAAACTGGTGGTCTCAAGCCAAGAACCCATAATGTTTGGATAGAAGCCAGTAACCTTTTGCAAGGAACGATTAGTCCAAAAACACTACATTTTTATGCCCGAATCAACCGAAATGATGTGATGACTATAATAAAAGAACGATGTGGTATAAACCAGCCTGATAACACTGCAAATAATACCACGTTGAATTGCACGGCAGCTGAAGACGACCCAGAGTTCCAGATTCTATTCTATATTTTAACCTGCAGTTGGATGAAGAAGTCAGGAGATCAATTGCACCTAAGGCTGATAGTAAAATGGAATTACGACCAAAGAATTATTTGCAACCTAACTGGACGGATACTATTGCCAAGTGCTTGTATAAAAAAGTTCTACATCCTTGTGCCTTCAATTTTAAAAAGGCTAAAATATCGAGCAAAGAGGATAGAATGTGGTTCCATTTTAAAAGCACATAGCCTTGCTGAGCCCGAGCAGAATTGTGGCATCGTAATGGCTTTTACGGTACCAGATACACGAGGAATTCCACATAATAAAAAACGCCAGTGTACAGGATCCAGACGACTCGAAATAGGGGAAGAGCTGCTTTTGAAAAAAGCTGCCTTATGGAGAAAGGAAGCCACCAAGGCTATGAATGATGATGACCCAAAACCAAATTTTATTCCGAAGTTACCCACTCTTTAAAAACTTCGTGAAGAGGCTATTAACAGGCACCTTGGAATCAACAAAGATAGGGATCCAATTTCATCTTTATACCTCAAAAAATATGAGGGTGAATTGGCCGGGTGCATTCTGGATATCGGATTGGATGAATTTTTCTGCATTTACTGCACAGACGCCCAAATTAAAACCTATGTATCGCGGATAAAAACTATTAAAAAAATTGTTGTCGACGCCACTGGAAGTCTTGTGTTACCAATTTCGAAACCGAACGGGGATACAAGCTATGTGTTTTTATACCAAATTGTAATGTGTGGTGACGATAGCATATTTCCAGTGTTTCAAATGCTTTCGGCCAAGCACGATACTGCTAGCATTCAATTCTGGCTGAGCAGATTAATTTCCAAGTCTGGACATTTTCCACCGGAGGTTGTGTGCGACTTCTCCTTGGCTCTTTTAAATGGAATTAGCCTGAGCTTCAATGACTGCCGCTTAAAAGTTTATTTATCAAAATGCTATAAATATCTCTGCCTCGATGCCACATTCGCCTTGACATCGCTCACCTTATAAAAATGATGTGCCGAAAGAACGTCTTTAAGGGAAAACTGCCAAATGTAAAAGATTTTTACATAAGATGCATTGGTGTTGCAACGACTTGCGAAACCAAGGAAAGTTTTTGCTCGGATGATGAAGGCAATGCTGATCGTTGCGCTAAGCGATTCCTCCGGGGAAAATTCTGAGAAAAAGCGTCTGTCAAGCCAAAAAAATGAAAATTATCTCCTTAAACGAATAGCCACTTTTACAGCTCCGGAATTGGAATTTGAAGAAAATGACTGCTTACCAGAAGAACAGGAGGAAAATGAAGAAGATATATCAACATTAAAACACTAATTCAAAATCTGCAGAAGAAAAAGCGTCAAAATGTAAGTCCGTAAGCTATCGACCAAACCCATACTTTTTGCCGGAGTTGGTGCAACCTCTTTTGAAATTGGGACGATACTTCATACTATGGACAAATGTCATGAAGACAAAATTCTCCTCCAAATATGATGTGGGTTCTCGGCACTGGTGGAAGCATATTTCAAAGATTTGAAACATTCCGACATGAGTATATTTCACCGACCAGTGCGAGCCGATAAATTCGTGGTGCAGCATTTTCGGTGCATCGAAGCAGTCTGCAAGCTGGAACATGCTGCGATGAAGCGCAAATGCTTTAAGGTACCAGTTTTCATTAAAGAAATAAAAAAAAACGGATAACGCTCAGGACGAAGAAAAAGTTATTCTGAAGGAAAATTTAGGTGAAAACGATGTGGAATACCTTTTAGAAGAAGAAAACTGGAAGGTTAAAAATAATACAAAACGGCTTATTGAATATAATGTCAAGGAAGACTTTGCGAACAAAAATATTCCACTACCAGAGCTCTTAAATGACGAAGGTAAAGAAATAGCGTTAGAAGACAGATCGAACAAAAAGCCAAGAGGAAAGTATCTCAAGAAATGCCCGAACGTAGAGTTGATTTACAATCGACCACATCGGAGGAGAAAAGACAAAATAAAATATAATGGAGGAGAAATGGGACCTGTGTGGATTGGAACGCAATCAATCAATTTCAAAATACATGTCCGTTTGATTCACTTGTGGAAATATTGTCCACTGCATATATAGACAACTACTTATACAAGAGCCAATTGGATTCATATTACAAGGAAAGCTTGACAGTGGAGTTCGTAAAAAAATATCCCCTTGAAGGAATTTCTCCAAGTCTCTACTGTGATAGAGGAATAATTTTAATCAGTTTTTTTGAAGAAAGAAATCGGGTAGTAAAATGCCATGCAAATATAGGAACATTTATTGATCAAGTGCTTAATGGAATACCTAGTGCATCCAAACGCCAATCACATGAAATTTGCAAAAACAATGAGTGCCAAATCCTAACATCATTTTACCATCGATTGGAGCTGGTAGATTCCGAAAAATTTAGTCGCCTTGGCGAACAAAACGGATTGGTAGCTTTTGAAAGAGGGTTCAAAAAGAAACGATCTTCATTCATTGAGTTTTTGTTAGAAACTGATTTTATTTTGAAATATCTTCGGTTTAAATAGCTTACATGAGAATCAAATATGACTAATACATGGCCTACGCAGAGGCCTAAGTAAATAACACCCGCCGTATCTAGGTCCTATGCTGCCGAACATCTACATATCTCGAGCGGCGAGGACCCTATCAGTGGTCTCCCACTATGGGACACATTTAGGAGGCGGGGGAACATTTAATTAGATAAGCGGCGTGCACTCAGATTACATGTGCACTGCACCCATGTCAAGTGTTTAATTTCATTTGTTTATTTCAAGTACATTTATGACTGATGTATTTATATTCGTGTTCGTCTGAACATTCTGCCAAGGGCCGGCAAGATTAGGTGTACATTTTAATTAGTGGCAATACAAAGGTAGTGGACTGTATTTATTTAATTCGATATAATTACATAATCTTACAAAATATATTATTAAAAATATTATAATAATAATTACCAACATTAAAGATGTATGGCCAGTGACGTGATGAAAATCTAGTTCATATAATTTGAATCTATTTGTTTTTAAGTCATTTATTTTAATTATTACATTTTTATTTTTTCTGTATGATTTATTACTGGAGACCCTAATTGGTTCCAAACTACTTTAGGTATTTCAGTTATTTCACCGATATATGACATAGATAGCGTCCCTTGATCTTCTACCTGAATACTGTGATGAGCAACTAATATATCGCTATCTGTTCGAGCAGTGCAGTCTGACCTTATCATAAAAATTCCTTGTTCAGGTAAATCGACTATCTCTAATTTAGAATGGCCACATTGGACCCGAGCCTTAGTGTTGTTCTGCACCTTAAAAAGCCAACTACTTCTTATGTCTAACTCGACCCAGTATGACTTGTTCGGGGTAATGCATTTATATCTACAATTTGACGCACCATTTGGTTTAAGAGGCGTAAGCTCACAGCCGTTATCATTGGCACTTCTCCAAGGCCAACTACCGTCACACACTCTTTTGTTCGATTGCCACCTCTGGCACTTATTTAGAGTTGATTCTGCCATTAGGTGATATGCATATATTTAAAAATTGTAAACTAAATATTGTGAATCTAGATGAAACATAACCATGCTTTCATCAATTTGAAGAGGTACAGGAACTATTCTATAGAGCACTGAAGCATGCCTTCCAAACAACGGTATTTTGGCATTGATAATGAGCTTCCTATCAACAAATAGTCCCCTAGCTGTTAGTAAAGTGTAAACGTCCTTTAGCTCAGTACCTGTTCTTTTCCCTGGCAACAATACGTTTTCTGACAACATTTCTTTTATTTTGGAAATTTCTATTTTTAACTGACTGGGTTTCAGCATGTTCGTATTAAGTCTTCCATGATTTAACCCCAACTTCCCGAATACCTCCGAAGTGAGGTCCTGCCGGGGGAATAAAATGCCAATCAATCCTGGATCGTATATTTTGGATAGTGTTGATAACACTACCCTTTTATTAGTGACCTTGGATTCAGTGCAATTTAAATTAAATTTGAACAAATCATTTTGAGGTTCCCATTTGAGTCCCAAAGTTTTTACACTCTCATTTTCAACAATACTGAGCACCTTATTATCACCTGTGTCCTCCACAGTTGACAATATTTCAAAATTATTGGAAATCCATTTCCTCAAATTAAATCCCACTTTTTGTGGTTCCAGTGAAATTAATTTTATCAAGGTATTTGTTTCTTTTAACGAATCAGCTCCAGTCATTAGGTCATCCATATAGAAATCATTCCTAATTATTTCACTTACGGTTTTGTTTTGGCATTTATCTGCAATATCTACTAAAACTCTTGTAGCTAGATATGGTGCAGATGCAGTACCGTAAGTAACTGTTGTTAACTTATAATTTTTAATAGTTTGATCTGAAGAATTCCTCCATAAAATATATTGATATTTTTGGTCATCTTCATTTATTTTTATTTGACGGTACATTTTTTCAATGTCCGCTGATACAACGAATTCCCATTTTCTCCATTTAATTATAATGTCAAAACTATCTTTTTGAACTCGTGGCCCAACCCACATTATATCGTTCAAACTTTTATTGTTAGTAGTTTTTGCTGAAGCATCAAAAACTACCCTTAGTTTGGTTGTCAGGCTTGAATCTCTTATCACTGCCTGGTGCGGTAAGAAATACTTTCCTTCATCCTTCACTTGCACTTCAACCATATGACCTAAATCCATATATTCATTCATGAATTTAGTATAGTCAACCTTTAATTTTTTATTTTTATTTAATTTCATTTCCAGATTCATGTAACGTGCCGTAGCTTGCTTCCTTGAATCTCCTAATCTACTTCCCAATATCGATCTAAATCTTTTAGTTCAATCGTTGTTCCTACGATTGTTTTGTTTCCTTTGGATTTTTTACATCCTGAAACAATCCACCCGAAAGCAGTTTTTTGCCCAAGCAGCCCATTTATTTTTACAACTCCATTTTGTATTATGTGAGTGTATAAGTCTGCTCCAACAATTTTTTTTTTTTTTGTATTTAACCAGAAATTTTTTTTTATTCATATTTATTTTAATGGGCGGGTTTTTTTTGGGCGGGTTGTTTTTAGGCCGGTTTCCGTAGCCGCGTCTTCATTATGTGGCATGGGTGAATCTGGCATGGCAGTGCTGCAACTCTGGCTTCCTCGTCCTCTTCTTGTTCTACTTCTTGGCGATTTTCCTCCACAATCAGGCATGAGTAGGACCGCCTGCCAATTTTGTGCCCAAAAGAATTTAATTTATTTTTTACACACCCAGGACAAATTATAAATTGGCATTTTATTTTTCTTCGCATGTTTGGGTCTGTGTAGAACTCCTTGTAATACTCCTGGCTGCACACATCCGGTTCCATATCTTTGTAGCTTTCGATATGTTGCATTTTCTCCACAATATCGTACAGATTCAAAATGTGACGTTTAAAAAAAGTATATGGCACCGGATATTCCCAGCCAGGAGCAGGTCCTTCCTCGATGCTCTCCTCCGGTGTGGGAGTGGGAGTGGGAGAGGGTGCGGTGGTTCCGTGCTGTCCTCGCTCACCAGTTTCCAAAGTATGTGGATCGTTTGATTCCTCGATGCTCTCCTCCGGTGTGGGAGTGTGAGTGGGAGTGGGTGGGGTGGTTCCGTGCTGTCCTCGCTCACCAGTTTCCAAAATATGTGGATCGTTTGATTCCTCGATGATTAGATCAATACGACCTGGTTTATCAAAATCGGGGTCAGCTAAATGGAAGCACTCCCATTTTTCTTTGTCAACATTAACTGTGCTGACTGGAAGAGCTTTAATTTTCAACGTTTTTTGAGAATTTTGGGTTTTAATCTCAATAATAGCTTTGTGCTTGGAGATACACTTTCCTGTGGACGAAACTCCACTAATCTCTGTTTGAGCTCTAACTCTGTTTAACTTCAGAATCTGTGCTGATTCTTCTGAAATAATTGTGCTTTGTGACCCGCTGTCAATCAAAGCTCGAAAATTTTCAAAATTTCCTTGAGAAGATTTTATTTTAATTCGTGCAGTTGCTAATAAAGCCTGCTCCGACGTCATACAAGTACCATTTCACTATTTTGTTTAAAGTTTATATGTAGCATGCTATGGTGATTTCTTTTGCACAGCGAACACGTTACTTCGCTAGTGCATTTTTTATTATATGGGTGTTTTAGACATCTAAAACATAAGAAAGCTTTCTAAACCTTTTCCATCCTTTCTGATGGATTTAACGCTTTAAATTTATGACAATAAATTATAGTGTGTCCCACACCTTTGCAAATGGGACAACTATTTGTGAACAATTCTTTTGAATTGTTACTAAATATATTTCTTTTAACAGGTTTTTCATCCTGAAGCGAGCTTATCGAACTTAGTCGTTGCTCTAAAAATTCTGTGACGTCGGACAATATTTGTATTTCCTTTGTTCTTTTTGCATGGCTCTCATATAATTGTGGAGCTTCTTTATTAAATTTTTTAATTATAATGTGTGCAAAGATAAAATCCACTTCATCGGATAGTTGTGCCTTTAATTTGATCATGTGAATTGACTCATTAATTGTGTCAATAAACACTCTCAATTGCCTGGCTGAGTCAACATTTAAACATTGAAGCTCAAGAAGGCGATTCAATTGATCGGAAAATATTTTCCGTTTATTTTCGTACCGCTTGGATAACAATTCCCAAGCGGCCTCGTAATTATCCCCTGATCCCAACAATAAGAGAGAAACCACATTCCGGACTTCTCCCTTAAGTGAGATTTTCAAATAATTAAATTTTAAGGTAGGACTTAGGTCCTCCCTTAAATGTATGAGTTCAGTGAATAACTCATAAAATAAGTCCCAATCTTTGGAGTCCCCAAAGAATGTGGGTACTTGTATTTTAGGTAAAGTCGGCAGCTCGTCAATTTTTTGACTTGTGCCTTCTACTTTACTAGGCACATTAAGAATTTTCTTTTTCATATTATTCGTGACTGTAATAATATCAAATTCTAGTTCATCTTGAATTTCATCAAACCTCCTATCTGTGACATCAGTCATTTCGACTTCTTTTAAAGCAACAAGCTTCTTCCAATAAAAATCCAATTTTTCAATCCTAATCTCAAATGAATTCCATTTATTTTCTTTAATGTCATCAAATGTTTCTTTCAAGTATTTATTCAATTGATCTATAGCCTTTTCCAGTCTGCTAGAGTTACCTATTTGATATTTTTTAATTTCTCTGCTGTTATCTGCGCCTGAGTCTAACTTGATTTGATCTGTTCGGTCTAATGTCTCGTCTATGCATGTCTTAATTTTCTCGAACCCTAACATCATCTGCTCAAAATGCATATTTTTGAAGTAATTGTGATCGATTACTCCAATTTTCATAAGAGCCGAGTGATTATTTATACACTCGGATTTAAGTGCATCAAACGTTTTTAAATATTCAAAGGTTAAACTTGGGAGTTCTAGTAACTCCTTACTACTTAGTGTGATTTCGACTTGCCTTTTAATAAGGGCAATCGTTTGTGCGGACAACATTTTCTTAATTTAATTAAATTAAAATATCTTAAAATAGACTTATCTGCTTCGCCGACGCTGCCGTATAGTTGTAGTTGTTGTCGTTGCTGTCGCCGACACGTTGCTGCAGTGGTCGTTATAGTTGCTGAAGCTGCTGCTGCTGCTGCTGCTGCTGTTGTTGCTGCTGCTCGCCGACACCTTGTTGCTGTGGTTGTTGTTGCTGAATTTGCTGCTTCTCTGTTGCTGTTGTTGATGTCGTCTTCAATCTTCTGATATTTTTTTTTTTATTTTTTATTTTTATTATTTTATTTATTTATTATAGATGATAGTAAAGTTTACAAAGCTAAGACTAACTATATTTCTTAGTTTTAATTTTTGGATTTAGATTTCGTTGTATAAATTGTTTTTTTTTAGGAAAGATATAATTTTTTTGATATTTTCTGATGTAGGGTTCTTTAGGTAGTCGGTGGCTAGTAGGTTATTAAAGATATGTTGATTGTCCTGTGTAATTGCTGGGCATGTGTCTATGATGTGTTCCATGTTTATGGGGGTTGATGATTGGCAGAGGGGTCAGTTTCGTGTGGTATTGAGATCAAGGAGGTGTTTGTGTGTTATGTTTGTGTGTCCTAACCGAAGTCTTATAAATTTAATTTGGTCAATTCGGCTAATTTCTTCCTGAGTTATCTTAGAGAGTGTTGATGTGTGGATGTTGTTAGTGTTAATGTTTTTGTACCATGAGTTGCATTTATTTATTAAAGTTTAATTTTCTAGCTTTAGTTGATTTTTGAGAAGTTTGTTAATGTCTTTTATATTTTCGTTGAGAGTATATATTAGTGGCATTTTCGTTGCCTCTTTTGCTATTTTGTCTGCGAGTTCGTTTCCTTTAATGTTAGAGTGTCCTGGGGTCCATAGAATTTTTATTTTGGGTTGTTTTAATTGAAGTAGTCTTCTGATGTATGCGGGGTATTTGTTGAGGTTTGATGGGTTGCGGATTGCTTCGATCGCTCCTAGAGAGTCAGAGCAGATAACAAATTGTCCTCTCATGCTTGTTGCAAGTTTTGTGGCTTCGAGGATTCCGATTATTTCTGCTGTTAGGATTGATGAGTAAGGAGGTAGGTTCAGTTTCAGTTTCAGTGGTTATAGCAAAGGTTGTAATTGAGTTTTGTTTAGTTCCGTCCGTGTAGATAAAGGTATGGTTTTTGTAGATTTCTTTAGTTTCGTAGAAAAGTTTTTGGAATGTTTCAGGTGATGTGTTGGTTTTTTTGTAGTTGTGTAGTGAGGTGTTAATTAGGTTTTGGGATAGTTGCCATGGTGGTTTAGTTTTGTAAAGTTTTCCAGGTGTGAAGGGTATGTTAAGAAGTTGACAATTTTCAATAGTGCGTTCTAGTGTTGAGGTCCATTTTTTTGTTCTGGTTTGTGGTTTGATGTATTTGTGTATTGGCGTATCCTTGGAGCGAATGAGGTTTTTGAAAAGTTTGGTTGTAAGGTGGTCTCGTCGTTGTTCAATTGTTGGAATGCCAGAATGCATGTTGGTGTGGTGCGAAAGGCGCCCAGGACTGATCTAAGAGCTGCGTTTAATGTGGTTTTTAATTTATTTTGTGAATTTTTTGGGGTGTAACCGTAAGTGTGGAGTGCGTAATCAATTTTGGATATAAGTATAGCTTTTGTGATGTTTGGTAATGTGTTTGTATTGCATTTAAATTTGGGGCTGGCCAGACATTTTATGATATTAAGTTTGTTTGAGAGGGATGGTAAGAGAGAGTTAATGTGTGAGTTCCAGTTGTATTTATTATTAATGGTTAGACCGAGTACTTTAAGTGATGTTACGTTATTTATGTTTGAGTTCTGTGTAATAATAGTGCAGTTGCATCTGTGTTTTCTACATACAAGTATGTGTAGATGTTGACATTTTGTTTCGGACAGAGTTGCGCCTGAATATTTTCCCCAGTCATTTATTTTTTAAAAAGGTGGCTCAGGTTTATTGTTGTGTTTTTCCGGTTTTTTAAATTGACCAATAAAAGGATATCGTCTGCATATGCGCTAAGCTTGATTTGTTTCTGCCTTGTAAGGATGTTGGCCAGTTTATTGTAGGCAATTAAAAATAGTACAACGGATATGGGATATGGGATTGTGGAATTCCGTTCTCCAAGGGGTAAATGTTTGAATTGTTCCTATTGTTCCTATTCGGACTGTTATTTTCCTGTTTTTTGTGAAGTTTATAATATAGTTTATTATTTTGTGACCACATTTCCATTTTATCAGTTGGTCAACTATTGGGTGGGTACCTACTCGATCAAAAGCTCTTGAAAAGTCAAGAGAGATGAGTGAGGTATGTTTCCTGTTGTTAAGGGACTTCGTGATGATGTGATCTGCATAGAGCAGATTATCCGAAGTTGATTTTCCTTTTTTTGAAGCCGAATTGATGTGGGTGTAAAAGTTTGTCATTGGTAAGGAACCACCAAAGTCTGTTTGCTATTATGTTGTCCAGTGTTTTTCCCAGGCAGGAGTTGAGTGAGATGGGTCGGTATGATGCGATGTCGGTTTTATCTTTTAGGGGTTTTATTATTGGAATTATAAGGCTAGTTTTGTAGGATTGAGGAATATGGTTGTTAAATATGTGGTTGAAATGATGAAGTATTCTATTGTGTACGGAAGCTGAACTATTTTTTATCATGGGTAAGATATCCTGCTGATTCCTGGTGTTGTACCTTTGAGGGATTGGAGAGCAATGGTAAGTTCCATTTTGGTTATGGGCTTGTCAATTTCTATGGCTGATGTGGATGGAGTGTGGTTGAGTGTTGTTCTTTGTATTTATGAAAAGAGAATTCTTGGCTGAAGTTGGTATCTTTAGAGAGCTGTGACCAGTGGTGTGCGAGCAGATTGGCTATTTTGTTTTTGTCGTTGATAGTTTCGTTGTTGTTGGTTGTTATGCAATGTATTTGTTTTGTTGGGTTTAGACCGCAAAAACGACGAATGTTGTTCCATATTTTTGTTGTTGGTGTGGTTGATTGGATGGTTGAAGTAAATTTGGTTGTGGATTCCTTTTTCCTTATTTTAATTTCCCTTTTCAATATTGCGTTTGCCTTTCTGTATGCAACGATCGTTTCTTGGGTTGTGTGTCTTTTCAGTGCTTTCCATGTTTGTTTTTTCCTTGTGTGTAAGTCCGATAAGTTTTTGTTCCACCAAGGAACTGTGCGTGAGTGTCTGCTCGGTAGTGTTTGTGGTATTGTATGGTGTGCGCATGTTAATATTATTTTGTTAATTAGTGCTGCTTCTTTGTTTATGTTGGCTAAGGGAGGGTATAGGTTGTTGGTGTTGTGTGTGTGGATTGCGAAATTGTCCCAGTTAGCTTCCGCTATTTTAAAAATTGTTGTTTTTTTGTTAAGTGTGTTGTCGCTTGGAAAAAGGGTGATGATTATAGGAAAGTGATCGCTTCCGAAAAGGTCGTCGATTGGGATCCAGGTTGTGAGTGGTGCGAGGGAGGGAGAGCAAAAGCTGAGGTCAATGTGGGTAAATGTGTTGTGTGTAGTAAAATGAGTTGGTGATTTATCATTTAGAAGGATACAGTTTGACTGTTCAATGAACTTGGCTACGGTTTTACCCCTTGAGTTCGAGCGTGTCGATCCCCAGTTTTGATGCCAGCTATTGAAGTCTCCTGTTACCATGACAGTTTCATTGTTGGTGTTAATTAAGTTGTTCAGGTTATTGCGTGAAAAGGGTTTGTTGGGTGGAATGTAAATGGAGTATAATTTAAAATTTTGTTTTGATTTTATTTCTGCTGCTATTGCTTCTACGTTATCATTGATGTTGGTTTGAGTATATTGAATTGATTTGTGGATTAGTAAGGCTACTCCTCCAAATCGGTTCGATGCTATGTTTGTTAGTATATTGTGAAAGTATTGTATGTGTGTTTCTTGGAGTGATATAATATGTGGAGAATGTTTTTTGATCAGTAGTAGTAGTTGGTTGTAGTTGTTTGTATATCCCTTTATATTCCATTGTATTATTTTTAAAGTCATAATTTAATTATTTTGTTGTGCTTGTTTTATAGTATTTGTGTTGGGAAGGCTCGGTTTTTGCTCTTTGGCTTTTAGAGATTTGGAGAGGATGGATTTTTCTTTTGTTTGGCTTCTAAGTACGCGATCGTTTGTTGATGTCGAAGGTTTTTGGGTGTCGTTACATGGGTCCATATCCATATCTTCGTCGTATATGTTGTACGTTATTGGTGTTCTGTTTGTTGGTTTGGATACCTCTGCAATTTTCTTGTCTATCTCCTTAAGCATTTCTTCCATTCCGTTGTTTACTTTTTTGTCCTGTGTTGGAGTTTCTGTTACTTTGGTGAGGTTTTCTTTTAGGGTTTGGGAGTAAGAGGTTTCTTGGCTGGGATTGTGGCGTGCGAAGTATATGGAACGGGCAGTTTTGTGGTCTACTTTTTCGGTTATTTTAATGGCTATAAGCTCCTGTTATTTAAGAAAGACTGGGCATTTTCTGTCAATAGAGGTGTGGCGGTTCTTGCAGTTAATGCATTTGGGTGTTTGGATACATTCTTGATTGTCGTTTGTGTGTGAGGTCTCCGAACAGTTTTTGCATGTGAGGTTTTCCTGTTTGCAGTAAGATTGGGTGTGGTTAAAGCGGAGGCATTTCTTGCACTGCATTGGCCGTGGTATGTATGGGCGTGTGAACACTACCTCATAGCCGATCATTACTTTTTCGGGAAGGTTTGTGGAAGCAAAGGTTAGTGTAATGAGACCTGTTGGAGTTCTTTTTTGGTCAACCATTTTTGTCCACTTGTAGACTTCACTAACCTTTTGTGATTTAAGCTCCACTAGGATTTCTTCTTCCGAGACATTCCTAAGTAGGTTGCAATAAATAACACCTTTTGTCACATTAAGTGTTTTGTGTTCGTATGCTTCAACGTCTATTTCTCCAATTTTTTTAATTTTCAGTAATTTTACGGCTTGTTGGGTGTTTTTTGTTTGGATAAGAAGGGTTCCCGCTCTAGTTGGTTTGCAATTATCCACTTCACCTCCACAAATATAGTCTATAGATTTTTTAACGATAAATGGGTTTGTGAGTTCTAAGGAAAGGTTGTCTTTTCTTTTAATCACAATGTATTTTTTTTCATTTATTGAGTTTTTACATTATTTGAGTTTGTTTTTGTCCGGTGGCAACATTTTGGTTATGTGGGGCGAACCCCTGTGTGTGGTTGTTGTATCACGTGATTATTAGTTATTGTTTTTTGTTTTTGCTCTTTTGTGTCTCTTTTGTTCACCTGTTTGTTTATGCAAATTTTGCTGATAAGCACTTGTCGCTGGTGGTCTTTGATCGCCGTAGTTGCACGTCTTTACTCTATGAGGTCTGGAGTGAAACTGTATTTTTAATATAATTTTTGCAGATATTGTGGGCTGATGATTTTTATTTTTACAAAATTTTTTTTTTTTTTTGATTGTTTATGCACTATTATTCTTTTTTGATTTTCTTGCCACTTTTTTATTTTTTCTGCTAGTTAATGGAACTGTCACAAAAGTGGGAAAACTTTTTGATTTGGTAGGATTTTTTTTTTCACAGATTTCGGGGTAGATGTTTTATCTTTTTTTTTTTTTTTTTTTGTCACCACTTTTTCGATGTCTTGGCCTCGAAATACGCCCAAATATAATTTGCTTGATAGCAAAATTTAAAAAATGTTAGAATTTTTTATTCTTGTCGATTATATTTTTCGACCACGATTTTTTTTGTAACCACTTTTTCGATGTCTTGGCCTCGAATACGCCCAAATATAATTTGCTTGATAGCAAAATTTAAAAAATGTTAGAACTTTTTATTCTTGACGATTATATTTTTCGACCACGATTTTTTTTGTAACCACTTTTTCGAAGTCTTGGCCTCGAATACGCCCAAATATAATTGGCTTGATAGCAAAATTTAAAAAATGTTAGAATTTTTTACTCTTGTCGATTTTATTTTTCGACCACGATTTTTTTTTTTTTTAAACAAAGAAATTTTTCTATGTTCTCAATAATTGAAAAAAAATTTTTAAACAATAAAGATTCTTTTGTATCTTTTTGCTTTATAAATTTATACTCTGATTCTTACCACTGGTGGGGAAATCAAGAGTCAATTATTTTTAGCAACCTGTAGCTGCTAGTGTTACCACTTCGCAGGACTTTAAGGTGCTGGCCTTATCTCTGAGTCTCTTACCACAAGGGGGAAAACTGCAGAGTTGTCGAAGGACCAAATGAAAGAGGGTTCAAAAAGAAACGATCTTCATTCATTGGGTTTTTGTTAGAAACTGAATTTATTTAGAAATATCTTCGGTTTAAATAGCTTACATGAGAATCAAATATGATTAATACATGGCCTACGCAGAGGCCTAAGTAAATAACACCCGCCGTATCTAGGTCCCATGCTGCCGAACATCTACATATCTCGAGCCGCGTGGACCCTATCAGTGGTCTCCCACTAAGGGACACATTTAGGAGGCGGGGGAACATCTTATTAGATAAGCGGCGTGCACTCAGATTACATGTGCACTGCACCCATGTCAAGTGTTCAATTTCATTTGTTTATTTCTAGTACATTTATGACCGATGTATTTATATTCGTGTTCGTCTGAACAGCTTTTGTTAAGGAATTTTTCGAAAGAGCCACAGAAAATTGCTCAAAATGCGGTGGCCAACTGAACCTTGAAATAGAACCAGGTCCCCATGTCATTATTGACGTGGAGTTCGCCACGGAAAATGAATTTCATCGAATATTCCAAGCAGGCGCAACAGGATCGGCAACATTACTTGAATTACCACTTGAAATTTTAATAAAGAATAAAAGATAATGGTAACGTACTCCTGTAAAAACTGCAAGTATACCCTATTATTGAAGCATTTTAAGAACTAAGTCCTTTAAAATACTTTTACTTATATTTTTTCCATAATACTTTTTTATTTTCAATATTAATATAATTTTAAGTCTAATTTTGTTTAATATAAATAGATTTTAGAATCAACAAAAAAAAACAAAGTTAAGATAAATTTTTATAAGAATATAATAAATATAGTTTTTCTCAAGTGACCGGTTCATTAAATTAAATATATTATTTATATAATTAACTAACTAATTGTTAAGCCTTAAACATTTTTTGGTGCGTATTGCTGTGTGTCTGTGTTGTTAAAATAACTTTATTTATTTAAGTTTGTTTTCTAAATTTTTTTTGCGCCTGAGCTAAAGCATTAAGGAATAACAGACACGATGCCGGCCAAGCCACATGTTGATGTCCCCGCCATAGTGGATGCACTTTGCAGCGTTAACATTTTTATGGAAACTGGTGGTCTCAAGCCAAGAACCCATAATGTTTGGATAGAAGCCAGTAACCTTTTGCAAGGAACGATTAGTCCAAAAACACTACATTTTTATGCCCGAATCAACCGAAATGATGTGATGACTATAATAAAAGAACGATGTAGTATAAACCAGCCTGATAACACTGCAAATAATACCACGTTGAATTGCACGGCAGCTGAAGACGACCCAGAGTTCCAGATTCTATTCTATATTTTAACCTGCAGTTGGATGAAGAAGTGTGGAGATCAATTGCACCTAAGGCTGATAGTAAAATGGAATTACGACCAAAGAATTATTTGCAACCTAACTGGACGGATACTATTGCCAAGTGCTTGTATAAAAAAGTTCCACATCCTTGTGCCTTCAATTTTAAAAAGGCTAAAATATCGAGCAAAGAGGATAGTATGTGGCTACAGATTGAAGGATACTGCAGTGAATGTGGTTCCATTTTAAAAGCACATAGCCTTGCTGAGCCCGAGCAGAATTGTGGCATCGTAATGGCTTTTACGATACCAGATACACGAGGAATTCCACATAATAAAAAACGCCAGTGTACAGGATCCAGACGACTCGAAATAGGGGAAGAGCTGCTTTTGAAAAAAGCTGCCTTATGGAGAAAGGAAGCCACCAAGGCTATGAATGATGATGACCCAAAACCAAATTTTATTCCGAAGTTACCCACTCTTTGAAAACTTCGTGAAGAGGCTATTAACAGGCACCTTGGAATCAACAAAGATAGGGATCCAATTTCATCTTTATACCTCAAAAAATATGAGGGTGAATTGGCCGGGTGCATTCTGGATATCGGATTGGATGAATTTTTCTGCATTTACTGCACAGACGCCCAAATTGAAACCTATGTATCGCGGATAAAAACTATTAAAAAAATTGTTGTCGACGCCACTGGAAGTCTTGTGTACCAATTTCGAAACTGAACGGGGATACAAGCTATGTGGTTTTATACCAAATTGTAATGTGTGGTGACGATAGCATATTTCCAGTGTTTCAAATGCTTTCGGCCAAGCACGATACTGCTAGCATTCAATTCTGGCTGAGCAGATTAATTTCCAAGTCTGGACATTTTCCACCGGAGGTTGTGTGCGACTTCTCCTTGGCTCTTTTAAATGGAATTAGCCTGAGCTTCAATGACTGCCGCTTAAAAGTTTATTTATCAAAATGCTATAAATATCTCTGTAATGAAGAAGCATTGGAACTGCCTCGATGCTACATTCGCCTTGACATCGCTCACCTTATAAAAATGATGTGCCGTAAGAACGTCTTTAAGGGAAAACTGCAAAATGTAAAAGATTTTTACATAAGATGCATTGGTGTTGCAACGACTTGCGAAACCAAGGAAAGTTTTGCTCGGATGATGAAGGCAATGCTGATCGTTGCGCTAAGAGTATCCTCCGGGGAAAATTCTGAGAAAAAGCGTCTGTCAAGCCAAAAAAATGAAAATTATCTCCTTAAACGAATAGCCACTTTTACTGCTCCGGAATTGGAATTTGAAGAAAATGACTGCTTACCAGAAGAACAGGAGGAAAATGAAGAAGATATATCAACATTAAAACACTAATTCAAAAATCTGCAGAAGAAAAAGCGTCAAAATGTAAGTCCGTAAGCTATCGACCAAACCCATACTTTTTGCGGGAGTTGGTGCAACCTCTTTTGAAATTGGGACGATACTTCATACTATGGACAAATGTCATGAAGACAAAATTCTCCTCCAAATATGATGTGGGTTCTCGGCACTGGTGGAAGCATATTTCAAAGATTTGAAACATTCCGACATGAGTATATTTCACCGACCAGTGCGAGCCGATAAATTCGTGGTGCAGCATTTTCGGTGCATCGAAGCGATGAAGCGCAAATGCTTTAAGGTAGCAGTTTTCATTAAAGAAATAAAAAAAACGGATAACGCTCAGGACGAAGAAAAAGTTATTCTGAAGGAAAATTTAGGTGAAAACGATGTGGAATACCTTTTAGAAGAAGAAAACTGGAAGGTTAAAAATAATACAAAACGGCTTATTGAATATAATGTCAAGGAAGACTTTGCGAACGAAAATATTCCACTACCAGAGCTCTTAAATGACGAAGGTAAAGAAATAGCGTTAGAAGACAGATCGAACAAAAAGCCAAGAGGAAAGTATCTCAAGAAATGCCCGAACGTAGAGTTGATTTACAATCGACCACATCGGAGGAGAAAAGACAAAATAAAATATAATGGAGGAGAAATGGGACCTGTGTGGATTGGAACGCAATCAATCAATTTCAAAATACATGTCCGTTTGATTCACTTGTGGAAATATTGTCCACTGCATATATAGACAACTACTTATACAAGAGCCAATTGGATTCATATTACAAGGAAAGCTTGACAGTGGAGTTCGTAAAAAAATATCCCCTTGAAGGAATTTCTCCAAGTCTCTACTGTGATAGAGGAATAATTTTAATCAGTTTTTTTGAAGAAAGAAATCGGGTAGTAAAATGCCATGCAAATATAGGAACATTTATTGATCAAGTGCTTAATGGAATACCTAGTGCATCCAAACACCAATCACATAAAATTTGCAAAAACAATGAGTGCCAAAGCCTAACATCATTTTACCATCGATTGGAGCTGGTAGATTCCGAAAAATTGAGTAGCCTTGGCGTACAAAACGGATTGGTAGCTTTTGTTAAGGAATTTTTCGAAAGAGCCACAGAAAATTGCTCAAAATGCGGTGACCAACTGAACCTTGAAATAGAACCAGGTCCCCATGTCATTATTGACGTGGAGTTCGCCACGGAAAATGAATTTCATCGAATATTCCAAGCAGGCGCAACAGGATCGGCCACATTACTTGAATTACCACTTCAAATTTTAATAAAGAATAAAAGATACATCCTAAGTTTTTTTTTTTTCAACATTTTGCATTTTATTTATTGGATCTTCTCTGAAGATCTGAGATCTGAGACTAACAATAATAATATAGAATCTTAAATTAAAAAAAAACTATCTGACAGTCAAGGTGACTGGCGCGAGATTTTGGGGCTCTAATAACTATTGCTGATCTGGAAGGTCATTGCGTTGCAATCGGGTCCGGTTGGAAACCCTGGCTAGGCCCCTGGCGAGCTGGTTTGGATGAGAAGTTATCTTGGTGTGGTAGGACGCTTTTTGTTTTGATATTTCATCTTTTACGGGTAGAATGCCAAGATCTCTGTGGATGTTGTCGTTCCGAACATACCAAGGTGCCCCAGTGATAGTTCTCAGGATTTTTGATTGTGCTCGCTGAATAATGTCGATGTTGCTGCTGCTCGCGTTTCCCCACAATTGGGAGCCGTAGGTCCAGACTGGCTTAAGCGTTGAATTGTAGAGCAGGATCTTGAAGTCCAGGCAGAGGGGGGAGCGCGCGTTTATAAGCCAATGGAGACTGTTTGATTTTAGTTTTAGGTGAATTTTCTTAGCTTCGATATGTCTCCGCCATGTAAGTCTCCTGTCTAGGTGGATGCCAAGGTACGTTACATCGTCAGCTTGTGGAAGTGGCGTGTTATTCAGGGTTGGCGGGGGACACGTTTGTCTGTTAAGAGTAAACGTTATGTGTTTACACTTTTGCGCATTTATTTTTATACGCCAGTCTGATAACCACCTCTCCACTACAACGAGATGATCAGCTAGTAGTGCTGTTGCCTGAATTGGGCATTTGGACCGACTTATGATCGCGGTATCGTCTGCGAATGTAGAAGTAGTTAGCCGCTCGTTCGTGGGAATATCTGCGGTGTAGAGGAGAAATAGAGTTGGACCATGGGCGCTACCTTGGGGAACTCCTGCCTCTATAGCGTAGTCGTCCGATGTTGTAGTGTTGCATCTCATGACGAAGGCTCTGTTGTAAAGGTACGATTCAAGTATACTGTGAGTGTTTCCCGGCAGGATCGTTCTGATTTTATGCATAAGGCCATCAAGCCAGACTCGGTCGAAAGCCTGTGCAACGTCAAGGAATACCGCAATGCAGTATTCCCGAAGCTCGAATGCAGTCCGTATTTCTGTTGTTAGTCTGTTGACTTGCTCTATTGTTCCATGGCTTTCTCGAAAGCCAAATTGGTGTGCTGGAATAACGTTGTGCACTTTCAGATATGGGGTTATGCGCGTCAAAAGGCATTTTTCGAGCAGTTTTGACAGACACGAGAGTAAACTTATCGGTCTGTACGAAGCTGGTATTGTGTGATCTTTTCCTGTATTTGGGATCATTATGTGTTGGTGTGAGTGCCCGTCCCTCCCTTGCGGTGTTGAGACATTGGCTGCTGCGACGAGTACAGACTCCAGTGCATCGGCATAGCAGTCGATGTCCTCCTTGATGTTGAGCTGTGGAGTTAGTTCAATGTGGGAACTTACGTACATTTTGAACTTCAGCCAGTTGGTTCTATGCGACGTCAGCCTGCGAGGGTGCTCGATTAATTCCGGGCTTTGAAGAAGAGTTATTAGCACAGGTGAGTGGTCCGATGATAGATCCAAAAGCGATTTTGCTGATATTAGATTGCGAGAAATGTTTTTTGTCACAGCAAAATCAATTAAATCAGGTAGTTTTCTAGGATCTGTAGGCCAGTATGAAGGGCTGTCTGGTGAAACGTAGTCCAGTTTGTTGCAATTTTAATGAGTGCATTATATAATTGCCTTCCTTTGGGGGTCACAAGGCGGGATCCCCAGTGCGTGTGTTTGGCGTTGTAATCTCCTGCTGCTATGAATCGCTCACCAAGTGAATTGTAGAAGTCCATGAATTGGTCTCCGGAGACTGTAAAGCGGCAAGGTTGCAGTTGCCCAACTGTAATTTTATCGAAGTAGCTTGCAGATGATTTTTTGCAAACCGTTGGTGAAAGTGGTCTCTTATTAAGATGCCAGTTCCGCCATGCGCTTTACCATCTGGATGATCGGTGCCGTAGAACATGTATCCCCGTATTTTAAAGTTATATTTGCTGGTGAGATGCGTTTCTGCCAGCAACATAACGTCGATGTGGTTTTCGTTCAGAAATTGAGTTATTTCAGGTTTATGCCGTGAAACACCGTTGGCGTTCCACAGAGTTATTCGCAGGCTAGGCATGGTTTATTCGGACTGCTGAGCTGCAAGCATTTGTAACAAGATATTTTGGTTTTGCATAAGGGTTTGCATGGTGGTTTTCATGAAGGACATAAATTCCATCATATTTTGTTGCAAAGTAATCATCATAGATTCCATGATACTTTGTGGCTGTCCCATGGGCTGCTGGATGTTATCAATTTTCGGCTCTATGTGAGCTGTGCCTGATCTTAAAGCACTGACGTAAGACATTCCGTTGGTGGTAATTGAAGGGCCAAATGAGCCCTTCATTCTAAGTGGAGCCATAGAATTCGTCCCAACGTAAGGTACTGAAATCGGACATTATATTTCCTATTGCCGCAGAATAACTGGAGCTTGGGAAGTCCACAACGATATGTCCAGACAGTGGAGAAAATGTACAGCATTGGGTACAAAAATGCAGATCCATATAATTATTTACACGCAGACCGAGGCTCACAGGAATACGGAATAATAATAATATTAATATTATAAACAAATATATGTTTAATGTATTATTTTTAAGTGCTACTTTTTGTAGCTGACCAGTTAATATAAGTATGCTCTGGTCACAGGGGTCACAGGGGTTGAAAGCAAGCTGCCTGCGAGCAGTGAGATCACTTGAGAGCGCAACAGAAGAGGATACAAAAGTGAACTAAAGCTAAAACTAAAGTAAAATAAGCCTAAACTAAAGTAAACTAAGCCTACAATAAATAAAAGACGCAATAAATAATAATAAATAATACCTATTACATTTTTTTTGTTGTTAATTTCTTTATTTTAGGGGTGGGCAAACGTTTTTTGTTAAAATTAATTTTTTTAAGAGGTGGGCAAACGATTTTTTTTTTAAATTCTTAAATTTCAGGAGATGTGCAAAAATGGGCATCTTTTATTTTTTCGAAAAAGCGAGTTTTAAGGGGTGGGAAAACGTTTATTGTTAAAAAATCCGGTGTTTAAGCCGTCGGCAAACGTTTTTGTCAAAATTAACTATTCTTAAGAGGTGGGCAAACGATTTTTTTTTAATTCTTAAATTTCAGGAGATGGGCAAAAATGGGCATCTTTTATTTTTTCGAAAAAACTATTTGTGGGCAAACAATTTTTTCTGCAGGAAAATATGATCAAAACTTAAAAGTCGAATATTTTCAAAGGTATAAACATTTTCAAAATTCTAAAAGATGGGCAAACGTGGGCAACGATTCTCTTGCGATTAAAAAAAAAAATTTGAAAAAGTCAACTTTTATGTTTTCGAAAATGTTCGAAAATTTTCGAAGATTCCATATTTTGAAAACTAAAGGTGGGCAAAAAAAATTAAAAAGTGGGCAAACATGGGCAAAAAATGGGCAAACGATTAAGCTATTCAATTTTCGAAAATTCAATTTTAGTTGACCCAACTTCTTTGAGCTAAGCCGACCAGCTATATCAACACATACCGCACAGAGCGGGCAACGAGGATGTCACATCATGGAAGCTGTGCGTGCCAACGGGGTCCAGGCGACGTGTAATGTCGGAGAACCACAACTCACCGACAGCTGGCCACATGGGCAGTCGGAAGATAATTGCCAGAGTCGCAGCAAGATACCATTGGCCGGGAATGCACCGCGAGATATGGAAATATGTGCAAAACTGCGAGAGTTGCCTTCGGTATAAGCCAAGCCAACTACAGGCGGCCGGAAAAATGCTGACCCAAGTACCGGAAGAGCCGTGGGCCACTGTAAGCGCAGATTTCGTCGGACCACTGCCCCGCTCCAAACACGGGAATTCTATGCTACTAGTGCTGGTAGATAGGTTCTCCAAGTGGACCGAAATGGTGCCAATGCGTAGGGCAACGACGGAAACTCTGGAAAAGGCGATCCGTGAGTGGATCCTCGCAAGATACGGCGTACCCAACACAGATAAAAAAAAACGGGATAAAGTTGGCAAAAACAATCTGAAACGGTATCATTTTCAGGCTAATCACGGATTTTCTTATTTATGGTACGAACGTACTCAAATTTTTCAATCCTGAAAATTCTTGTTTCAATCCCAACTATCTCAAAATTTTTAATCCCGAAAATTCTTGATACAATCACGACTACTCTTAAAATATTTAATCCCGAAAATTCTTGATTTAGTCCCGACTACTCTTAAAATGTTTAATCCCAAAAATTCTTGTTTTAATCCCAACAACTCTTAAAATATTTAATTCCGAAAATTCTTGATTTTATCCCAAAAAGTCTTAAAATTGTTAATTTTTGTTATATACATTTTATTTTGAAATGGTTTTATTTTTTAGTTTTAGTTATAGGCTTATATATAATTATTTATTACTTAAAGTACAATGTGAATAAGAATATTAAATATATTTAAAGACTTTTAACTCTTACATATGTTTTTTCATTGTTTAGTGGATATAAATGCAAAGGGGGTGTATTGAAAGCCTCAATATCTTTAATGAGTAGTTTTTTGTAGTTTTGCAGTTTTCGCTATTTTTAAAGCGCAAACCACAAGGCGAAACACCATTTAATAATATCGATACAAGGAAGTCTTGGAGATCTGTAATGTAGAAATAACTTTTAACAAATACATATATTTATTAATAATAATAATAATTACCTTTATTTGTAGACGACTTTGCTACTGCCAGTTGTTGTTTAGCATTTGAAAGTCAATTTCAATCTGAAAATAAAAACCAATTTGAGAAACTTATTAAAACCTAAATAAATTAAAGTAATAACTGTATAGGCAAATTTACAAAATAAGGACTTATTATAAGCACCTTCTGGACAATTCTATTTTAGGCATTTAAATATAAATTTAAAGGAAAAGAAACATGCAAAACATATTCGCGTAAAAAATGTTTTTCCACGAAAAATTGTATGTATGTATGTACATACAATGTACATATGTCGCAAATACAGAACTGTACTATTCTTCGTATGTATTTATGTATGTACATACAAGGAAAAACTACATCCATAAACATATTTTTGCACAGCACTTTTGAACTTCACTTTATGTTAAATATATGCATTCATACACGCAAATATTCTAATTAATTTATTTTATGCATTTGCACTCTGTCTGCCGGCCACACTTGCACATATGTATGTACATATACATATTCACATACACAACTCAGCTTCATATATATACATATATACTATATACATATACATATATATATATATTATATACATAGTAAGTACTACTTACCGATTAGATAGTCGTGCACTTTTTCAAGTTGAAACTTTTTTAGCAGGTTTAGCAACCTATCCGGAGTTTCACACATTTTCACTTTCACGTTCGCTGTTGAAACTTTTCACTGTTAGTCTTTCGACGTTCTCGACTCAATTGCCAAAATGTACGCACCGAGCATGGCATGGTACATTTAACTGAAGAACATAAGGTGGTCTTTTTAAGATAACTGCGCACTATTGAACTTGCTATCTCTTTCTTTCGCATGCCTCTTCAAATGCTTTGAGTTCCCAAGAATACTGAAGACTACCTTATATAGGAATACCATGCGAGAGAGATCAAACAAGAGAGAGATTGCTCTCGCTCTCAGCAAAAATTTACTTTTTAAGAATTTTTAAGCTTAAATCAAGAACGTTTCAGATTACTGTGGCATTTTAATCCCGAATCGGGATTAATTTAACCTTTTAATCCCGAAACGTGATTAAAAATTTCAAGAAAACGCGTTCTATATTCAATCAAAATATTCTTGATTTATTCAGGATATTTTTTTATCTGTGAAGGTGCTGATTACGGACAATGGCGTTCAATTCACCATCAGGGCGTTTAAAAAATTCCTGGGTGAGTTAGGCGTCCGACATCAGTTCACGGCCCATACACGCCCCAAGAAAACCCGACGGAGAGAGCCAATAAGACGGTAAAAACGATGATCGCCCAGTTCACCGGGGCAGACCAGACAACTTGGGACGAAAAGTGGCCGGAATTGCAGTTGGCCGTGAATACGAGCGTGGCTGAATCCACGGGATATTCGCCCGCTAGAGCCCAGGTTACCCAACGCACTGTACGACGAAGGGACAATCGGAACAGGAAGGCAAACTCAAACTCCGGCCGAGAACGCACAGAAGCTGAAAGAAATCTTTGAGCTGGTGCGGCGAAACATGGAACACCATCTGTCCAAGGCTGCAGAAGGATTCGCCGCGAAATTGGCATTAAAGTACGATGGGCCGTTTAAGATAATCAATTTTAATTCGCCCGTGATATGCAATTTGAAGCATGAAAATACTGGCAAAGAAAAAATCGCCCACATTAGCCAATTAAAACCACAAGGCATTGGTGGCCAGAACCGAGGATTAAAGTCGGACTTAGCGGGGGCACACTGTAAATCCAAAGAGAGGAAGAGGACGATACGCAGTATCGAACGTACACAGATGCGTTAGGAGCGCGAGAGCGGGAGAGGGAGGGTCAAAGGATGCGGATACCGTTACCGGGTAACGCACACAAAAGAGAGGACCCGTTGGAGCCCCGTAGCAAGGGAGAGTCCAAAGGCCGCCGCGGACAACGGAACTAAGAACCATCGTAAACCTAGGTTTCGTCAGCGCGCAAGCGGCTCAAGACGGGCCTATACAAATCAGGTCGCCAACATGAGTGCACGAAGGGAGAATCTCCGACGAGGAGCTGGAGTCGGAGGATGTGGCCGGCGTCCGGCCGGCAGGGCAGGACGCCGAGGCAACGGTCATCGACCTGTCCTCGTCGGAGGAGGAGGCGGACACCGGGACGGAGACGGTGAGTCCGGAAGTCTCTTTGGACGAGGAGGACGAGCCACGCCGGGCGGCGAAGGCCCGGTGGCGTTCCGGAGGATCCGGAGGGCCGCAGCCGGATGCGGGCGGATCCGTTTGGGCGATGTAGCGCCATCGGGCTGCCCGGAAGAATTGCGGCGGAGCTTCGCAGCACGGGCGGACGTGGTGCGAAAGGTGTTCGCACATCGGGCGGTGGCACGGGCAGCCGCCGCAGCCAGAGAGTGGCAGAAGCGGCTGGATGAGGCCGAGGCCGAAGAGGTGTCACTATGGGCGCAGCCGACCCTCTGGAGCAGCCGCCGCCGCAGGCACCGCCACCGCCGTCGCCACCGCAGTCGACGCCTCCACCGCCGCTGCAGGCAGCAACACCGCTAATCGATAAACGCGATCGTGGTGAGATTCCAGGGAGTTGCCGGACCGAGGGAAAACGAAATGGTGACTTTCAGTTTGGGGAAATTTCTGAGCGGGAAAATTCGAATTCCACGCAGGGAACTGTCTGGGGAACTGGGAACTGTCTGGGAACTGTCTGGGGAACTGGGAACTGTCTGGGGAACGGGAAACTGTCTGGGGAACAGGGAAACAGTCTGGGGAAATAATCTTTCAAGGAGCTTTATGGAAAAGTCTTTTAGGGAAACAGTCGCAGGAAAGTTCAAGTCTTTCAAGGAGCTGTACGAGTAAAGTGTTTTATAAAAACCAGTCTGGGGAAAGGTTAAGTCTTTCGGGGAACTGTCTGGGGAACATCTAACACGCGGAAACATCGTCAGGCGGGGAATTTGAGTAGTCTAAACATCAAGGGCGGGGAAAGTCACCACTTTCATTACGTTTCCGAAGGAAGAGGGAGATGTGAGGAGTCTTAAACTCCCCACAAATCCCGATGCAGGAGATCGGCCTAGCCACTGCGGAGGAGGCGAGAAAGCCGGAGAAATGAAGGGCATCCAGGTCAAACGGGAAACATTCGGACCTTGGACCCTCATATGGCAAGGGCAACGAGGTCATACGGTGAATTGGCGGACTTCCGACCCCCCTAAAGAGGACACACCGTGAATTAACGGTACCTCGATGGACCTTAGACCCGCGCCGGGTAAGGGCAACGAGGTCATACGGTAAATTGGCGGACTTCGGACCCGGATGAAGAGGACACACCGATAATGAACGGTACTTCAGTGGACCTTGGACCCGAGCTCGGCGAGGGAAATAACGGCACCTACAACGCCTATAAAAGGACGGCGCAAGCGCAGCTCGGGACAGTACGATTGCGAGAATCAGAGCGAGTGCGTGACGCGGAATAAGTACAAATCGAAACCGAAGTGCCCAAGGATCAAGATCGCAAAGTCGAGACGCCGAACGACGACAAGTCTACAAGGCTGAGGCTACAACGCTGAGATCCAACGGTGCTAGGTCGTGGTAATATCAAACTTAGGGAGTCCTTGCGCGGTGTCTGGCGATAAAGGTGTCTAGGCGATAAGGGAGAACTTTGTTCTACCTGCTAGGCGATACACCTTGCCGACAAAGTCCAGGCTGAACTCCGGAAGCCAGGCGATAAAGGTGGCTAGGCGATAAGGCGAAACTTCGGTTCACCTGCTAGGCGATTCACCTTGCCGGCCCCGGTAGGGAAGCTCGCAAAACATCCAGGGTTTTTGGTGGAGCCGTCCCGATCTCAGTCACCCGGAGCAGCAAGCCGAAGCAACGCAGTAGCAGGCCAGGAGCGACGCAGCAGTAAGCCAGGAGCGACGCAGCGGGACAGCAGGAGCAGCGAGCCAGGAGCAACCCAGCAGAAGACAGCGACAATGGGTAGCAGAACAATAGCAATATGGCTATATTTAGAGAATCAATATACCGACAAGTATACCTTTCCATGATTTGTCATTAAATTTTCTTTTTCTCGTTTTATTGAGAACGTATACTGTCGAACCAAAAACTCTTAAGTACTTAAGGAACGGCTTTTTGTTGTGCCACATTTCAAAAGGTGTCTTTCTGTATTCATGTAATGCACTAGTTGGGCTTCTATTAATAAAGTAGGTGGCTGTTAGCACTGCTTCACCCCAGAAAGTTTTCTGAACCTTGCCCCTATAACTAAAGCTCGAGCTTTTTCCGTTATAGATCTAATCATCCTTTCGGATACACCATTTTGTTGTGGAGTATGTGGAACCTTTGAATGCGTTTTTGAACACAGAATTCTTTCATTTCATTCGATAGATACTCCCTACCATTATTAATATAAAGGTTAACCATATTTAAATTAAAAAAAGCATGCGTTTTAGGTACATAGTCTTGAAATACACTAAAAACTTCCGACTTATAACTCAACAGGTAAGTTACACAATAATGCGTATACTCATCAATAAAAACTACATAATAATTCTTATGATCAACAGTAGATGGGGTTATTGGACCACACACATCAGAATGTACAACAAATAATGGTCGATTTATGTGGTCCTTATTTTTAAATTTATTAAAACTTAATCTCCCCTGTTTTCCCTTGACACAAGCTTCACATAACTCATTTTCTGGTTTTATGTTATTCAGCAGATCTGACCTAGCCTCTCATGCCACAAACTATAATTATTATTTTTAATTGCATTTGCAATACAAGCTAGTTTATTAGAAAAGAAATTAACCAATGGAACATTTCCAAATATACTTCCATGCATTACAATTAGTTTACCTTTTCTAACAGTTACACCTCCTGGGTGAAATACAATGGTAAGGCCTGCCTCCTGCATTTTTATACCCTTGCAGAGGGTATTATAATTTTGGTCAGAAGTTTGTAACGCAGTGAAGGAGACGTTTCCGACCCTATAAAGTATATATATTCTTGATCAGGATCAATAGGGGAGTCGATATAGCCATGTCCGTCTGTCGGTCTGTCCGTCTGTTTCAATACCATTTGCGAACTCAGTTTAAAAGCTAGCGATCTGAAACTTTCACACTCGTCCTAAAACATGTGTACGCAGATCAAGTTTGAAAATCGCCCCGATCGGATGTCTATATCCTATAGCTCCCATAGGAACAATCGGATATATCTAGCAAGAATTGATGATATTTCGCGCAGTGTAAAAGCTATTGACATGAATCTTTCCAAATCGTATTTTTTTATGCATACCTTGAACAGGGTAAAAGCGCGTGGCGATCGGACGTCTATATCCTATAGCTCCCATAGGAACAATAGGGTAAAATCGGTCAAAATTTTATGTTTTTCAGAATATTTCGCGCTGTGTAAAAGCTATTGCTATAAATTTTTTCAAATCGTATTTTTTTTTTATGCATTCCTTCATCAAGGTAAAAGCGCGTGCTGATCGGACGTCTATATCCTATAGCTCCCATAGAAACAATCGGATATAACTTTCAAGAATGCGCATAATGCGCAGTGTAAAAGCTATTAACATAAATCTTTCCAAATCGTATTTTTTTATGCATACCTTGATTAGGGTAAAAGCAAGTGACGATCGGACGTCTATATCCTACAGCTCCCATAGGAACAACAGGGTTAAATCGGTCCAAATTTAATGATTTTCTGAATTTTGTGTAAGCTACTGACATACATTTTTCCAAGTCTTATTTATTTACGTATATCTTGATTAGGGTAAAAGTGCTTGCCGATCGGACGTCTATTTCTTATAGCTAAAGGTTAAAGGCTGCGAAAGTATCCCTTTTTTTCTATTTTTATATGACATTTTTGCAGTATAAAAGCAATTGACATTAAACGATGCAAATCTAGTTTACGTATGTATACCTTATTCCTTTCGCTACTTTTTCAGTTTTAGCAATTTCGGCAAAGTCGGCAAGGGTATTAAAACTTCGGCTTGCCGAAGTTAGCTTCCGTCCTCGTTTTAACTGACATCAAGTTTTCCGGGATATCAGGACAGTTTTTGAATTTGTGTACTGCTTCACTGTTCCTTTCTTAACTGCATAAATGAATACATCGTTCTTCGCAACAGAAATTTTAATAGGTTCATCTAATTCAGTGATAGTTGCAAATAAACTCTCATTGTTGGCCAAATGGTCTGATGCGCCAGAATCCAATAAGAACCTATTGTTTGGTTGGCTATTTGCGCGTCTCATCATAAATGCGTTCCCATTATGATTTCCTTGACTTTGTGTGGATGTCATCTGCGCCTGTTTGCCATTTCCATGTTTCTCCTTTTCTCTTTTTAGAGCAAAGCTATCTTTTTTAAAGTGACCAGTCTTGCCGCAATGAAAACATTTTTTCTGGAATTTTGAGACTTATTTGTTGCAAATTTGCTATTTCTCTTATAAGAAAATTGAGGCTTACTGTCCTTTTTTACAGCCTGCATAACCTTTAGACTGGTATCTTTGCTACTATTTTTTCGGCAATGAGTTCTGTTACGGAACTGCATCGTCCTGGGACGGCCCCGGCTAGCTCCGGAATCCTCAGGGCGGAGTACCCCCAATGTCCCTACAGCTTCCACAACATTAAACATCGATTACTATCGACGTCTCACTCTACAAATACTACCATCTCTAATAACCAAAACGTAAACAAAACCGCAAATAAGCAAATCGGGACAAATACGACGGAAAAGTGGCATTGGATGTGGCTGCCACAGGCACCCACCCTTCCTGTGGTTCCCCTAGTGTCGCCATCGTTAGTGGCCGGAATCACTGCCAGGCGGTCTACGACTGGCCCATCTCCCCCACCAGGTAAATAACTTACTCCATCATTTTCATTTGTCTCCTAAAATTTAATAATTACAACTTGTTTTCATTTCAGGTAAGGATGCTTCTTTAAATGCGGGACCCTAAACGCACCAGCGTTTTGGAAATAAGCTAAGGGGTCACAGCGGTAGTACCGACAAGGTCGGGAACCAGCTAGGGTCACCGCGGAACCAAATCTTCGCGCAACCAAATCTTCGTGACTGCTGCACCATTTGGGGCCACCTAATCCTGAGGAGCTCCAAGGGATGAGAAGGGACGTGCGTAAGTATATAGATAAATGCCGATGGACCTGAGTGTTTCCCTCACTTTTAGGGATTCCCGCGACCAAATTTGCCGAACTTAACGGAGGGCGAGAAGGGCGGACGCAGGTAAATCCGCATCAATTTGACAACAAAGGTAAGTGCAATTAACAAATTACAGATTCTTAAATGACTAAATATTTGTCAGTTGCCAAGGGGCTGCTGTCGGCGCAGCTTTTTGTCCCCAGTGGCAGCCGCTAGCGTAGGGACTGAGGCCAAGCGTGACTCGTGGCCCGCCGCTGGACGTTTGCCGGCTACGAAATACGGCCGAGTGCGCGTCGCTGGACTTCAGCAAGGACCAGAAAAAAGAGCATGCAGGGATATCGGCTGCAGACGGCACGTGTGAGCGCGAGATAGGGCCTCGTTACCCACACAGATCCGGAACGGACTCACCGGCGTGCTCCTCAGGCGGCGGAATTGCGGGCCAGTTCACTGCACTGTGCTGCTATTGAGGTATGTATCTCATTGGATGATTGCCTCCTATGGTTTGCCGGTCAGGTTCAGGCCGACTTCTCCGCCAAAAATTAGTAGCGGCTACCGCCAAAAAATGGTTGCTGGCCTCCGGCGAAAATTGGTTACTGGTCTCCGCAAAAAAATAAAGCCGCTTCTCTACGCAACAAAAAAAAAAGCCGATCTCCGCCGAAAAAAAAATTACCGGGGCCCTTTTTAGGGTCCCCGGATAGTCCTAAGAACACAACACTAAATAAAATAACTAATAAAATTAGTGCTTCACCACTAACTTACTTTATTTAATTCGCGGGCGCGGTTTTAGTTGGACCTCTTTGATCCGAAATATGGCAGCTACTAAACCCTAACCCTGACCTACGCAATGTCATGCTCATCACGCCATATTCCCTTTCTCTCCCAAAAGTGGGTCATTGGACGAATTCAAGGCCATCCTAGCCATACTCAGAGCGAACCGGGCTAGTTTAAATAGCTAGATAGCCAAGGGCATGAGCAGAAGGGGCGCCACTTCAGTAGGGGTTGCCACCCATCAAACTTTATCGATTGTCCTTTGCCCTCGATTTCGATCTACTCCCGGCCGGTACCAACTTGAAATGCAACAGTTCGTCAAACAAATTAAAATGGCTTAATATCTGACAATCGCTCTTAAGTTTTAAAGATAGCAATTGCTTGCGTGTAGACAACTGTGAGGCCAAACTCTTCCTCTCATAGATTGAATCTAAATTTTGCAAAACCTGCTTTGCAGTATCTTCACTTTTAGCAAAACCTAAAAACGAGTCACTTAAATACTCAATGATCACGCTTTTTGCGCATTTCTCCTTTTTCTGCCATTTAACCAAATTTGTTTCTTCTTCTTCTTCTTGGTCGATAACGAAATTTCCAGATGGAATATTTTTCTCCATCAAATGGCCTTAAATTTCGTTTATTGGTTTTCTCCATATTTTATTTAATACATAAAATAAAATGATACTTTTACTTAGCTGCAGTTATGGCGTGCTGGGCCCATAATCTATAAGAATATACACAACGTATGTATGTGTGTGTGTGATTTCCTGCAAGCGTCACTCTATTTCGTCAGAATCCACATTCCATGTGTTGCCTCTTGTAGTCGTTCTATGGTCTTCTTATAGCGTGTAATATGTGCTCTGCGCAATATTATATCTCCCACCAATTCATAAACCAAGTTAAATACACTTTATGTATAGTTTTAGATATATATTTTAAGTTCCTTAGAACACGTCTTGTCACCTTATATTACACGGAATAAGAGAGAGCTGAACCAGCTCATCAGAACCAAAACCAGTTACGGTAGTGATATGATCGATATGAAGTAATGTAATGTAAGGAGTCTTAAACTCCCCACAAATCCCGATGCAGGAGATCGGCCTAGCAACAGCGGAGGAGGCGAGAAAGCCGGAGAAATGAAGGGCATCCAGGTCAAACGGGAAACATTCGGACCTTGGACCCTCATATGGCAAGGGCAACGAGGTCAAACGGTGAATTGGCGGACTTCGGACCCGCCTAAAGAGGACACACCGTGAATTAACGGTACCTCGATGGACCTTGGACCCGCGCCCGGCAAGGGCAACGGGGTCATACGGTAAATTGGCGGACTTCGGACCCGCCCAAAGAGGAGACACCGTGAATTAACGGTACCTCAGTGGACCTTGGACCCGAGGGAAATAACGGCACCTACAGCGCCTATAAAAAGGACGGCGCAAGCGCAGCTCGGGACAGTACGAGTGCGAGAATCAGAGCGAGTGCGTGAACGCGGAAAAAGTAAACATCGAAACCGAAGTGCCCAAGGATCAAGATCGCAAAGTCGAGACGCCGAACGACGGAAAGTCTACAAGGCTGAGGCTACAACGCTGAGATCCAACGGTGCTAGGTCGTGGTAAAGTCAAGCTTAGGGAGTCCTTGCGCGATAAAGGTGGCTAGGCGATAAGGGAGAACTTTGTTATACCTGCTAGGCGATACACCTTGCCGACAAAGTCCAGGCTGAACTCCGGAAGCCAGGCGAAACTTCGTAACTTCGGTTCACCTGCTAGGCGATACACCTTGCCGGCCCCGGTAGGGAAGCTCGCATAACATCCAGGGTTTTGGTGGAGTCGTACCGATCTCAGTCACCCGGAGCAGCAAGCCGAAGCAACCCAGCGGTAAGCCAGGAGCGACGCAGCAGCACGCCAGGAGCAGAGCAGCAGCGAGCCAGGAACAACGCAGCCGGAGACAGCGACAACGGGCAGCAGAATAATAGCGATAAGGCTATATTTTAGAGAGTCAATAAACCATCACCAACCTAATCATTTCTGGCGTTATCCTTTGGTCACGGGCGGTCACTCAATATAAATTTGGTGGAACGAACTCACAACCTCTCTGAGCTAGCCGCACGTTTACGTAGCGAGCAGAAATAAAGAATCAGGTCGTTACATCTGGCGCCCAAGAGTGATTGTCCTGACCAAGAAAACAAAAGTTCCGAGATGGGGAAGTCCTGGATTTATAATCTCAGGAAGGAAGACTTCGACGAGGTGAGCCAAGTTCTAGGAATAGAACTGGAGGGCTCAGTCGATTCGATGAGGAAGACGCTGGGAGACTTCGTCGACCAGACGGCAGAGGAGCCAACATCACCGATTTGGTAACGGGCCTGGAAAGAAATTCCGGAAAATGCCCACGCCAAAATTTAAAATCACAACCGCAAGTGCCGAGGGCCTCATAGCGAGCTTGGATGTGTCGAGCATCGCAAGCCACGCAAGTCGGCAGCGGGAAAATAGCCGGGAAAGAAAGGAGAATTCCAGGACGCACACGCAGGACTACGCGAAGGTGGCCAAGCAGGTCCGGGAGTGGAATTTCCGCTACGACGGAAACGACAAGCCGCTGGAATTCTTGGAGCAAGTAGAATGGTCAGTCGTGACTTACGGTCTCGACATAAATCAGATCCCACGAGCAATGCCGGAGCTGCTCCAAGGCAGAGCCTTGAAGTGGTTCATCGCCAACAATCAGCACTGGGAAACCTGGGGAGACTTCATCTACAGCTTCCAAAATTTCTTTCTGCCCCGAGGATACATGGCGAAGCTGGCGGATCAGGTCAGACAGAGGAAGCAAGCCTACGGGGAGAGCTTCAAAGACTTTATGGTGGATATGCAGACCCTGATGCGCATACCAAAGCAGGGACCCGTCGGAGCCCGTAGCAAGGGAAAGTCCAAAGGCCGCCGCGGATAACGGAACCGGAAACATAGGAAACCGAGGTGTCGTCAGCGCGCGAGCGCCACAAGACGGGTCTATTAAAATCAGGTCGCCGAGATGAAGACACGCAGCAGCAGCAACAGTAAGATCGTGGTGGGAGAGGGGCGGAGAATCAGCACCGGGCAACAGCCAGCGGCGAGATGGAGGCGGGACTCAGGTTCCGCACTCCAGCTGCTGGCGTCCCCCCTGGTGTCGCGGTCCCCGTCGCCGAACCCCGAATCGGAGGATGAGGAGCGCATCACCGACATCGAGCTGGAGGAGGAGGAGGAGACCGGCGTCCGGCCGGCAGGGCAGGAGGCCGAGATGGCCACCATCGACCTGTCCTCATCCGACGAGGAGGAAGAGGAAGACAAGGAGGACACCGGGACGGAGACGGTGAGTCCGGAGGTCTCGTCGGACGAGGAGGACGAGCCCCGTCGGGCGGCAAAGGCCCGGATGGCATTCCGCCGCATAAGGAGGGCCGCAGCCGGATTCGGGCGGATCCGGTTGGGAGACGCAGCGCCCTCGGGCCACCCGGAGGAGGCAGTGCGCATACTCGCAACCCGGACAGAGGTGGTGCGGCGAGTATTCGCGCAGCGGGCGGTGGCACGGGCAGCCGCAGCAGCCAGGGAGTGGCAGAAGCGGCTGGACGAGGCTGAGGCCGAAGAGGCAGCGTTATGGGCCCGGCCAGGCCCCCCGGAGCAGCCGCCGCTGCAAGCGCCTCCACCGCCACCACCGTCGCCGCCCTGGGCCGCAGCACCGCCACCGCCACCACCGTCGCCGCCCCGGGCAGCAGCACCGCCACCGCCTCCACCACCGTCGCCGCCCCGGGCAAGCAACACCACCACCGCCACCACCGTCGCCGCCCCGGGCAGCAGCACCACCACCGTCGCCGCCCCGGGCAGCAACACCGCCACCGCCGCCACCGCCGCCACCGTCGCCGCCCCAGGCACCAACACCGCCACCACCGTCACCGCTGCAGGCAACATGGCCATTCCAGGCACCACGGCACGGAGCGGAGACACCTCCGCCTCCACCGCCGCCGTGGGTGCCAACGCCATCGCCGTCGCCAGCAAAACGGCTCGGTGGGGAGCCGGAGTGCTGGGAGAAGGGGCCCTGGGTGTGGCCGACATCAGGAGGGCCAGCCGCGCGGCCGCCCAAAATCGCCAGGCTGACGTCGTGCCCGGAGCCGCGGTCCCCACCAGCCAGGCCGCGGTCCCCACCAGCCAGGCCGCCAGTGAGCCGCCAGCATACGGCGGACAGCAGCCACTGGCAGGAGATGGCCGAGGAAGAGTGGCCGCCCAGGGTGGCAGCCGAGGCCAATAGGCAGCGGGAGAGAGCCCGTAGCAGCCGCTGGGCCAAACTCCTGGTGGTAGACGGCGTCCGCTACCGCATTAGGGTATCAAACGGGGTGGTGAGAGTCCTGAGGGGCTAATAAAAGCCATTAATGGTTTTAAAATGACAAACTGGTTTGTTTATTTACCTTTTGGAATAATGGGTTGCCGGACATAGGCAATAGGGACGGGGGCGCCGAGATAGGCGGTCGATCGATAGTTGCGATCGATGGGTTAAAAAAATTGGTTATTTCTATGTTCAAGAATTCAAATGGCAACTTAAGACAACGAAAAGGCAACGACGATGGCAACACTGGAACCCACAATCGATAAACGCGATCGTGGTGAGATTCCAGGGAGTTGCCGGACCGAGAGAAAGCGAAATGGTGACTTTTAGTTTGGGGAAATGTCTGGGCGGGAAAATTCGAATTTCACGCAGGGAACTGTCTGGGGATCTGGGAAATGGGAACTGTGAACTATCTGGGGAACTGTGATCTATCTAGGGAACTGTGAACTATCTGGGGAACTGGGAACTGTCTGGGAAATGGGAACTGTGAACTATCTGGGGAACACGGAAACAGTCTGGGGAGATAATCTTTCAAGGAGCTGCATGGAAAAGGCTTTTAGGGAAACAGTCGCGGGAAAGTTCAAGACTTTCAAGGAGCTGTACGAGTGAAGTCGTTTAGGAGAGCAGTCTGGGGAAAGGTTAAGTCTTTCGGGGAACTGTCTGGGGAACATCTAACACGCAAGTCAGGCGGGGAATTCGAGTAGTATAAACATAAAGGGCGGGGAAAGTCACCACTTTCATTACATTTCCGAAGGAAGGGGGAAATGTGAGGAGTCTTAAACTCCCCACAAATCCCGATGCAGGAGATCGGCCTAGCAACAGCGGAGGAGGCGAGAAAGCCGGAGAAATGAAGGGCATCCAGGTCAAACGGGAAACATTCGGACCTTGGACCCTCATATGGCAAGGGCAACGAGGTCAAACGGTGAATTGGCGGACTTCGGACCCGCCTAAAGAGGAGACACCGTGAATTAACGGTACCTCAGTGGACCTTGGACCCGAGGGAAATAACGGCATCTACAGCGCCTATAAAAAGGACGGCGCAAGCGCAGCTCGGGACAGTACGAGTGCGAGAATCAGAGCGAGTGCGTGAACGCGGAATAAGTAAACATCGAAACCGAAGTGCCTAAGGATCAAGATCGCAAAGTCGAGACGCCGAACGACGGAAAGTCTACAAGGCTGAGGCTACAACGCTGAGATCCAACGGTGCTAGGTCGTGGTAAAGTCAAGCTTAGGGAGTCCTTGCGCGGTGTCAGGCGATAAAGGTGGCTAGGCGATAAGGGAGAACTTTGTTCTACCTGCTAGGCGATACACCTTGCCGACAAAGTCCAGGCTGAACTCCGGAAGCCAGGCGATAAAGGTGGCTAGGCGATAAGGCGTAACTTCGGTTCACCTGCTAGGCGATACACCTTGCCGGCCCCGGTAGGGAAGCTCGCATAACATCCAGGGTTTTGGTGGAGTCGTACCGATCTCAGTCACCCGGAGCAGCAAGCCGAAGCAACCCAGCGGTAAGCCAGGAGCGACGCAGCAGCACGCCAGGAGCAGAGCAGCAGCGAGCCAGGAGCAACGCAGCCGGAGACAGCGACAACGGGCAGCAGAATAATAGCAATAAGGCTATATTTTAGAGAGTCAAGCACCAACCTAATCATTTCTGGCGTTATCCTTTGGTCACGGGCGGTCACTCAATATAAATTTGGTGGAACGAACTCACAACCTCTCTGAGCTAGCCGCACGTTTACGTAGCGAGCAGAAATAAAGAATCAGGTCGTTACAGTAATATGCCAACATGTTCATACATAAGTAAAATCCAGTGAACAAATTCAGTGAAAAGTTCAAAGTGTGCAAAATATATTCCCAGCGCACAGTGAATATTAATTACAAGTCATCCGACAAAATCGGCCCCCTACTTGCTTAAAGTGCCAATCCCTTGCTGTGTTTCCACACCTTTTCCATTTCAAATACAGTCCACAAAAAATCGAAAATTACAACACATACCCGCCGGCCAAACTTTTTGTTTCCAGTGTTTTTCTCTCTCTTTAATTCCAGAGGTTGTTGCGTGAGCGCGAACTGCATTAACGCACATATACATTCCAGCATACATACACATAGCAAAAATGTGTATGTACCGAGCCTGTGTCCCATTACGTATTTTTCGTAATTCCGATCAAACTTATTTCGATCAAATAATTAAATATCACAATTTATTCCAATCAAATAATTAAATATCACAATTTATTCCGATCAAATAATTAAATATCACAATTTATTTCGATCAAATAATTAAATTCCGACCAATACAAAACCAAATTTAATTGGCATTATTTATTATTGCCAGAACATTAAATACCGTGATATATATATTTATACCCGTTACTCGTAGAGTAAAAGGGTATATTGTATTCGTGCATAAGTATGTAACAGGTAGAAGGAAGCGTTTCCGACCCCACTAGCCGAGTCGATCTAGCCATGTCCGTCTGTCTGTCTGTCCGTCTGTCTGTCTGTCTGTCCGTCTGTCCGTCTGTCTGTCTGTCCATCTGTCCGTCTGTCTGTCCGTATGAACGCTGAGATCTCGGAAACTAGTATTTGTTTCGTCAATAAATATCGATTGGCCTAATAAAAGTTTGCCACGCCCACTCTAACGCCCAAAAACCCATTAAACGCTTAAGCCTGGCTAGCGCCTACATTTCCGCCTTTCATGGCGCCATCTAACGGATGACTTTGGAACAGCTGGCCAAGGTGCTTAACAGAGTCAACGTTAATTCTCGATAAGGTTTTCTGGATAGCTGAGTAACGGGTATCTAATAGTCGAGGCACTCGACTATAGCGTTCTCTCTTGTTTTTTTTTCGTTGAGACCAAAAACGAGAAAAATACTCCTCAACTCCAACAAACTGGTTGGGTATTTTTTCGGTATTTTTTTCAGTATTTCTTCTGAATATTATTAAAAATGCTTTACTACTATCCGAGATGGCCGAATCCATTCTCCCCAGTATGCCGATGCTGTCCTCGAAACTCCATTGAGGGACCGACTCCACGATTTTGCTGGCATGGTTAGCGAAACCAGCATGCCAGTGGACAACGTTCGTTACCAACCGGGTAACAAAGATTACCCAGTCCACAGAGGCAGCTAATTGGTCGCATGTTCAATCCGAACATAATCCAGCTGACTTGGCTAGTCGAGGAGTGCCCCTTCAGGAGCTGGTAGATAACTCTCTGTGGTGGCATGGCCCAACTTGGCTGCAACTGCCACGAGATCAGTGGCCTAGCCAGGGCTCCGACTTACTGGTGACCGAGGTAGAAATGTGGCGTCCATTCCGACAGCAGACATCTTAGATCGCTTTTCCAAGTTAGACAGAGCTTTGCGTGTCCTCGCGTATGTCCATCGCTTTGTCCAGCGATGTAGGAAACAGTCGCCGCTTCCAGGGGTCGGTCTAAAGGGGCCAAGAACTTGTCGCCGCTGAACGGCTCATGGTCATTGGCACGCAGCGCAGATATTTGGCTAATGAATATCGCTGCTTGAGTCAAAAGCGTCCTGTGTCCGCGTCAATCCTATCCTTAAACCCCTTCCTAGATCAGAAAGAGCTAATAAGGGCGTGTGGCCGCATAACGGCCTCCGAAAATTTGCGTTATGATGAACGACATCCTATAATCCTCCCGTACGAATGTGCACTCTCGCGACTACTTTACACTCTCGCGACTACTTTACACTCTCGCGTAAACTTTACGCATCTCATAACGTTACACGGAGGTAACCAGTTAGTGGTACGTCTCACCCGTTCAAGATACTGGGTTCCGAAGATAAAGAACTTGGTGAAGGCAGTTATTAACTCCTGCAAGTTCTGCGTTATCCACAAGAAGAGATTGCAAGTCCAGATGATGGGGAATTTTCCGAAAGATCGAGTTTCTTTTTCCCGGCCATTCACGCACACAGGGATGGCCTACGCCGGCTCTTTTGACATGAAAAGCTTGTCTCATTACAAAAGGGAATGTGTAGGTTTTCTTCTGTTTTTTTACAAAGGCCATCCATCTAGAGCCTACATCCGATCTGACTACCGAGAAATTTCCTGCCGCTTTCGCTCGGTTCGTATCCAGAAAAAGGTGTCCTCGTCACGTTCAGTCCGACAATGGGAAAACCTTCGTCGGCGCTGCCACCCTGCTCTTCCGAGATTTTTTACAAGCCGTAAAAGAGTCTGTGACTGATACGTATAGTCATCAGCAGCTCAACTGGCAGTTCATTCCTCCAGGGGCACCCCATATGAGAGGCCTATGGGAAGCTGGTGTCAAGAGCTTCAAGACATTGTTTTATAAGTTCACCGCTACGCGAAAGTACACTTTTTAAGAGCTTTCCACTCTCCTAGCTAAAATCGAAGCTTGCCCATGTCAGAGGATCCAACTGATCTCTTAGCGTTGACACCAGGGCACTTTCTGGTTGGCGGACCTCTTCTGTTCATAGTGCAACCCGAAGTAAAGGGAGAATCCAAGTCCATTGTGAACCGATTGCAACACTTATCGACACCGCCGCCCTTACCGACCCATGCACCCCGACGAGCTGTATAGACGCGTCCCTGGCATCCGCCTTTCGGTTGCCCACAACCAGTGTCGGGGACGAGCAGGTGTGCACGGCGACGATTCGTTCGAAAGTCGACGAAGGGACCAAGTTGGAGGTTGTGCTGAAAGTTGAGCCGAACGTCCGCATCCGCACCCCAATCCGAGCCATTCCTGAGGCGGTCGTGGACAGGTTCAAGGACCTTCCGCTGGCCGACAAGCGGTTCAACCTGCCGGCGACGATCTCCCCGGTCCTGGGTGCGGATGTTTATGCAAAAGTCATCCATCCAGAATTCCACCTAGTCGACGAGGGACTACCCGTGGCCCAGAAGACGGCGTTCGGCTCGATCCTGTCCGGCGCCTGCAGACAGCCGTTTTTTTTTCCGACTCGTTGCAACGCTAGCGATTTGCAAGGGCGGCGGAATGTTCAGGCCACGAAGCACCCTGTTTTTTTCGCCCGCTCTTGTCCGCTCCGATCGCCAACGCTCTGGCTGCCTGCGCTTCCAGGCTCTCCATGAAGTCTCCAGTACGCTCGGAAGGACATCGTGCTAATTATGTTTAAGCAGTACTCTCACGACTATCTACAAATAAACATCGTCCGGCCGCCCCGCGCAATTTACGAAAGCCAACCGTGTTTTTTAATTCACTTACGTTTCTACATCGCGCCGAGTGTTCTTTCTTATCTCCCTTCACAGCTTTGCTGCCTCCGAAAGGTTCAGCGCCCCGAAACAAAGTTCATCTTGTATAGCTTTCTCCCAGAAAAAAACTGTCCTCACGCACAACTGATCATAGATCGAGCCTTTTCGGTGATTGTTCGAATCATCCGTTCTAAGACACCATTCAATTGTGGAGTATGAGGAACCGTTAAATGATAGCTGATGCCTTTTTCGACACAGAAATCCCGCATTTCGTTACACAGATATTCCCTTCCGTTATCGATATAGAAATTCACAATTTTTTAATTGAAGTGAGCCTCGCTCTTCGCTACAAAGTCTTTGAAAACGAAAAACACATCCGACTTATAAGTTATTAAATAGGTCACACAGTAATGTGTGATACTGATTAATAAAAACTACATAGTAGTTCTTATTATCAATGGTAGAGGGTGTTATTGGACAACAGACATCGGAAAGGACAACAAACCATGGTCGTGTAATATTCACTTTATTTTTAAATTTATGAAACTTTAATCTAGATTGCTTGCCATTTATACAAGCCTCGCATAATTCATGGTTTAAATCAATATTGTTTAAAATATTAGAATCTACAAAAAGAATATTTCGTTTTATTTCTAAAAAATTTGTACACTTATGTGGCCTAATCTTTCACGCCATAATCGATACTCAGCACCATTAGAAATTTTTGACGTAAATTTTTTACTGTTCAATTGAAATTTTATAATAGGTATATTGTACTAACATATTCCATTAAAGGCCAATTTACCATTTTACTTTAACACCTCCAGGGTTAAATTCGATGGTCATGCCTGCATCCTGCATCTTCTTTACCGATAGTAGGTTGTGTGGAATATCCATACAATACAAAACGTTTTGCAAGGTGATTTGGTTTCGGCAGCTGTTAAAATTGAGCACTCCTTTGGCTGTATCGTAGATAAGCTCTCCGCGTTTGGCAATCTCGATGGCCACATTTGATTGCAAACGCTCATAATCGGAGAACAATGCTGTGTCATTTATAAGGTGGCCCGATGCTCCTGAGTCTAGGATAAACTCAGCCTCTCTTGTCTTTGAATTGGAAGTTGCATTTCTCAACATGGAGGCAAAACTACGCTCTGGTTGGGTTGTTGCTGCTGTTGCCACCTGAGCCTGCTCATCATTTATTTTGTTTTCACTAAGGTTCTGATTCGGCTGCCTTTTCAAAAGGAAACAAACTTTCTTTAAATGACCTGGCTTACCGCAATGAAAACTTTTTGGATTCGGTTTGAAATTGGATTATTTTTAAATTTTATATCTTTTAACTCCTTTTTACGTACTGCTTGCAAGACTTTAACACTGGTATCCTTACTTATATTCCTAAGCTTAATCTCTTGGTCAAGAAGTCGTGTTTTTACAAAAGCTAATGTTAAGTTACTTTCAGATAGAGTCTCTATTGCAGTTATAACTCCATCATAACTGGGTGGAAGAGTTAGGAGTAAATGGGAAATTTTATCCATATCATCTAATTTTGCTCCTGACGCGAGAGATCATCGAAGAGTTTAAATTATTGAGAAGTAAAGTGTCACCTTTTAATTTTATGGCTAAAAGTTTATTTCGTATAGATAGTTGCGATGCCAAGATTCTTCTCTCGTAAATTGCATCTGAAGTAATCACTTTCAAACGTTGCAAAGGTTTTTATTATGATCAAAATATAATGCCCCAGTTGACGGTTTAAAATGAATTGATTCTAATGTATTCAAAACTGGCGGTTGACCAAACTGCTGCCTGCAGATCGCTGTTTGGTCTCCCTTCAGCGGTCCGCCTCGAGTTTATATAGGTCCTTCTCTTGGCAGACTGTTGTGTTGCCGATGAATAATCAATTTCTAAAAAGGGCGTTCTTCAGTACAACCTGATTACCGTCGTATACCGTTGGGTAAAACATCAACCGGTACTTCCTGTCTACCACTTTGGGCATCGCCAAGATATACAATAGTTTGATCCCGATTGTTATTATGGTTGGCCGAGGAGAATTTGTGTGCCTCGTGATCCAGCAAATTTTTGTTAAGCACTCCAGTCCTTGCCATAATCTCGTTGACCTGATCGGCCATAATTATTGTCTTGTGATGTACAGCCGTCGCGCGTGGAAATCCCTTCCTATGGCGTTGACTCTCCCGATGACATCGTTGAGCTTTTGGAGCGATTCGCGTGTCGACTCATCCAGCTTGATGTTAATCCAAATCTTCCAATTGCCAAGTTATTCTCTGCTTTGAAGAATGCATCAACGTCGAACTTTAAATTAAAACACAATTGAATGCGGTGCTGTGTCTTTATTATTTGAAGATTGGCTTAAATTCATGGGACAAAAATTTTACTTGTGTTGCCCTTTGTTTAGTAAGTTTGGGAGCGAGAGCGCCAGCTTGGGATATTGATCGTATACAATGATTTGAGAGTGAGAGTGCCAGTTAGGGTGCGGCACTCAGTGATTGCAAGAATTGTTTATGTTATTGAAGAGCGGCATCGCCTGCTCCGGATGTGGATTGTTTACATTGCATATTCTTTTTTCTTGGTACATAACTTCCCTTTAAAAAGGTGGCCTATGCTAAGGCTGGCATTTCAGGGTACAATGCAGGCAACTGATTCTGTGCCGATTCTATTTCTTGTTGTGATTTGTGACGGTTTGTCGTTGTCGGGTGGCTCAGGGATGGCCAGGGTTCGTCACAAGAATTTGTTTGTGTCAGGCGTGGTTGCTGAAAGAGAGTTCCGACCCAGCCCAGAGTAGAAGTCGTGGGGAATTACTTAGTAATTGATTATAACTAGGTTTTATTTCAGTAAGAATCTTGACATTTGATTAATAACTAACGAATTCTCCGGATAGGCGGGGTGCCGCCCTTGCTACCTTCGCTTCCTTCGTACACTTCGAATACCTGGTATCGGGAGCCGTCCCGCTGCCCGAGAGGAACAGCACGGGATCTCGGCTGCGGGAGAATAGTCGACGGGATAGGTTGCCACGTAGCGAGCCTGAAATGAGAATGGGGTGCTTGGGGACCCTGAATTCAGCCACGAGCGCGAGAGAGCTATTTAGTGCTTGGAGACCCGAAAGTCAACCGCAAGAGAGAGAATGTTGCTTGGGGACCCTGAAGTCAGCCACAAGAGAGAGAGAATGTTTTTGCTTGGGGACCCTGAAGTCAGCCACAAAAGAGAGACAATGTTGCTTGGGGAGCCTGAGGTCAGCCACAAGAGAGAGAGAGAGAGTGTGTTGCTTGGGGACCCTGAAGTCAGCAACAAGTTGAGTACAAAAAAGCGCAGGCCCGCCTTACAGCCTACCGTGCGCATATTGCTGTGGATAAGAGACCCCAAACCAACACTGAGCACTGAGCGACAGACTCACCGGAATACGACGAACCTGCAGGCGAAACAAGGGCGTGTCCTGAAGAGTCTTCACGAGTACAAAACCCCTTTCGCAGTATACCTAGCAAAGTCAACAAAGCCACCTATAGTCAGGCTCTCAATAAAAATCTCACAAAAACCATTCCTGCTAAAAATCCTGCAGAAAATCACCTGAAAGAGTTTCAGACCCGACTACAAGCTGAACATCGCGGTGTTAGGGAAAACTGTCATACAGCCCGCATTAATACTCTTTCTCCCAGCAGGAATAACAGCGAAAAGTCTCCCCCTACAACGAGCGGCCATCAACAACGCAGGCAGCCACTGCAACGGGAACCACACATGCTGCGGGGAAACCAAACTGGATCTGCTCCGCCTTTATTTACCGCTGATGAAATGATGCAGTTGATCCAGCAAAACCTGGTTGCTGAAATGGGAAAAAAAGTTGATGCCCTGTTTAAATTAGTACACCTCCTTATTGCCTCATCCAAGGGGCAAATAAATGTTAATGAGGAATGCCATGCCTAATACAAGAAATGCTAGACAAAATTCCAGAATTTACTCAGAAGATCCCACTCAGCCAATAGCCAATGCAGGCGTCTCCCAATGCAAATCATTCAAAATTGCGTATTGGAACGCCTGTGGCCTTGGCAACAAATTCCCTGAAGTATAACTTTTTATTCAGCAAAATAAATTAGACTTAATGATTATTACTGAAATCCGCCTTGCCTCTAACTTCGACCCACTTACCACCACCATTAACGAAGCACACATAAATGGCTACGTTATTTGTGGCACCCCACCAAAAGAAGTGGTGGCACGGCCGTGTACATAAAGGCAGATCTTAAACATATAGCCTTGCAGCCAATATTAGAAGACTACTTACAAAGCTGCCCACTAGCGACTGGAGGCGCCACTCACTACCCCTTTGATAGTAGAAAAAAGCCATCAGCAATTGATTTTGCAATCTATTCAGGCATTCCTAGCGATAGGATTCGTACACATTCCATAGTTTATCTGCAGTCTGACCACCTCCCTATTCTCATTGAGTTGGCTGTAAATGGATTCTTTGAAAACAGCGCTAAAAAACGTCGGCTCCTACCACCCAGAGCCAGCATTAAAAAATTCCAGCGTGTTCCATCAGATTCAATTCACCTCAACAACACCGAAACACTGTGCGGCTGCGGCAGCTTCCCAAAATAGAAGCTCGCGTACTCATCATCGGCCAGGGCAAATCATTCTTAGTCAACGTCTTCAGAATCAACTTGATGCCAAAAATATTAGTAAGCGCAATTTTATTGCCAGGCCCACTCCAGAAAATCGGAAAATATATAATTCACACAGTCGTGCCTTTTCTAAATCCGTGCAGGAGGAAAAAACTAAAATTGCTAATCGTTTCAAGAGAAAACCGGAGCCAAACTGCCCCTTAAAAATACAGTGTGAAAATGGTGGTGGTAGTAGTAGGGAAACATTTACTTGGACAAAGACAAGCGAGGAGAAAACTGAAGCTTTCGTTAAGCACCTTGAAGAAAGGTTTACACCAAAACTAACAACTTCAGCTGAATATAGGGATACTGTAATTTCTGAGTCAAGAGAAATCATTAGGCATAAGAAACTAATCACGACGACTAGGTGGCTATCTAGAGATTAAACTCCTACAAAATAAAAAGGCCCCGGGGGGAGACCGGATTGAAAATAGTCTCTTCAAGAAACTTCCCCATAAAGCCGTAATTTTTATCACCTACATTTACAACTGCATCCTTAGATACGGGCACTTTCCCTCAAAATGGAAGTGCGCATACATCTCCATGATTAAAAAACCCGGAAAAAGCCACCATGAGGTTGACTCGTATAGGCCAATCAGCCTCTTGGCTGGCTTCTCCAAGATTTTTGAGGTGCTCCTAATGAAAAGGATGTTCAGGTGTAGGGACTTTGAGGATGCAGTCCCCGCTCACCAGTTCGGCTTTCGGAGGGGGCACAGCACAGAGCAACAACTATTTAGAGTGACTCAGTTCATACAGAACGCTTTCAAACAAAAGCTTCACTGCTCTGCTGTTTTTATAGATGTTAGTGAAGCGTTTGACCGTGTTTGGCACCAAGGTCTGCTCTTGAAGCTCGCTAAGCTAATGCCTTACTGCCTCCTCAAAACTCTTGAACTCACAAACCGCACATTTATTGTCAACGGATACAACAGGCACCAATCTAGAATTGGAACCATTGCTGCGGGTGTCCCTCAAGGCAGTGTCTTGGGACCCATATTATACACAATTTATACAGCAGATATACCGCTCCCAAGCTCCGTTGAACGAACCCTTTTGAAAGAACAGGTGGACCATAAATTCATGCTGCTCTCAACATATGCGGATGATACTATCATCATGTGCGCAGACAAAGCAGCGCACATAGCTATCAACATAAACACCACCTATCTATACAAAATCACAGAATGGGCGTCAGACTGGGGCATTAGCCTCAATGCGAACAAAACAGTACACGTTATGTTTTCAAACCGCACCGTCTCGGTCTCACGAGGGCCTAAGGCTCCATTAATTCATGGCAAGATAATCCAATGCCATTTTAAACATCGTTATCTTGGGCTTTTACTGGACAGGAGGCTTAAACTTAACCACCATACCACCCAACTCGCTAACAGAGTACGTGCCTCTGCCTACGGACTAAACTGGATACTGGGGAAGCAAAGTAAGCTCCCAGCCGCAAGCAAGGCACTACTTTATAAGCAGATGATTGCGCCAATCTGGCACTATGCCCTCCCAGTCTGGGGCCCCTTGGTCTCCAAAACTGAATTCAAAAAAATTGAAGATTCCCAGAACAAAATCTTACGCTGTGGTGCAAGCTGGCCGCTACACAAGAAACAAGGTTATACAAAGCTGCCATAAGGTAAAATCGGCACAGGAGGTACTTGACGACGCTAGTGGCAGGCTCGCCAACTCCCTCTATGCACACCCGAATGCAGAAGCCAGAAATCTTCTTATAGATTTATTTACTCCAAATAACCAGGATCTTTCTGTGTACACCAAACAACTTGAGACGCATTTCGCACCTTTGCGGCAACTTCTGCTCCAGCAGCCGGAACAACACCAGCAGGTAGTGCCCACATTAATTCGCCTTGACCAGCAACAACAAGAACAATACAGACTGCAGCAGGATCAGTTGCGAGTTGAGCAGCAAGAAAACAACGCCCGACAAAAGCAAGAGCTAGCGATTGCGTCTGGTACACCTCAGGAACGGCCATCGATAGATTGGGTTAATCATCAATCACGGCTAGTCAGAAGCGGCTCAATCAGCCGTTGGGACATGACTCGCAAAATCCGCTTCCAGCCGGAATATATCCAAAGGCTTATTATGAGCCCGCTATTACCGTCTGAGATCCAACCGCCAACGCCAGATCAGCGACGCGAGAGTGGCCGCAACAGGCTAAAACTGCGTCTGGAAAAGGAACAATTAGACACAGATGATTCTGTCGACGTCGCCAACACGGCTCCAAGGCCGGATACTGGCGAAATCAGTAGCTGCGCTACTTTAGGTCCTCCAGAAGTACCGACACACACCAACTTAGCAGCGCTACTCCCTCCTGGTGCGAGAGATAAAATCATAGTTAACAGCGCATATGAAATTCAGCGACTTTCTGCTCACCAGCTAGTTGATACCTCTGCCGCTGCCCCAAGACTGACAGGCAACGCAGACATCAGCTCCAATGCTCCAATGCAACCAAATTCGATTGCAGCTGAGATATCTCCTTCTGGTGCGAGAAAAATAACTGGAGTTAAAAACCAACAGCCACGTATGCACTGGTTTACCGCTGTTACCGAGTTTCCTACTTCTGCTTCTTTGAACCCGTTGGAGGGCATTGCCACAAACTCTGCAGCCGGACTAGCCCCAACACTTTTATTTGGCAACACCATATCTGATGATTGGAGCTGCGTCTCCTGCGTTCCAGACTCATCAGCCCAACCACCGCCATTGGCATCAGAAACGGGGACCAGCTCGCTTCATAGTGCACAAAGAAACTGGCAAGTTTCTGATCACCAGCTGATTGGACGCTCCCTCGACGCCGGCAGCACTGCTCCAATCCCGGCTACTGGCGAAACCACTCTGCGTTCTCCAGAAGCACCGGCGAGCACTGGCCTGGTTTCGCTACTCCCTCGCAATCTTATACTCACCAGCTGACCGGCGCACCTGCTACTGCCCCAAGTCCAACGGATGGGAAAGAAGTCGAAATTAACAACCAGCGGCCACATCTGGCACCGGCCTGCTGCTGGCATTGAGTCTCTTCCCACTGCTTACCTGGATATGTTGACTGCAGCTGGTTTGACCCCAGCAGATGCCTTGAGCAACGACTCATCCGCTGGCTGGAGCTGCTCCGATCTCGCTAAAAAACTGGCATTTAAAAAGCTGACACCTACTCCCCTCCAAAAAGCACTAGCAATACCTGGCGTTTCCTCTTCAACTTTGGATGGCGCGCACGGAAGAAGCGGCTGTTGTACAATTGGCTCACGCCCCGTAACTACGGCAGCTTGCTCATTTCTGGACTACTTCCGAAATCCGACTCCTCTCGGGCACCTTTTCTGGACCCCGAGGAACTATCGCTGAACCTGCTGCTAGCTTCAGCTGTACACAACTCCCGTAGACAATCCCGTCGAAACAAGGAGGGCATCCACCGAAAAGCGCTGGCGCTAATAAGAAAAATGTAATACATGATAGAAATTTATTCCAACTCTGAAATGTAAACAAAAAGGGCTGCGATACCGATGGTGATGTGAGGCCGTCGATGCTCGCGGCTGCGATACCAATGAACTAGTTCATAAATCGTAGCCGCGAGTATCGATCGCGACGCATATCGCGACGCATCGCTATCGATATTCGCAGTTCCTATTGTCAGTATATTTTTGTTATATGTCTTAAAGCCTTTTATTGTATTGGCCTCTGCCACTGGCCGCTAAATAGTATTTATATATAGCTTATACACCAAAAAGCTGAAATAAATTAATAGCCATTGCCCTGCTATAGGCAAATGGTCTTACTAGTGTCCGCACTGCCGGCACCAAAGCGAAAAAAACCGTGCCGTAAGGAGGTAGGAGACCGGTAAGCCGAGAAGGTTAGAGGGAGGAGGAAGTACTACGGGAGCTAACTACAATGTATAAGCGGACTTGGATCGAATGATCTAGTCCACCAAAAATGACTTTGCTGCTTACCACCACTGGGGAGTTTCCTCTGTACCCTTAGACGGTTGGCTGCTAAGTGCCTTTCTATGGCCCGTGGTCCGTCTTATATAGGGCTCGGCGAGATCTAGTGTGCTCGTCGCCTGTGTGGGATTTGCCGGTCTAAGTGTGACCATCTCTCTCGGTCTAGTGTGCCCCTACGCGCGCGATCGATGGCGCGCGCGAGTTATGATAAGTGGAAACGTTTTTAAAATTGGGTTCCAGTAAAATAAATTCTGCTGTTCAGTTCAAGTTTAAATTCAAGAGTGAAGTTTTATTACTCAGCTCAGGTTTATGTTTACCCTCGCTGCACGAAAATCTCTTATTCAGCTAAATACAAGTGTTCGTAATTCTAAGTGTAAGTATGTGTATATGAAGGAAGTAAATATGTATGTTTGGTGTCAGCAACCGATGTTGCGACAGAGCTGTATCCTGCTTGTTGTTGACGCTGCACTTTTGGGTTGGAGTGGGCGGCCACTGACCGATCGTGGGCCACCGTCTAGGGTAGCACGAGATAGTTTGGTTGGGGGGTCCGTAGGGTAGGTAACTCCTCCCCCCCTGGATTGAAGTGACGGCCAGAGTGAAGGGATGGTCGGAACGAAACTGATATATGTTGTATTTCGTCTCAGGACCAGTATTAGGATTACTCCGATTGTTGTAATCCCCAGCCAAACATATGTGTATGTTAGGTGCGAAGACGTTGAATTTCCAATTTTTTTAATTTTTCCAGAATTTTTTATATCCATAAGATGTAGAGTCTGTAGGCTCAGCTCTTGGGTAGTTTTATTGATGAAAATTGGTGTTCTTGTAGGTAAAAATATCTCAAGGTCTTCGGTAAACTCGCCTATGTTTTCGCCATATGTTAAGTTATTGATTTGGGTTGTGCAGTTTTTGGTATTGATTAATGCACATCCACTGAATAAAAACTGTTGCTTACAAGAGGGAATGATAGATGTGTTTATTGCGTTGATGAGTACAAGGTTCCCGTCTTCGGCTTCTACAATTATCTCGTCTGTTCTCGACTCCTTGGCCTCGCATGTAGCTGCTTTTCCGTTCAGGATATTTTTCAAAAAACATCCTTTGCTAAATTGTTGGTAGACTTCATCGCTGTGGCAGACGTATTGATTATAAATTTTGGTACATTTGTCGTCTGTGTTGAATATATTGTGCTCGTTGTATGTAATGTATTTGGGTAAATGGAGGATTGTTGTGTTACTTATTGGTAAGGGAATTATATGGGACAGTATAAATTTGTGTGGGTCAAAAATTGGTATCTTAATATTAAAAATCAATCTATTATATTTATCTGCTAGGGTGTCTAGATTTAACAGTCGGTATAATTGTTCATCCGTCTGTATTTTGAAATTTTGTTTTTCTATTATATTTTGGATTACTCCAATTTCTAGTTTTGACAATATGTATTTGGGTATAATATTTAACTTGGATAGAAGCAGACTTTCTGCAATATTGTTAACATGGTTAGTTAAAATGTATATAATAAAACTTATACGGTTTATATATTGTAATAGGTGGATTTCTCTATGTTCTTGTGACAATTTTTTATACACATCTTTATTATGATTGTTGATATAGTATTTAATTATTTCTTGTTCCGTATTTATGTGTTCAGTAATGTTTTTGAATCTTATAAGAACTTCGTCGTTTATATCAATCTGACGGTTTAATCTCTCTGCAACTTCTAAGTTGTTCTTGTCTAATTCATTCAATTTATTTTTTATTTCTTTATCATCTGTGGCGTCCATGTTTCCTGTGATTATTTTAACTATACTTCCTAAGCCATTAACTAACCCTCTTTTTGCTCTATTTTTTGGAATCAGTTTTTCCCGTACCTGTTGTACCTTAGTGTTTAGAATGTGTACTGTCTCCCCTGAGAAGGTTATTGTTCTGAGGTTATTTAAGGCTAATTGGATTCGATCAATATTTTCCTGGTAGTCCCTTAAGTCTACCACATGTGACAGTGTTTTGATGCTTTGACAAGTGTGGCTTCTCCTAAATTGATTTTAACAAATGGTGTATCGGGCTGGAATTTTATCATTTTATATGACTGTGCCGCCATGTAGCATTGGGAGAGGCTGTAAGGGTTATAGGACACTGTAATTTGTTAAAAAGAGTCATTATTTGGATCATTTATTCTTTTCTTAATTTTGGATTTATGTAATTTTTGACGTTTCTTAGTAATAAGAGTATCTCCTAAGTCTTCCAAAAAAGTATGTTTCGTAAATCGCGCCGTTAATTTGTTTCGGCGATTTTCCTTTCTAAAAATAATGTCGTCCGGCTTTGTTTCTATGGCTTCGGCTCGGTTCAAATTTAGGTTTTGTGTTCTGGATTTTTTCTGTTCAATTGCGTCTTTTTGCACTTGGGTGTATTGTTTTTCCCTAAAGGCGTTAAGTTGTTGTAGATAATCATGTTCGTTGTTAAATTTTATTTCCCTGTTGAATGTATGTGTTCTGCCAGTAAACAGTTCGAGTGGGGTATGCTTAGTCGCTGAATGTATGGAATTATTGTAGGTTATAAGTGTTTCCGTTAGTATGTCTTCATGATCGGCAGATAGGTTCTCGAGTTTTTATACCCTTGCAGAGGGTATTATAATTTTGGTCAGAAGGTTGTAACGCAGTGAAGGAGACGTTTCCGACCCTAAAAAGTATATATATTTTTGATCAGGATCAATAGGGGAGTCGATATAGCCATGTCCGTCTGTCCGTCCGTCCGTCTGTCCGTCCGTCCGTCTGTCCGTCTGTTTCAATACCGTTTGAGAGCTCAGTTTAAAAGCTAGCGATCTGAAACTTTTACAGTCGTCCTAAAACAAGTGTACGCAGATCAGGTTTGAAAACCCCGATCGGATGTCTATATCCAATAGCTCCCATAGAAACAATCGGATATAACTTGCAAGAATGGAAGATATTTCGCGCAGTGTAAAAGCTATTGACATAAATCTTTCCAAATCTTATTCTTTTATGCATACCTTGATCAGGGTAAAAGCGCGTGACGATCGGACCTCTATATCCTATAGCTCCCATAGGAACAAAAGGGTAAAATCGGTTAAAATTTAATGATTTTTAGGATATTTCGCGCAGTATACAAACTATTGACATGAATCTTTCCAAATCGTATTTTTTTTTTTGCATACATTGATCAAGGTGAAAGCGCGTGCCGATCGGACGTCTATATCCTATAGCTCCCATAGGAACAATAGGGTGAAATCGGTCCAAATTTGATGATTATCAGAATATTTCGCGCAGTGTGTAAGCTACTAACATAAATTCTTCCAATTCTTATTTATTTACGCATATCTTGATTAGGGTAAAAGCGCTTGCCGCTCGGAAGTCTATATCTTAAAGGAGATAGGAAAAATTGTTAAAGGCTGCGAAAGTATCACTTTTTTTCTATTTGTTTATGACATTTTTGCAGTATAAAAGCAATTGACTGGAAACGATGCAAATCTAGTTTACTTATGTATACCTTATTCCTTTCGCTACTTTTTCACTTTTAGCAATTTCGGCAAAGTCTGCAAGGGTATTAAAACTTCGGCTTGCCGAAGTTAGCTTCCGTCCTCGTTTTTTATTAAGTATAATTCTATAAATCGCCGTTAGGGAAGAATGAAGTCTCTCTACTGGGGAGTTACTTGAAGATTGTTGGAAAGATATTACATGGATTTCCATATTATATTGATTACAGAAATCCCTAAATAATTTTCCCGAAAATTCTGCTCCTTGATCAAAAATAAGCTTTTCAGGAATACCATATATGTTGATGAATTTTTGAAGTGCCCTGGTTGTGTTGAGGCAATCTCTAGTAGGAATCCCGCAGCGAATCTTGAAAATTTGTCAATCGTGGTTAAGATTGTCTTTCCATTTATAGTATATAAGTCTATGTGGACTATCGAAAGGGGTTTAGGTGGTGATTCAGTGATTGCATATTTCAATTTTTGAGGTTGTCTGTCGTATTTTAGTGTTTGACAGATGTCGCAATTATTAGTAAATTTTAATATTATTTGCCGCATTTTTGGAAAGTAGATATTTCTTCTAAGATGATTAAAAGTCTCTTCAGCTCCCCTGTGATTGGAATTAATGTGATAATTTTTAATTTTTGTTTCCTGATCTTCTTCTGTTATAATATCCCTAAGAATTTATTTACAACGGACCACGTTGTATTTGTCTGTTTTGGTGAATTGTTCTTTAAAGATTGGTTAAATTAGTTCAAAAATTTCGTCCGACGTCAAGATTGCACACGATTTATGCGGTCTTAACGTGTCGTTGACAATTTTTGATGGCTTTTCAGTGGTATAATTGGGTTCTGTATAGGTTTTTCGTGATTTATTTTCAAATAAGGTTTCTTTTTTTGTAGTTGACAATTTAGATGTTAAATTTATTTAGCGGAGTTTCTGAGTTCTTTATTTCGTACTTCCGTAAATCCATACTATGGGTGTTAATTTCCAAATTGACTCGACTTAATGCGTCGGCTACCAGATTTTGAGATCCTTTCTTATATTCAACCTCGTAGTCGTACTCATTAAGTTGTAACTTCCAGCGAACCAATTTTGAATTTGGTTCTTTGAAGTTCATTAACCACTTCAAAGGTTTATGGTCTGTCCGTATTTTAAATTTCTGTCCGAATAGGTATGGTCTAAAATAACGGGTCTATCCGAGTTGTCATTCCCCTGAGGTAGTACCGCACCAATGGCTACGTTACTAGCATCCGTTGTGAGTATGAAAGGTTTGGTAAAATCCGGGTAGCGTAGAATTGGATCATTACACAACAATGTTTTACACAATTCCACGGCTTCCGTAAACTCTGATTCAATTTTTATCGGTGCTTTTCCTTTTAATTTCTGGGTAAGAGGTTTAGTTACTTTTGCGAAGTCTCTAATGAATTTCCTATAATATCCCAAGAGTCCGAGAAAGGACTTGATTTCCTTTCTAGATTTTGGAATAGGAAATGCCTTAATGGCTTCTATCTTTTTTTGATTAGGTCGGACGCCTTCATCCGTAACCACATGTAAGTATTCAATTTCTTTTCTTAAAAATTCCGATTTTTCAGGTTGAAGTTTAAGTCTAGCTTTTGATAGCTTTTCAAAAATTTGTCCCAAATGGGTCATGTGTTCTTGGAGAGAAGGTGAGAAAACAATTATATCATCTAAGTATATCAGACAGCATTTGCCGTTTAGGTCGGCTAATACGTTATCCATTACCCTTTGAAACGTGACTGGGGCGTTAGTCAACCCGAATGGCATCCGAATGAATTCGAAATGGCCGCCTTCTGCTGAAAAGGCGGTCTTTTCAGTATCTTCGGGCCTCATTTCCATCTGGTGGTAGCCACTTGCCAGATCTAAGGCTGTGAAGTATTTTGCTCTTCCTATCTAATCTAATACCTCGTTTATATTTGGCATTGGATATTTGTCTTTAACTGTTCTCATTCAGTTTTCTATAATCTACTACGAGTCATCATTTTTTTTGTTTGATGCGTCCATTTTTTTTGAGACTAAAAAAACTGGAGCACTCCATGGGCTATGACTATGTTTGATAACTTTTTGTTCTAACATTTCATTTATTTGTCTTCGCACTTCTTGCGATTCAATGAGGCTATACCTAAACGGTTTAGTGTATATAGGGTTTTCGTCTGTTAATTTATTTTAATGTTTTACCAGATTTGTAAAAGTAAGAGGGTCGTTTTGCTGATAGAAAAGATTGGGGAATTTTTTTGTTAGTTTTTTAAATTCCGTCTTTTCTTCGTCGTTTAGATGTTCTGTCCTTAAGAGTTCGAAGCTATTCGGCTTAAAATTTTTTTCTTTTGTTATAAAATTAAATGTCGGGCTAGCTTCCAAATAATCAGAGGGGGTGAATTCATTGACCTCTATTCGTGAGTCTACAAATAGATTTTGTTTTTCTTCGGAATAGTTAACGATTTCCATTAAATTATATCCGTTTTTGGCTTGGTATAAGCCCCCGTTTATGAATAAGTCCTTGTTTATTTCGATGTTGTCACACAAAAATGTGCCATCGGTAGCAGTAACTGGTAATCGGACGAGGGTTTTGGACTCCTCGTCGATTACATGTACTCCGGTGGCCACATTCTGTTCTTGATATAATTTTAAATTACCAAAAATTGTTTGAATTTGTAGTTTTGGAATATCAACAACTGCGTTAATTTGTTGTAGGATATCCATTCCTATAAGTCCTTGGAAGAAGTCGTGAAAATGGAATATAAACATATCGAATTTGTTTTGCTCCTTCGGATTGTTAAAAAGTTTGACCTCTGTTTTCTTATCGATATAGTGGACTTTCAGTACTGTTTTAATTGGGATGGGGATATTTCACTTTCTTTGTTCATTTTGCGGAATTATCGAGGGGTCTGTGAAAGACATAGTTGCCCCAGTGTCTATTAAGAATTTGAATGGGATTTTGTCATTAAATGGGGTTAGAATAATATATGGAAGTAGGCACCCGTGGCTCACTTGGTTTAAGTACCCTGTTTGGACTTTGAGGCTCTGTCCCAAAAATTTTGCTAATCATCAATGTTATGTACTTGATTATCGCCTTGTTTTTCTTGTTCTTGTTTATCCTCCTCAATGTTATGTATTCTGGCCGTAGATCTATTGTTATGGTAGTTTGATCTACCGGGTGATTCCTGTTTTGGCATAATTGCCGGGACTTCCCTATTCCTGTCATTAAAATTATTACGTTCAGTATTTCGTCCATAGTAATGATAATTTCAGTTATTATAGTTTGCATATCGCCTTACCTCATCTCCCCTACTATTTCTATTATTATATTGTAGTCTATTATTGAATTGGGGATATCTTTCCCTAGACTGATAGTTAATACGTTGGTTGACGTTATTTTGGGTTCCTTGTAAGAATATATTCCTTTCCTGCCCAATTGCCCAATTATATGCTTCTTGCAGGTTGGTAGGTCTCATGGCTCTAATCGTCCCTCCTAGTTGGCCTCTCATGCCCATTAAGAATGTATTCAGACAAGTTCCCGCAAAAATTGACTTTTTAGCTCTAGCTAGGTTAGGGTCGGTTTCTTTAGTGTCGATTAATTTAAATAGGTGAGTCTTTATTTCTACAATCTGATCGAATAACTTTTGCACTGGCAATTGTTTATGAATCAGACCGTGGAGTTCGATTGAAAGAGTGTTTTCATCTCTTTTATCAGAACAGTGTAAGATTAATACCTCTTTGATTTCGTCCCAATTCAGGCCAGCTTCTGAGGCCGTTAGTATATCTTTGGCTTTCCCTACTATTTTATTTTTAATAGATCGTAATAAAAATTGTCCGTACGGTGTCTGGTCTGTCCCCCTTATAAGCATTAAAATTTCTTCTACGTTATTTATAAAAACGCTTAGTAACTTCGAGTCCCCATTATATTCTGGTAAAAATTTAATGGCGTCTGGAATTCGTAGGGACGCATACACTTCGGCCGAGCTGATGCTGGTGTTAACTGTAGAAGTATCCGAGGAACTCATACTAGTAGATGGGGGTCGTAAAATTACCTGATCTGCACTAAGAGATTCTTCCCTAATATCTGGCAAACTAGAACTCTGCCTTGTTTTTCTGCTATTCGGAAGTATGCTTTGACTTTGCTTAATTTCGACATCTATCTTTACTTTCTTATTTATTTTACTCGTATTTTCTTAATGTTAACTTATGGTTGCTTATTCAAAATTTCGTTTTTACTTATGTGTTTATATATTCAATTCCTTGTGTGGAGGTGAAGAGTGTCTGCAAAAAAATGTTTGACTTTAGTTTTTTACAGAATAACAGTGTGGGCATAATTATGTATATTTCTTGTTTTTATAAATAAATTCGTGTGTATGTGTTATGTTGGTGTCTTGTGAGTGTTTCTTTGATGTTGGGTCGTCCGACAATGTAAGGGTCGAATTCTACCTATAAAGAGAATTTCTTTAATATACTTGCAATACGATTTTTATACCCGTTACTCGTAGAGTAACTGTCTGTCCGTCTGTCTGTCCGTATGAACGCTAAGATCTCGGAAACTATAAAAGCTAGAAGATTCGCATTTTGCATGTAGATTTAAGGAGTTCCTACGCAGCGCAAGTTTGTTTCAAAATGGTGCCACGCCTCCTCTGACGCCCATAAGCCACAAGCTGTGGCCACAGTTTTGATGATATTATGAAAATTTTAATTGATATGTATTTGTTTCGTCAATAAATATCGATTGGCCTAATAAAAGTTTGCCACGGCCACTCTAACGCCCAAAAACCCATTAAACGCTTTAGCCAGGCTAGCACCTACATTTCCACCTCTTATGGCGCCATCTAACGGATGACTTTGGAACAGCTGACCAAGGTGCTCAACAGTGTCAACGCTAATTCTCGATATGGATTTCTATTAAAGGAAATTGCGATGGTTTTCATTTGTCAATACCGAACTATATCCCAAGAACTATGCAAATCAAATCTAGTTAGCCAAATTGGAGGTCTGAGTCAAACAATGGCGTATGTGTGTATTTATGTAAGCATATACATATGTATGTATTTACATCGTACACAGTTGCAATTGCCCGGCAAAGATAACTCATTTCAAAAAAGCTATTCGCTATACCCGTTACTCGTGTTGTGCAAACATTTAGACTTTAATATACATAATACTATTTAAGAATGTATGTGTTTAGCCAATATAAGTATGTATGTTTAATATTTCTAGTCAATTTAATACAAGAAGGCATATTTATATTAAGTTGTTTAGCTGAGTAACGGGTATCTAATAGTCGAGGCACTCGACTATAGCGTTCTCTCTTGTTTTTATTCACTGATATTAACTTACACTAAGATTATCCTCATTTTTGTGTTGGTAGGTTCTCCCTTCTTCAGGTCTCCTGATCCTCGATGGGCCGTTCGACTGCGCCAATTATGATAAGTGAAAGCGTTGATGTGTCTTTTTTAGAATTTGGTTCCAGTAAAATTAATGCTGCTGTTCAGTTCAAGTTTAAATTCAAGAGTGAAGTTTTATTACTCAGCTCGTGTTTATGTTTACCATCGCTGCAGGAAAATCTCTTATTCAGCTAAATACAAGTGTTCGTAATTCTAAGTGTAAGTATGTGTATATGAAGGAAGTAAATATGTATGTTTGGTGTCAGCAACCTTTGTTGCGACAGAGCTGCACTTTTGGGTTGGAGTGGGCGGCCACTGACCGATCGTGGGCCACCGTCTAGGGTAGCACGAGATAGTTTGGTTGGGGGGTCCGTAGGGTAGGTAACTCGCGCGTTCTTAGTTTGAATTTTAAATTATATGCTTCTTTCGTTTACTTTTTATTCTTTTTATTTATTCATGTCATGCTTTTTTGTGCGCGCAGCGTCACACTCCCCCCCATCATGGATTCGAGTGGTGTTGAATTGTAACGTAGTTCCCTCTATTTGATATCACTCGCCAGGTCGTTTCTCCATCCTTTATCAGCCATCGCTTCTGTCTTCCGGGTTTCTTTCCTGCTAGCTTCTCCTTGATGTTGTTTCTTGCTGTTCTGGTCAGTATTGCTCCCTCCAGTAGCGTCCATCCCTCGTCGTTGGACTCCTCCTCATGGAGCTCTAGGATGTCTCTGTCCGGTGTCTCGGTTGCTCGGCTCTTCTGGGCGGTTTTGGCTGTTTGGCTGTTGCCTTGCCCGGACTGGATGTTCCTGGTTGTTTCCGTGGTTTTCATCTACGCCGGTGCCGTCCTTTTCCGAGCGGTTCCCGCCATCGGTATCGGCTCTATAAACTTCGCCATCGTCTGCGCTGCCCGTAACTTTGTGTGTTAGTCCCGGAATTTCCGTGCTGCCTCCGTGAATTTGTTCATCTTTTCTCTGCGTTTCCAGAAAGTCCTGTACTTCCTTTTCGGACGGTTCCCCTGTCGTGTCTTCTTGCTCCGTATTCGTCTCCGGTTGGTCCTCTTCGTCTCCGGGCTTTCTTATTTCCAGCTCTAAGTTTCCACACCTCAGCGTGCTGTGTACCCCCGCCAGAAAGTCCATCCCTAACAGTATTCCTCCTGCCACTTCTGTTAGTATCATGAACGTTACCCCGAACAATTTTCCTCCAAATTGGATTTCTGCCGTGAATTCTCCTATCGCCTTCTGCGTTGTTCCGTTGGCCATTGTTATTTCTGCTCGGGCTCCACACCATTTGCCTTTGTGTTTCAGATCTTGATATCTGTTTCAGCTTATATCGCTTCTTGATGCTCCTATGTCCACGATTCCTTTCGCTGTCTTGTTTCCGACCCTTATCCGGGCTACAACTGTTCCCCTGCTGCTGGCTCTTTTGTTGCCGTCTGAGTTGCCAGCTTTATCTGCTCAGGCCTCCTGCGTTTCCCGGCCCTGCCCTGCAGCACTCCGTGGTTCTCGTACCGTTTCTTCCACAGACCCAGCAAAACAGCCTCGGTGGATTGTTACACGTGCGTGCCGCATGTCCGGTTCCTCCGCAGCGCATGCATATCTCCGGTCTTAGCTGCTGCACAGGTTGGCTTGCCTGTGTCCGGTCCTCTGCCTATATTCCTTCTACCTCCTCCGCTAGTTTGAGAAACTCTGCCAACGAGTTGAATCCTGCCCTCCTAGCGTACAGCTTTATCTTGCTCCTGCTGGTAAGATAGTGGTAAGTGTTCTGGTAGATAGTCTTGGTAGTAGTAGTGGATCCGTAAGAACGCGGTCTTTAAATAGGTTCTACGACCTGGACAGGATCACAGACCCAGTCATGATCACTGAGGCGGCCCGGTTTTCGTAATACAGGCCCACCTCAGTGAGTTCCCCCAGAAGTCACGTTTCCGGCTCCCAACCCGGAAACGAAACGGATGTAGAAACGGCAGTTCGAACCTAACGATGCCCGGCAGACCGAAACTAACGATACCCTACATTCCCGAATCCCACTAGAAACCAAGTAGATCTCTCCAAACGACCCAGAACACTTCGACCCGACGTACGCGGCGCCGACACTCGCAGCAAGCAGTTCATCACTCGGCCCATTCGCAGCGCCGACACTCGCAGCAAGCGGTTCATCATTCTGCCCTTTCGCAGCGCAAAGCTCGCACAACGGATCACGACAGCGAGCAGTTCATCGCTCGGCCCTTCCGAATCGCCGAATCGACAGAGCAAGCAGTCCCGACGCATCTACACACAACTACACGATTATACGATTACTTGGAAATATCTGTGTCATTATTGGGGAAAGGGAGGTAAATCGATATATTTTTTTTTTTTATATAACATATATTTTATTTATACGTTAATCAGCCAATTAAATGGCTATAAAACAAACATAACATGGAAAACATAACAGCAGCGATAAATATCAATATGTTTTTCACTTTAAAAATAATTGGAGATTTTGGTGACGATCACGATAATATTTTATTTATTGGGAAAGGACTCTCGTTCTATGCCGCCCTCGTATCCATAGGTCTGCTTGATGCCTTCTCTTTAGCCTTCTTCTAATCATAGGGGTTGCCAATGCTGCAGCTAGGTGGTTCGAGTGGGCTCGAATCCGTGCATTGTAGCGACTTGAGTGACGATTGATTTGTTCCCTCACGGTGGGGATGTGAAGGTCTTTTGTTATGTCGTCATTTCTCACATACCACGGCGCATTTATAATGGTTCGCAGTGCTCGGTTTTGCAGCAGTTGTACTCGCATGATGTTTGAGTCGGATGCCGTACCCCAAATTTGCATGCAATACGTTATGGAAGGGACTACTATTGCCTTGTAGATCAGAATTTTATTTCTGAGGCTCAGATGACTCGCTGCTCTAAGCATCCAATTAAGCTTCCTAAGCTTACTACGGCATGTTGCTGCTATTTTGACGGTGTGTTGCCTCCATGTGAGCCGCTTGTCGAGGATCAATCCAAGATATTGCGCCTGAGGGGATTGTGGGATGAGCGTGTCTTGGAATTTAACCCTAGGGAGGGTTTGATGCCTTAAGGAGAAATTGCAATGTTGCGACTTATTTCCGTTTATACTTATATTCCACCTGCTCGTCCACTCGCTGTACAGGTCCAAGAAGCTCTGGGTAATTCTGGACGCATCGATTCGACACGGCGAGTTTGCGATGAAGGCTGTGTCGTCAACATACGTTGCCAGGAGGGTACCCGGGTCTCTAGGATTTGTCAAGTCAGAGGTGTAAAGGGTGTACAGCACAGGACCCAAAACACTACCTTGTGGTACGCCAGCTCGTATGCATCGGATAGATGATCTTTCGCCTCTCACTTCAACCATAAAGCTTCTATCCAGCAGATATGTTTTAAGAAGGAGATACTGCGCAGTTGGCAAGAGAGTCTTCAGCTTAAATAGCAAGCCATCGTGCCACACTCTATCGAAAGCTTCTTTTACTTCCAAGAAGATAGCAGAGCTGTACTGTCTATTCTCGAAGGCATCCAAAATATGTTGAGTAACTCGGTGCACTTGCTCCGGGGTTCCATGGTGATTCCTGAAGCCAAACTGGTGGTCTGGAATTGCATCCTGAACCCTTCTTACTGCCATCATTCTGCTAAGAAATATTCTCTCGAATATTTTAGAGAATGTGGGCAGCAAGCTTATTGGTCGGTACGACGCAACAAGGTTCTCCGGCTTACCTGGCTTCGGTATCATCGATATCACAGCGCACTTCCATTGTGTGGGGAAGTGGTGGATACGTAACATGGAGTTGAACAGGAGGACTAAAAACAGAATACCCTTTTTCGGAAGTGCCTTGGCAACCCTGGTATCAATACCGTCAAATCCTGGAGCTTTGCTGAGGTGCAGCTTTTTTATTTGGTGACAAACTTCTTCCGGACTTATATGACGAATAGGCTCTGCTTCTGGGCAGGGAGCATTAAGAAATTGCAGTGTGTTTTCAACGTCATCACGTTTCGCAAAGTTAAATGGCTGAAAGCGATTTTCCAGTTCGTCAGCAAAAGCCAGAGAAATTTCGGAATCCGATCTGCACCAAGTGTTGTCAGTTCGCTTAATAGGTATTCTGCGAGGGGGCTGCCTTTTTATAACTCTTGCTGCTTTCCAAATGCTAAATCCATATGGTTTTGTAGGATCAGCATTACGTAGCAGATCAGCGAAGTAGTCATTTTTTGTTTTGTGCAACAACTTTTTGAGATCGCCCTCAGCGCGACGATATGCCCTTTTGTCGGCTGGATCTCTCGACCGCATGAATCTGCGACGCAAGGCTCTTTTCAACCTCACCAGATCCAGAACTTCAGGTTTTAAAAGGGCATGAGTTGGATCCGATGGGTTTATTGAACCTTGCCTACAGGTTGAGGAGTCAGCAGCGATGTGGATATTTTGGACAAAAAGCTCAGTCGCGTCGTCAATATCTTCAGGGGTGTTTAGGACCATGTTGAGGTTAACAAGCTGATTAACAGCTGCCTGGAACCGCGGAACGCTTGCGTTTTGAGGAAGGATGTGAATTTTCCGGGAAAGCTTGTGTGCAGCTGTTCTTAGTTCAATCACCAAGGGGATGTGGTCAGAACTTAGTTCCAAGCTTTCTGATATGGTGACAAGCTCAGAGCGAATACCTCCATATATGGCAAAGTCGATTGCTGATGGTGTACGTTGACTGTACGGGTAATGCGTGGGCCCTCCGGTTGCAAGGACCTGGATATTAGCACTATAAATACAGTCAGCCAATGCTCTTCCGCTGGCTGTGCAGTTTCGTGAGCCCCAAAGTCGATGGTGTGCATTCCAGTCTCCAGCAATAAGGAAATTGGGTCCTAGTTCCTCAAATAGTACTCTGAAGTCAACGGCGGTACGCAGAAAGTTAGGTGGGCAATAAATAGACGCAATGACAATTTCACCGTGGTCCGTTTTGACTTTAACTGCGACCCATTGAGCACTTTGATGTTCCATTGTTGCGAACTGGTGGTATTGGAGACAGGACCTTATAATAATAGCAGCGCCTCCACGATGGCGATCTGCCGGATGATTAGATTGGTGAATGTCATACCCCTGTAGCTTGTAATATGACCGAGAGGAGAAATGTGTTTCGCTGACCAACATGATGTCAATGTGATGTTTCCGCACGAAGAGCTCTAGCTCCAGCGCCTTGTTGGCCAGCACGTCGGCGTTCCATACACCGATTTTGAGCCCAATTTGACTCATGGTTGGATGAGCTGGGAGAAGGCCAGAGATTGCTTGTGCAGTTCCTGGCGCCATTTGTGATATAAGGCCTGTAATGAGAGTCATCATTGACATCATCATCTGGATCATCTTTTCGAGTTGAGCTACGAGGACTGACATCTTTTCATCGGATCGCATAAACATTTGCTCTTGTCGCTGCCATTGACGATCATTTTGGACATTTCGGTGCTGTTGCGATGACTGTTGTTGTTGGTCCTGCTGTTGTTTGGGAGCTGGTTTTTGAAGTCGGCTTAAAGTTTCTTGCGTTGGATGCTGCTGATGTTGATTGAGTCCGTTACTTTGCTGATGAAGTTTCAGGTTTCTACTTCCTAGTGGAGGGAACTGTTGATGCTGCTGATCGTTTGTCCACTGCTGTCGGCTAGCCTGTTGGGTTTGTTGTTGTACAGATCCCCTACCGGCATTCGCGTATGAAATGTCGGAGTTAATCAAGAGCGGTGCCCACAGCGAAGAAACCACCAAACGTGTAAGGGTCGAATTTCACCTATAAAGAGAATTTCTTTAATATACTTGCAATACGATTTTTCTTATATATTTTGTATATACTCAGTGCTTTTATTTAATTTACCATCACAACCGTAGTTGTAGAGATGTTAAATTACTGCACGTTAATTTTATTAATTTTTTATTTATTTATTATTTAGATTCGCAATGCTGATTTTGTATTTTGTTTATATTTAGATTCGCAATGCTGATTTTGTATTTGTTTATATTTAGTGCTCTTATTTAGTTTACCATCACAACCGTAGTTGTAGAGATGATTCACCATTCACTTATTGAATTATTAAACTTTAGTTCGCCCTGAACTTTTCGGTTCGTTTGTATTTCAATTGTATATTAATTTGTGTTATTTCCGTGTTCGCACTGAACAAGAAAAAAATGTATCGAGGAGTTGTGTAATTTGTATCGTATAATTATTATTTTCATTTTATTTTGTATTGATCAAAGGTGTACTTTTATTTTCCTAAAAAAATATTGAAAACTGTGTAAATTTGTGTTGTGTAATGTATTTCTATTTTATTTCTATTTTTTTTTTTTGTAGTGTGTGATTTGATTTTCATTTTTGTATTTGCGTATTTATATATTTATTTTGCCTTAATTATTGCACCATCACTGTTATATTTGCTATTGATTTTTCCTTTTTCACCTCCACACTTTTATATTTATTTTTATTCACTTATATTAACTTACACTAAGATTATCCTCATTTTTGTGTTGGTAGGTTCTCCCTTCTTCAGGTCTCCTGATCCTCGAAGGGCCGTTCGACTGCGCCAGTTATAATAAGTGAAAGCGTTGATGTGTCTTTTTTAGAATTTGGTTCCAGTAAAATAAATGCTGCTGTTCAGTTCAAGTTTAAATTCAAGAGTGAAGTTTTATTACTCAGCTCGGGTTTATGTTTACCTTCGCTGCACGAAAATCTCTTATTCAGCTAAATACAAGTGTTCGTAATTCTAAGTGTAAGTATGTGTATATGAAGGAAGTAAATATGTATGTTTGGTGTCAGCAACCGATGTTGCGACAGAGCTACATCCTGCTTGTTGTTGACGCTGCACTTTTGGGTTGGACGAGACAGTTTGGTTGGGGGGTCCGTAGGGTAGGTAGCTCGCGCGTTCTTAGTTTGAATTTTAAATTAAATGCTTCTTTCGTTTACTTTTTATTCTTTTTATTTATGCTTTTTTGTGCGCGCAGCGTCACACTCCCCCCCATCATGGATTCGAGTGGTGTTGAATTGTAACGTAGTTCCCTCTATTTGATATCACTCGCCAGGTCGTTTCTCCATCCTTTATCAGCCATCGCTGCTGTCTTCCGGGTTTCTTTCCTGCTAGCTTCTCCTTGATGTTGTTTCTTGCTGTTCTGGTCAGTATTGCTCCCTCCAGTAGCGTCCATCCCTCGTCGTTGGACTCCTCCTCATGGAGCTCTAGGATGTCTCTGTCCGGTGTCTCGGTTGCTCGGCTCTTCTGGGCGGTTTTGGCTGTTTGGCTGTTGCCTTGCCCGGACTGGATGTTCCTGGTTGTTTCCGTGGTTTTCATCTACGCCGGTGCCGTCCTTTTCCGAGCGGTTCCCGCCATCGGTATCGGCTCTATAAACTTCGCCATCGTCTGCGCTGCCCGTAACTTTGTGTGTTTGTCCCGGAATTTCCGTGCTGCCTCCGTGAATTTGTTCATCTTTTCTCTGCGTTTCCAGAAAGTCCTGTACTTCCTTTTCGGACGGTTCCCCTGTCGTGTCTTCTTGCTCCGTATTCGTCTCCGGTTGGTCCTCTTTGTCTCCGGGCTCTCTTATTTCCAGCTCTAAGTTTCCACACCTCAGCGTGCTGTGTACCCCCGCCAGAAAGTCCATCCCTAACAGTATGCCTCCTGCCACTTCTGTTAGTATCATCATCTGAGTTGCCAGCTTTATCTGCTCAGGCCTCCTGCGTTTCCCGGCCCTGCCCTGCAGCACTCCGTGGTTCTCGTACCGTTTCTTCCACAGACCCAGCAAAACAGCCTCGGTGGATTGTTACACGTGCGTGCCGCATGTCCGGTTCCTCCGCAGCGCATGCATATCTCCGGTCTTAGCTGCTGCACAGGTTGGCTTGCCTGTAACCGGTCCTCTGCCTCTATTCCTTCTACCTCCCCCGCTAGTTTGAGAAACTCTGTCAACGAGTTGAATCCTGCCCTCCTAGAGTACAGCTTTATCTTGCTCCTGCTGGTAAGATAGTGGTAAGTGTTCTGGTAGATAGTCTTGGTAGTTGTAGTGGATCCGTAAGAACGCGGTTTTTAAATCGGTTCTACGACCTGGACTGGATCACAGACCCAGTCATGATCACTGAGGCGGCCCGGTTTTCGTAATACAGGCCCACCTCAGTGAGTTCCCCCAGAAGTCACGTTTCCGGCTCCCGACCCGGAAACGAAACGGATGTAGAAACGGCAGTTCGAACCTAACGATGCCCGGCAGACCGAAACTAACGATGCCCTACATTCCCGAATCCCACTAGAAACCAAGTAGATCTCTCCCAACGACCCAGAACACTTCGACCCGACGTACGCACGACGAAGCGACTTCTCGGCCCATCAGCAGCGCCGACACTCACAGCAAGCAGTTCATCCCTCGGCCCATTCGCAGCGCCGAAACTCGCAGCAAGCAGTTCATCACTCGGCCTAGCCGCAGCGCCGACACTAGCAGCAAGCGGTTCATCATTCTGCCCTTTCGCAGCGCAAAGCTCGCACAACGGATCACGACAGCGAGCAGTTCATCGCTCGGCCCTTCCGAATCGCCGAATCGACAGAGCAAGCAGTCCCGACGCATCTACACACAACTACACGATTATACGATTACTTGGAAATACACGTCTCTAGTTTTACCCATCTGTGTCATTATTGGGGAAAGGGAGGTAAATCGATCTATAGAGGAATAAATATAAATATCTGTCACGAACCCTGACCACGGCGAGCTATACCACCTCCCAAAACAGGGTTGTTACAATATTTTCCACACAACCCCGCTCCACCGTTAAGGTCTCTATTTTGTAGGAAAATATTTATATTTATATAGCTCCCTTGATGTCCACAACACTAGTGACACATTGAGTGAAACTCCACAAAATTAAAACACAAAAAAATTAATAAAATCACACTCATCCATACACATACACAAATATATACACAGCTAAGTTATTCCAAAGTTTTTTCCACAGGACAGCTCCATCTCCCCCACAACGACAACTCACTCGTACATTTCAGTTTCTAGATATGTACATTTAATATCCACAGTAAGTACCTATGCTATACATTGTTATTATGGCTCTCCTATAAACTAATTTATCCTTTCATAGCCTTTACGACAAAACTTGGCCACCGTCTTCAATTTTAACCGGTCAAAGCAGAAGATTACCTTCCTTTGGCAAAGGCTACAGGCGTCGCGGAAAATATGTTCCACCAGGCATGTATTGGTGGAACTCGCAGTGAACGAGGCGCACAAAAAAAGGGCACACACTATGTATGTGCCGGGTCACCTAATCCTGAGGAGCTCCTGGGGAAAAGAAGGGACTGGCCAAACGGTAAGTAGTATGCGCTGTAAACAATCCCGCCGAAAACTAATAATCGCGACCCTTATTTACAGGCAACAACGAGGACAAATTGAGGTTTTCGGGTCTAAGTCCGGATAAATTTACAGGTCAACAGGTAAGTATATAAATTTAGTAAAGGTGCACATATATTTTAACATTTATAATTTTCAGCCACTTCTAGGCTAGGCACCGGGCTAGATGTGCCCCGGCTGAGTCGAACTCCAACAGAGGCCAGCGGCGATAATGGCCAGAAACTCCACGAGGAGTGGTGGTTAAGGAGAAGGCAGTGGCGGTGCCTCTCGACGCGGCGCGAATTGGCAGCCAGTTACTCCAAGGCGACTTAACAGCCAGGAACGGACTCACCGGCGTATTTTAGAAAGCGTTGGCGGCGTCCGAGGATGGCGAGTTATGCTGCCCCAAATCGTGTCGCTGGGTGGAAAGAAGGTGCGTAGATGATGTATGCCAATATTCCAATTATATCTCCCGATGTAATTTTCCAATTTAATAATTCCAATTGGATTATTTGAATTTAGTCTTCCAATTTAATTTTCCAGATTTAATTTCCTCCAATTTAAATATCCCGGGGCCCTATGTATTGGGACCCGGGTTGCCCTACGAATAATTATTTATAAATAAAATAAACTATTAAACCTAACACAAATTTCTTTAACACTCACTTTTTTTATATTTCGGCACAAACACTACTTCAACATTTTTGTTCCGTCTGCTGGGACAATATGGCTGCGACTATATCAAAATCTGTCTATCATTCCTATCTCGCCATATTCCCTTTGCCTCTCTCGAAATTGGGTCATTGGACATATCAAGGCCATCCTAGCCATACCCAGAGCGAACCGGGCTATTTTAAATAGCTAGATAGCCAAGGGCATCAGCAGAAGGGGGCGCCACTCCAGTAGGGGTTGCCACCCTCCTGCTTTATCGATAACCCTACCAAAAACGAATACCTCCTTCTAGCTCCAGAATCCTCAGGGCGGAGTACCCCCAATGTCCCTACAGCTTCCACAACATTAAACATCGATTACTATCGACGTCTCACTCTACAAATACTACCATCTCTAATAACCAAAACGTAAACAAAACCGCAAATAAACAATTCGGGACAAATACGACGGAGTACCCCCAATGTCCCTACAGCTTCCACAACATTAAACATCGATTACTATCGACGTCTCACTCTACAAATACTACCATCTCTAATAACCAAAACGTAAACAAAACCGCAAATAAACAATTCGGGACAAATACGACGGAAAAGTGGCATTGGATGTGGCTACCACAGCGCACCCACCCTTCCTGTGGTGCCCCTAGTGTCGCGAGGGAGGCACCACGGATCGTTAGCGGCCGGAATCACTGCCAGGCGATCTACGACCGGCCCCTCTCCCCCAACAGGTAAATAATTTACTCCATCATTTTCAACTTGCCTCCTAAAATTTAATAATTACAACTTGTTTTCATTTCAGGTAAGGATGCTTCTTTAAATGCGGGACCCTAAACGCACCAGCGTTTTGGAAATTAACTAAGTGGTCACAGCGGTAGTACCATCGGGTCAGGAAATTGGCTACAGTCGCCGTGGAAATAAAACTTTGCGCAGGCTGGGTTTGGTCTACTGCACCATTTGGGGCCACCTAATCCTGGGGAGCTCCGAGCAGGGCCGGCGGTTGACGTGGGTAGTATGGGTAGTAGTATCCACTCGGTAATATCCGAGTTGGTATTTACCCACTCGAAAATATCAGTAGCAGAAGTAGAAGTGACTGATTTGAACACTATTGTAAATTTTTTTAAGGAGAATGAACATTACATGAAACTCCTTCCCGAATTCCTACGATTTCTGAGATTGATTATAACGATTCCCGGATCTTCTTGTTCGAATGAGAGAAGTTTTTCAATATTACGTCGCCTAAAATATTATTTAAGGTCGACTATTACACAAAATCGACTGAATCATGTTGCCATTCTGAATTCGTACAAACATTCCGCTGATGAGCTCGATTTAGAAAAATTATTGAACGAGTTCATCATTCACGAACTTCTTGTTTCGCTTTAGTAAGATAGTGAGTTCATATCTTTGTTTGGAAGTGAATCGATTAAACGTCTTCATACACAAAAGTGTTTATCAATTTATGATTTTGATCCTCTATACCTCTTACTTTCGTATAGGTGTGTGGAAATAAAAAACTAATTGATTTCATGTGTGGAGTTTACTTAAATTTACTTAAATGACTAACGATTTGTGTTTTTTTGTAGGTGCACAGGGACTGCTGTCGGCGCAGCTTTTTGTCCCCAGTGGCAGCCGCTAGCGTAGGGACTGAGGCCAAGCGTAACTCGTGGCCCGCCGCTGGACGTTTGCCGGCTACGAAATACGGATGAGTGCGCGTCGCTGGACTTCAGCAAGGACCAGAAAAAAAAAACATGCAGGGATATCAGCTGCGGACGGCACGTGTGAGCGCAAGACAGGGCCTCGTTACCCACACAGATCCGGAACGGACTCACCGGTGTGCCCCTCAGGCGGCGGAATTGCGGGCCAGTTCACTGCACTGTGCTGCTATTGAGGTATGTATCTCATTGGATGATTGCCTCCTATGGTTTGCCGGTCAGGTTCAGGCCGACTTCTCCGCCAAAAATTAGTAGCGGCTTCCGCCAAAAAAATGGTTGCTGGCCTGCGGCGAAAATTGGTTGCTGGCCTCCGGCGAAAATTGGTTGCTGGTCTCCGCAAAAAAATAAGGCCGCTTGTCTCCGCAACAAAAATAAAGCCGATCTCCGCCGAAGAAAATTAACGGGGCCCTTTTTATGAGTCCCCGGATAGTCCTAAGAACACAACACTAAATAAAATAACTAATAAAATTAGTGCTTCACCACTAACTTACTTTATTTAATTCGCGGGCGCGGTTTTAGTTGGACCTCTTTGATCCGAAATATGGCAGCTACTAAACCCTATCCCTGACCTACGCAATGTCATGCTCATCACGCCATATTCCCTTTCCCTCTCCCAAAAGTGGGTCATTGGACGAATTCGAGGCCATCCTAGCCATACCCAGAGCGAACCGGGCTAGTTTAAATAGCTAGATAGCCAAGGGCATGAGCAGAAGGGGGCGCCACTTCAGTAGGGGTTGCCACCCACCAAACTTTATCGATTGTCCTTTGCCCTCGATTTCGATCTACTCCCGGCCGGTTCCAACTTGAAATGCAACACCACCCAAGGATTTAGAGAGACGCCATCGGATTTGAAGCCACTCGACGAAATCATTGGGAGCATTTGGATCCTTTCCTAGTGGAACCTGGACATTTACGCAGCTGGCAGTTCCATACGGTGCTCAACGCGGGGCCCACGCTTGCCTTGAAGTATGTTGACCTCCACGTCATTTGCCCTTGTTTAATTCGTTCCTCTTCCAGATCACACACGGATATCCTAGGCGTGGTAAACTCCGAGGTGGCATCCTTGCAGGTCTTCTAGTTCGTAGGCATTGTTGCCAACGGCTTTCACCACTCGAGCCTTAAGGAACTTCCTGGCGAACTTGGCGTTGAACGACTTTCCAAAGTCACTGAGGACGAAGTTACGGCGGTATACCTCCTGACCTGGCTTGGCCATGAAGTTTCGAGCCCGTTGGTCATATCGCTTGCGGCTTCGGTCATAGGCTGTCTCCATATTCTTTCGGACCTTTTCCTGGATCACTCGGAGTTTGTCCGCCGTCTTCATCCCCGCCATCTCGGGGTCACACAAGGACTTTAGCTTCCTCGATAACCTATAGTTGGCGCCGTTCAGGAACATATGATGTCCGAACACTGTAAAGAAAGGCGCTTCTCCTGTCGCCGAGAGGATCGCGTTTCGAAGGGCTACCTCAATCTCAGGAAGGTACACGTCCCAGTCTTGATGGTCACCATCTAAAAAGCTCCGGATTGCGGCCAACACGCTTCGATTTACTCGTTCTGCTGCGTTGCTCTGTGGGGAGTATACCGGAGTCTTTAGGTGTGAGACACCGAAACTTTCCATCGCCCCCTGGAAGATCTTCGACGTGAACTGCCGACCATTGTCTGAGTGTATTACCTCCGGGACGCCAAATTTATAAAATACCTCGTGGATGAGGAAATCGACGACGTTCGAGGGGATAGCTTCCTTCATGGCCTTCAAGAATACGAATTTAGAGAAATGGTCCACCACGATAAAAATCCAGGCATGACCCTTCTTTGACCTCGGATATTTCCCCAAGAAGTCGATATACAGCTTCTGGAATGCCTGTTCCGTCTGGACTCTTTCTCCAATACCGACCTGCATCCGGAAATTTGGCGCTTTGGACTCCTTGCAGACATCACATCCACGCACAAACTCGCGGACTTGGAGAACAATGCCTAGCCAGTAGAACTGCCGTGGGAGGATTTCCAGAGTCTTTCCCATTCCACCATGAGCTGCTGTTGGGTCCGTATGTGCACGCTCAATAAGGCTGTGGGTCAGACTCTGTGGGATCCACAGTTTCCACTCGGAACCTTCCACCTCATCGTCCAGACTTGCCGAAGAGACTCTCTTGAAGATGAGACCATCCTCGATTGAAATTTAAATATATAAAAATCATTAAAAGCTGACTTCTTGATTTAAAATAGTAATACAAATTTCAGAAAATCACTTCGAATATTTTTGTCTGTACTTTATAGTGATTAAACAATTTGTTATTTTCAAAGATTAAAATTATACAATTATTATATGTAAATTAATTTTCTTCCGGAAATTTTTAAGAAAAAAATATAATTTTTATTTTCAATTATTTTATGATGTTAAACCTTTATTGATATAATTATTAAACACAATACAGTTTTGTTACTTTCTAATATTTCTTAACCGATCGCGGTCTCGATCAAAATAGGACTGCTTTTTCAATCCCAAATCAAATCCAACGAACCTCGGCCAGGAGCTTTTCTTTAAGAACTTTTGAACTTTAATTTATGTTTAGATTAAAAGCTTAAGATGAAACTGTCGCATCTTATTGTGAAATTCAATTATGCTGGCCGATGCAATTTGTCGGACACTTGAAACGCAAAAGGCGTAATTGATTGAGCTTCGAACGGAAGCTGATGTTTACTTTAATTTTGATTTGTTTAACTTAGCTGTGGAACCAAGATCGGACCTCTAAGTCAAAGGCAAAGACAAAGGCAAATGCAGAGATTGAAATTATTGTTTATAAAAGCCATAAGTGGCCTGGTTTCACGGGTTGGATAACTCTCCCCCTTCTAAAATGGATCGTCCCGATTCAATATGAAATTCATTTAATTGATCTCTTAATTCTGTTAGAAAATTTTCTTGGTTAATAGATTTTTCTGGTTCTGGCCGTTGTTTTTTGGTTACAAATAATATAGCATTTTTGTATTTTATAACAAGTAAAAATATTAAATATATAATGATTAAAATTAATAATATAAAGGTAAGTGATATTTTAGTATTATTAATTTTAATGAAAGGATTTAAGATATTTATATTATCTAAAGAGAGTTCCGAGTTATTTGATAAAATGTAATCGGATATTTCATAATTTTTGAAGTGGTTCGTACTTATGTAGTCAAGAATTTTGTTTTCCAAATTGGTATATGAGATATTATTAATTTTGGTTGTACCATTAAATGTTATTAAATATGACCCGTTTAAATGGGAGTTGTTAACAATGTTGTTACCATTTATAAGAATGGCACCATCTTGAATGATGTCTATTTTTTTATTTTTTTCTCTTATTTTCTTACAAGTTGATTTCTCGCCATTTAATAATCGGGTAAAACAAGTTTTTTCCTTAATTAAAGTGCAATAATTATTAAAAAGTTCGTTCTTAAAGTTAGACATTTCATAAAAAATATTATCGCATTTTGCGACTTGATTGCTTAATACTAGTTTCCCATCGATTTGAGAAATCGCTCTGGTGTGATATATTTCGCATCTGTTTTTTATTATTGGGTATTTTATATAAATTATTAAAAGTTCTTTATGAAGTGCGATTTTAAAAACAGAGATGTCCATTAAGTCAGCGATAATTACTGGTTTTTGTTCGTGTTTTAATATTTTCATGATATCATCATTGTTTAAAATTTTGGTATTAAAAACGTCAATTTTTGCAAGTGTGATTGTGTCAATTAAATTTTGCAAATTAAATGTTAATAATCGTAAGCGATGTTTTCGCAATGGTAAATCTTGATCAATAAAAACATTTTTAAAATCATCAGAAAGAGATTCTATTTCTTTGAACAATTTGGAATTGATAATAGATTGCTTATTATTATTTTCAATTAATTCATTGATTTTATTCTGTACTTTAATAAAATCATCATGATCCGGAGTTCCAGCTAACCATTTCCACATAGTGCCTAACTCATTTATACCCCTTTTTGATCTGGTTGAAATTAATTGTGATAAAATTAATTCGATTACTTCTAAGTCATATTTAATTTCCCATTGTGATTTTTTATTAGTATCCCTTTTAATATTATCTGATTCCAATTTTATTATTTCTTTATAAAAACTTAAGTTAGTTACGTGAAATAAATCTGCGTATGAATCATACGTCAATACGTCTTTATTGTCCTTGAATAAAAGATACTCGTGACTTGTATAGTCAATTATTTCTGATTTTGTAAATAAAATAAGGTGTAGTATGAGCACCTGATAAAACATTTTCTGGAAAAGGTAAAAAAATAGGTAATATATAAATATTTAGAATTTTATATTATCCTTGTGAATAATTCTATTTCTACTGTTGATTATTATTTTGTTAGGTAAATTTTCCTTAACTACTTGTTTTTTATATCTAGTTTTAAGTTTATTTCTTTCCCCGTGTTTCTTTTCATAAACTACCTGTCCTACATGATATTGTTTTTCTTTTCTGTTATCATTATGTGTTTCTAACATTTTCTCTTGTGTATTTTTTAAAATTTGAGGAATATTTTCGTGCTCTATTTTATTGTATAGTACGTCAAATGGTTTTTGGTTCGTTGATGAATGAATGCTCTGATTATATTCTTGAGCTGCTCTAATTACTATTTCGGAATAGTCAGTTAAATTAAATTCTTCTTTAATGCATCGAGCTAATTCTGTTAATGTAGAATGTGCCCTTTCAACTTGTCCGTTTGAGGTACTGTGCCTCGGGTCTGCGTAATGTAAAGTTAAACCGCACCTTTGTGCAAAAGATTTAAATTGGGCCGAGGTAAAGCTTGGTTCATTATCTGTCATTATTACTTTGGCTTGTGGAAATTGTTGAAGTAATTCCATTATTTTGTTTTCGATATTTAATTTATTTTGGATTTCTTTTACTACTAGAAATTTTGAATAAGCATCAATACAAGTTATGAAAGTGAGACTTTGCGCGTAATATATGTCAATGTGTAAATTTTCTCCTTCTTTACTTGGGATTGGGGCTTCTCCAATTGGAATTTTAATTGGATGCCTGTTATATTTGTTTTCATTGCAAATTTTACAATTTTTTATATATTCTTTTAATTTTGTGAGTAAGTTTGGCCAATAATACAATCTATTGATTTGTTTATAATTTTCGTCAAGTCCCCTGTGCGCTCGACAATGTGTTTTCTTCGATTATAAGTGCTCTGTCTTCAGAATTTTCCACATCTTGGACAAATATTCTTGTATACAAAAATTTATTCATAAAATTTTCTTTAAGTGGTTTTTGAATTCTGTAAAAGTCCTCTAAAGTACAATGAATACCTACTGTTATATTAGGAGGAATGTATTCTCTTAAGATTGAAATCAAATTTTCGGGAATGTCGAATTCTACTATATGTCTGGTATTTTCAAATATATTAATCGACTCATGTACTGTATACCTCCCCGTTGCTATTAGCAATTGTTGCTTAAACTGGTTTAAGGGTTTTCGGGTTTCTTGTATAACATTCTCAAAGCTACTCTCTGCTGAATGCTGAGTGTTTTGATCTGAGACCGATTCGTTACTTTCAGTTAAGTTGTTAATCTGAATCCTTGATAAAGCGTCTGCAACTACATTAGTTGTACCTGGTTTATAAATGACTTTTGGAGTGAAACTTTCTATGAAGGAATACCAGCGTTTCATTTCTATATTAGGATTTTTATCAGAGATTGCGAAAGATAATGGTTGATGATCGGTCTGAATTTCAATTCCAATCACTCCGTATAAGTAATTTCTTAGATTTTTAAGAGCCCATACTATAGCTAAAAGTTCTTTCTTATTAGTTGCATAAACTTGTTCTGTTTTGGATAAGGTTTTTGAAATAAAAGTAATCGGTTTACCTTCTTGAGATAAAACTGCACCAATTGCGACGTCCGAAGCGTCGGTGGTCAGGGTAAATTTTTTTATTATAGTCTGGTTGAACTAATTCTACTTGCGCAATGAGATTTTCTTTCAGCTCGTTAAAAGCTTTAATAGCTGCGTCGTCCAGCTGAATTAACATTTTTGTTGACATTCTTTTTGAAATTTTGCCATTATGACCGCCAAGGTATTTTGTTAGAGGTTTGGCTATAAAAGCGTAGTTTAAAACAAATTTTCTATAATAGCCCGTAAGGCCTAAGAAACTTCTTAGTTCCCGAATATTTTTTGGAAGCGGATATTTAGTGATGGTGTCAATTTTTTCTGGGTCTGTCTTAATGACGTTATAAGATACGATGTATCCTAGAAAACTGGTTTCGCGTTTAAAAAACTTTGATTTTTCTAAAGAGATTTTCATGTTTGCATTTAATAATATATTTATAATTTTGTTTAGGTCTTTATAATGTTGTTCGATAGAATTTGAGAATATTATAATGTCGTCCATGTAGACATGGCATGTTTTCCCTATTTGTTCTCTTAGGATGTCATCCATTGCTCTCTGAAAAATTCTTGGTGCATTTGTTAATCCGAATGGCATTCTTAAAAATTCGTATTTTCCATTATTTATTGAAAAAGATGTTTTTTCGACATCAGATTCTTTCATTAATATCTGATGAAAACCTGATTCTAAATCTATTGTTGAAAAATATCTTGCTTTCCCCAAATTAGATAGAATTACTGATGGGTCTTGCATAGGGTACCTGTCAGGTATGGTACTTTCATTTAATTTTTTATAATCAATAACGAGTCTTAACTTACGGCTTCCGTCTTGATTCTCTCCTTTCTTTGGGACTACCAGAACTGGTGAATTGTAAGGGCTTCGGCTAGGCCTTATAATTTCTTCTGATAACATTCTACTGATTTCGCTATTCACAAAGTCGGTGACAGATAAAGCATACGGATATTGTTTCCCGTATATTGGCCTTTCGTGAATAAGATTTATTTCCCCCTTTATGTCTGTTCTAAAAGGAATTTGCATATTTATCTTTGAATGCTCTTTTTCAATATAGTGAACTAATTTTTCTTTTAGTTCTTCTAATTGATCTGTACCTATATTATTTATCTGTTGTTTGTCGGATACCTCAACGACGGCGGGCTTGAAATTTTTACATTTCAAACGATTTTTATTTATTCGATTTTTGACGGAATTTTCTTCGTCGGCACTCTCAGGATTTTTGATTCCCAAGATTTTTTTATTTTTGTTGACGGATATTTCTTCGTCGGCACTCTCAGGATTTTTGATTCCCAAGATTTTTTTATTTTGATTGACGGATATTTCTACGTCGGCGCTCTCAGGATTTTTGATTCCCAAGATTTTTTTATTTTGATTGACGGATATTTCTACGTCGGCGTTCTCAGGATTTTTTAATCCCAAGATATTGGTATTTTGATTGACGGATATTTCTACGTCGGCGTTCTCAGGATTTTTTAATCCCAAGATATTGGTATTTTTGTTGACGGATATTTCTACGTCGGCGTTCTCAGGATTTTCGAATCCCAAGCTTTTCTCACTATTTTCCACAAATAATGAATCTGTGTCTTCGCTACTTTTTTCATCAAAATATTTTTGTATAATAAATTCTTTTAACGGAAGAATATTATTTTTTTCTTCAATTAAACTTGTTTTATTTTTTTCCTCATTATCGTAATATTTTAACTTTTCAGTTTTCCCTTTATATTCCAGTACTCCCTTTGCTATATTTATTATAGCTCCAATTTTTCTTAGTAAATTGAACCCAATTAGAAGATCAGATTCTAATCCTTCTATTTCATAAAATAAATGTCGTGTTTCAAATATAGTTATAATATGGTAATACTTAATAATTGAATACCCATGAACTGTAGTTACCTTTTTATATGTTGATAACTCATTTTTATTTTCAAAAATTCCCTTTTTTATGTAACAAGCAGTGGCTCCTGTATCTATTAAAATTTTTAACTGCTTCTTGCTTTTTCTTTCTGTCCTATTTAAATAAGGCATTCCCCTGTAGGGGTCTCGTCTAAAAAATGATCTTCATTAATATTATTTATTCTAATTACTTTATTTGCTGGCTGATTTACAGTTCCCTCGAGTTCCCTTTTTTGAGCTTGAGTTTGCTCTTTATTTTGATTTTGGAGTTGAATCGATGGATCAACATCTATTGGCTCGACAGCTTGTTGCTTTTGAGTGTTGTATTGGTTATTGTTTTGCCAAAAATATCCCTTTTGTGGCCAATTATAATTTTGGTTATTACCCCAATGATTGCCCGTTTTAGTATTATTTGGTCGTACTTGATCAAATCGTAAGTTGTTTCCCTGATATTTATTTTCATTTTTAAACCCATTAAACCTGTTCGCAAATTGAGCACGGAAATTGTTTGATTCTAATTCCTGGACCTTTGCCAAAGCATTGGGTAAATCTGGTGGATTTAATGAGAATAGAGTTTCTGAAATAGATCCATTTAATCCGGATATAAATATTCGTAGAGCGTTGCCCCTTATTGTTTTGTTTGTTTCTTTGGTTATTACACTGTCCTTTCCGTGAGTCATTATGGTTTTGTTTATTAGTAAAGTCATTTTTTTATTAACTTCGTTATAGTATTCTGTAACTGTCATTCGTCCCTGCCTGAGAATACTTAATTCTGACTCTAGGATATGTATTGGTCGTTTATCGTTATATATAAAATCCAATCTAGATAAGATTGCTTGAAAATTTAAAACGGTGCCATGATTGGTAAGAGCATCATGGGCAGCTCCCATAATTTTATTTCGTAAAATTGTTAAAGCAATAAAGTATTGTTCGCTTTGAATTTTATAAAGACTCATAGCAGTTTCCGCAGCTTCCCTCCAACCTACATATTGTGTTGGTTCCCCGGTGAATTTTGGTAAAGATTTTACCACTTCAAGCGTTGTATCGCACTTTATAGTTGGGTCGATTGTTTGTATTTTATAATCCTCTACAGTGTTTGCATCTGTGGCTAATCTATTTTCTAAACCTTCTATTTTCCTGCTCACTTCATTCAACTGAACATTTATTAATCTATTAATTAATTCCACTGTTAGGCCGCCAGCTGTGGCTATACTACCTGCAGAGAAATTTGGTGCTGAACCTCCGGTTGCCATTTTTAATTTTAATTCACCAAAGCAATCTATTAAATCTTCCAGATTGTTTCTCGATGATATTCTTTAATTCACGAATCTATCTTATTGTTTTTATCAACTATTTTATTTTTCTCAATTCCCTGAACTTAAATTAAAATTTTTTAATTTTTTATTATTTTAAATTAATTCCTCACGAAACTGTCCCGAAGGGGTTTTCCTTCTGTGAGGTTGTGGGTTGATCTTCCTTCCTTAGTTTGCTTGATCGTTTTTGTGTTGATTTTGGCGAGGGAATGCCCTTCAGCCCTTCCTTCCTTCTTATATATTTTATTTATTTGTTATCGTGTTGAGTTTGGCGAGGGATTGCCCTACAGCCCTTCCTTTTTTTATAATTTATTCGATGATTTTTTTAATTCACTTAGTTTTTCTTTGTTAGTTTTTTCTGTCTTTATTGTTTCTTTTTTTTTTTTTTTATTATCCACTGTATTTTTAGTTTAGTTTTGGTTTTTATTTGTGTTAATAATTAATCTTTCGGTCCACCTTTAATATATTTCCGGGTTTAAATGGATTATTACATTAATTGATTTCCATTTAATTTTTGAACCACGATCACTGTCACTATGTTAGGTGTCGTCGACTGGTGATGGATTTTTTAATTTTTCCACTAAAAATGTTGAGTTATTGGCCGCGCGAGCTCCGTTTATATTTAACTTGTTTTTCATTAAATAATTATTTTTCTTCCGGAAATTTTTAAGAAAAAAATATAATTTTTATTTTCAATTATTTTATGATGTTAAACCTTTATTGATATAATTATTAAACACAATACAGTTTTGTTACTTTCTAATATTTCTTAACCGATCGCGGTCTCGATCAAAATAGGACTGCTTTTTCAATCCCAAATCAAATCCAACGAACCTCGGCCAGGAGCTTTTCTTTAAGAACTTTTGAACTTTAATTTATGTTTAGATTAAAAGCTTAAGATGAAACTGTCGCATCTTATTGTGAAATTCAATTATGCTGGCCGATGCAATTTGTCGGACACTTGAAACGCAAAAGGCGTAATTGATTGAGCTTCGAACGGAAGCTGATGTTTACTTTAATTTTGATTTGTTTAACTTAGCTGTGGAACCAAGATCGGACCTCTAAGTCAAAGGCAAAGACAAAGGCAAATGCAGAGATTGAAATTATTGTTTATAAAAGCCATAAGTGGCCTGGTTTCACGGGTTGGATAACTTGTATGTATATTTATGGGTAACTAATCCGAGCGGCGACTTTCAAGAATAAGCATTCATAAAAATATATACAACTAGATCATTAAATAACAACATTTAACAAAATTACACTGGGAATCAAAAAATAAAATCCACCAAAGCTCATCTAAACTACTATATAAAAGTCTTCGAATAAAAAATGGGTCAGTGGTAAATTCCTACCAGAGCGGATTGACATAAAAATCTAGAAAAATCCGCATAATTCTGAAATAATTAGGAGACGTGTGTGAGGTACAAATTAAAACAATAAACGACCCCAAAGTGCCCCAAAATTCGATTCGTTTTTTTTTTAATTCTTTCTTTTGCCATTTTTCTGTTATAAATGTTGTTAAAATGGTTTAAAAAAATTATGATCATAATCTTATGGCATAGCCGCAACTAACTGCATTTAAATTTTTTGGAAATTCAGCCTCCTTAACCAAGGTCCCCAATATTTTCCAATTCTCTTATGCGTGACGTCACGGCCTCCACATATGTTTGTATGTATGTTCTGCTGGCGCACTTTGCATTAAGTCGTAAATGAGTGTATGTAGCATTTTAAGTGTGACCGCGCAGGGGAAAAAATGGAAATACCAGTCACAAAAAATTTAAAATGCGCGGTTAAAAAATCGATTATATCGCAAATCTTTTCATTTGTTTCAAATGTTGAGTTATCTACAAACTTTGGATTTGTAAAAAACAAAAATAAACAATGATTCGCTCTGCTATGTACACACACACGCACGAAATATGTATATCCAAAAAATCAAGATAATACTGATATCCTTTTGCTAAAAGAATATTTAATTTACATTTCCACAACAGATTTAAGACATTTTGTAACCGATTTTTGTCATTTAAAATTCAAATCGCATTGATAATATTAAAAGAACATTAAATATTCAAACCAATTGATTCTCACGCTCTTTATTACACGTGCCTCATATTGTTTAAACAAATGCAAATGTTTAAACAATTTGATTCACGGCGTCCCCCACCTGTCTTTATTATTAATATAATCTTTTTCTTTTGCATACTTCTTTACGTCCCATTAAATGACCGTTTGCTGTAATTAATTCAAGTGAAACATAACCTGTTGGTCGTGTACAAATACTTCATTATTTGCCAATTGTTTTTTTTTTTTTAATGTGTGGAAAGAAGGTGTGTAAAGAGGGGTTGGGGGCCCAAAAAACGCCAAAACTGTAATTAGGTGATAGATGGACAGCCTCTTAAAATTGTTAACCAAGATAAAAATAAAGGAAATTGTATTATTGGGGACGCATTTAACTTTTCCTTTGGCATATTTCTTAATTTTTCTTACATAAATATTTGCTTTCCTTATAAGCGTTGTCTACTGTGGATTCTCTTTTAAACTTTTTCTAAATCGTCAACAGTATGTGATTTTTTATTAACCCTTTCGTTACCAATGTGCATAAAATTACCTTTTCTACATTCTTCGGTTGTAATAGTAATAGTACATTAATATTATTTGTCAAGCAATAACATCACTAGAAGAAAGTAAACATAGCATGGCTTAAATGTTAAAAAAATGTATATTTGTTAAATTAAAATTTTAATTCTTTAATTTCAATTTGTAATTAAAAAAATAAAAAAAAAAATTAAAAATTAAAAATAAAGAGTTCTAATCTAAATATAAACAAAAACAATGAAGAGTCTTAATTTTAGATTGTTTTTGAAAAACACTTTGTTTTTATTTTTGTCCTTCAATATAATGTATCGCCCTTAACTGCAAAACAAAAAAAAGTGGCAAAATAAAATGTAAGCGATCGGTATTTAAAAAAAAATTAAAATTAATATAATTAATTCAGTGGAAGCTTATCTGGTGGACATTATGATGTCTACAAGCCTATTGAAACCTTTAATGATAGAAGCTCTCCCACTCAAAATATATTAGAAGTTCCTTCTATGAAAAAAAAGAACATTCAAAGAAGAGGTGAACTTACTGATTTTTCTCGAAAAAAACAGAAAAAGATTGAAAATAAGAACTATCATGTTAGGCATCGTGAGGAAATTCAAACTGCAAAAAAAACACAACAAAAGAATACAAAGAGTGCACATTCGTGGAAAGTAAAACATAATTCCGCTTTTTTATACGATTTAAATCTGGCATACAATTCTGATAAATCAGTTGATATTGGAATAATGAATAAGAGATGCTCATTTTGTGGCGCCTTAAAATGGAAGGAAGAGTCAAAAGGTATGTGTTGCAAAGAGGGAAAAGTCCAGCTTCCATCTCTTAAAACATTACCAGATCCTCTTTTAAGTCTTTTAAATGGTGATCACCCAGACCATACACATTTTATGGGGCTTACCAGAAAATATAATAATTGTTTTCAAATGACTTCATTTGGTGCGACAAAAGTTATTAATGAAGGTTATATGCCCACATTTAAAGTGCAGGGGCAAGTTTACCACTTAGTTGGTAGCGTTTTGCCAGCTTCTAAAGAAGAAGCTCAGTTTCTCCAAATTTATTTTATTGGTGAGGACAATGTAGAAGCCGATTTCAGGTGTAAAAACAGTCCTGGAGTTAATAATGCGTTAGTTAAATCACTACAGTTGATGCTGCATGAAAGTAATCCATATGTTAAGGATTTTAAAACTGCTCTTAAAAGAGTTCCGAAGAATTGTAGCCAATTTAAAATGGTTATTCACGCCAATAAAAAGCCTGTTAGGGCTCATAGAGGTCGTTATAACGCACCCCAAGCAAATGAGGTCGCTTTGGTATTAGTTGACCAACAATTTGAAAAAAGGGACATTATTATTGAGGGTTATAATAATCAGTTAAAAAGAATCAGTGAACTTCACCGATCTTATGACGCCCTACAATATCCATTAATGTTTTGTCATGGAGAAGATGGTTACACTATAGATATACCCAAAATTGACCCCGTTTCAAAAAAAAACGTTAAGAAAACAGTCTCAGCGTTAGATTTTTACAGTTTCCGAATAATGCTTAGAGAAAATGTATGGAATCACCTGCACTATTTCAGAGCTCTCTTTAGTCAATTTTTGGTTGATATGTATGCTAAAATAGAAACAGAAAGGCTTAATTTTTTTCGGCTAAATCAAAAAAAGCTGAGAGCAGAAAGCTACATACATCTTCAAGATGCTATAGGTAGGAATGATGTAGATTTAGCACAGTTTGGACAGATGGTAATTTTACCTTCATCCTTTACTGGCTCGCCACGGTACATGCACGAAAAAACTCAAGATGCCATGACATATGTTCGTTATTATGGTCGTCCTGATCTTTTTATTACATTTACCTGTAATCCTAAATGGAAAGAAATTAAAAGTGCACTATTTTTAGGGCAGAAGCCTCACGATCGGCATGATATCATTGCTCGAGTCTTTCATTTAAAGGTCAAAGCTATAATGTCTTTAATTAATAGTCATAGTTTGTTTGGGGAAGTGCAATGCTTTATGTATACGATAGAGTGGCAGAAACGTGGTCTCCCACATGCACATATACTGATTTGGTTAAAGTCTAAGATCACGCCTCAACAAATTGATTCAATTATATGTGCAGAAATTTCAGATTCTGAAAAGGATCCTCTCCTATATGAGATTGTTAAGGCTAATATGATTCATGGACCATGTGGCCGCTTAAACCTAAAATCGCCCTGTATGAACGAGGGTAATTGATCCAAAAAGTTTCCGCGATCGTTGCTTAATGAAACTGTTACTGGAAAAGATGGTTACCCTAAATATAGGCGAAGAGCACCTGAAGATGGTGGCTTCACCATGGAAATTAATGGAAACATAATTGACAATAGGTGGGTAGTGCCCTATAATTGTGTTCTCCTGCGGACCTTTGAGGCTCATATTAATGTAGAGCTCTGTAGTTCAATTAAATCCATTAAATACGTTTGCAAATACATCAATAAGGGCAGTGATCAAGCTACATTTACTGTGGAAAGCCCTACTAATGAGGTTCAACTATATCAAAGCGGTCGATATATCAGTAGTTCTGAAGCAGTGTGGAGAATTCTTGCATTCCCCATACATGAAAGGTATCCGGCAATTGTACATTTGGCCGTGCATTTGGAAAATGGTCAACGGATATATTTTGATCCTAATAATCAAAATCAATTAGTTAACCAGTTAACCAACGCTTCAATAACGACACTGACTGGGTTTTTCGAACTTTGTAAAACGGATTCATTTGCAAGGACCCTTCTTTATGTTGAAGTACCTTCCTATTTCACGTGGAACAATAAAAAGTTCCAAAGGAGAAAGAGAGGTAATATTGTACCTGGTTTTCCTGGAATTAGAATGGATGATGTTTTAGGTCGAGTGTATACCATACACCCTAAAAATAGTGAATGCTATTACCTAAGACTACTTCTTCATGAAGTGCGGGGACCAACCTCATTCTTATTTCTTAAAACAGTTAATAACATTACGTATGCTACATTTCAATTGGCATGTAAGGCTTTGGGCTTACTAGAAGATGACACACACTGGGAATATACCCTAAAGGAAGCAGCTTTATGTAAATCGCCAATTCAATTACGTGATTTATTTGCGGTGATGTTAGTAAATTGTCAAATGGCTGATGCCGCACATCTTTGGGAAATGTATAAAGAAAGCTTTTCAGAAGACATTTTGTACGAGTTTTCTCTAATAGTGGCAGAAGTCAATCAAGATCTACTGGATAGAGTGTTTAATAAATGTCTTATTTTAATCGAAGATATAACACTGTCCATTGGAGGTACGTGTCTATTAGACTATGGTTTGCCCGAACCGATTAGAGTTAGTAGACCACTTCAAAATAGGGAATATTTAAACGAAATAAATTACAATATTAATGAATTCGAATTAAGTAAAGACGAAAATTCCCTTAACGATAAGCAAAGAATGGCATTTCAAAAAATATTACAAAGTGTTCAAAATGAAAACGGTGAAATATTTTTTTTGGATGCCCCCGGTGGCACAGGCAAGACATTTTTATTGAATTTGTTGTTAGCAAAATTACGACATAATAATAATGTAGCATTGGCTGTTGCTTCTTCAGGTATAGCTGCTACGCTGTTAAATGGGGGACGCACAGCCCACTCTGTGTTTAAACTCCCATTGGATTTAATAAATGTAGAAACACCATGTTGCTCAATATCTAAACGGTGTAATATGGCATTGGTTTTTCAAGAATGTAGACTTATTGTTTGGGATGAATGCACAATGGCTCATAAGAGTGCTTTTGAAGCGTTGGATAGAATGTTGAAAGATATTCGTGGTAATGATTTTCTAATGGGAGGTATGACGGTTTTATTATCTGGAGATTTTCGTCAAACGCTTCCTGTAGTTCCTCGAGGAACAAGGGCAGATGAAATACAAGCCTGCTTAAAATCATCATTTCTTTGGCCTACTATTCAAAAATTGTGCCTAACAAAAAACATGCGTGTGCATTTAAAAGGCGATACAACTGCTGGAATTTTTGCACATACATTATTGCGAATTGGAGACGGTCTTTTTCCAACTGTCGAAGGAAAAATAATTATTCCTTCAGGTTTAGGAACTGTTGTAACTTCCCTTGAGGAGCTCACATCAAATATATTTCCGGAAATTTCAAAAATCTCAACCAAATCATTAGATTGGTTTTCGGAGAGAGCAATATTAACTGCTAGAAATGATAGAGCTGTGGTAATAAATAACATACTGTTAAAATCATTTGATGGTATTGAAGTTACGTATAAGTCTATTGATTCAGTCACTGAAGTTGATGAAGCAGTTCATTTTCCGGTTGAATTTCTCAACCAACAAAATCCACCTGGACTTCCCTTACACATTCTAAAGCTTAAGATTGGTGCACCAATTATGCTGTTGAGAAATTTAAGACCTCCAAAACTATGTAACGGTACAAGATAGCAAGTAAAAGCTCTTCATAACAATTTAATCGAAGCTGTGGTTTTTACTGGCAGTGCCAAAGGAGAAATTGTTTTTATACCACGAATACCCCTAATACCATCAAATCTACCGTTTCAGTTTAAAAGACTTCAGTTCCCTGTAAAAGTTTGCTTTGCAATAACGATAAATAAATCGCAAGGTCAGACCTTAAAACTAGCTGGACTAGATTTAAGGGACGATTGCTTCTCTCATGGTCAGTTTTATGTGGCCTGTTCAAGAGTTAGCTCCTCTGAGTCTTTAATTATTTTAGCGCCAGAAGGAAAATCAAAAAATATCGTTTATAGAGAAGTCTTGCAAAAATGTTAAACATTTCTAATTAAAATGCACTGTGGAATAGGCCTCATGGGGAAACCACAAAAAAAAAACGCGCCAAAACCTCCACCTCTATGGTGGTGTGGAAATGTGGAATGGTTTTAGTTTAAATAAAGTAGCAAATAAAAAAGTTAATCAAAAGTATAGTTTTAAGCGATATAGTTAGGAAATTGCTAATCTTAATTTCCGCAGGCGAAGCTGCGGGCTACCTTGCTAGTTAAACATAAAATTCAAATTCAATCGTCGGTAGGGTATGCAGGCACCATACGCTCGCAGAACAACAACCAAAGCTGATTTGGTTTTTTAGTTTTCTCAACCACTAAGCGCAGACACCGACTGCGATGTGCCCTGTTCCTATCTCATTAGATTGATTTATATTAATTGGAATACATACATATATGCAAAACCTTTTTCTGCTACCACTGATTTGAATTTGTAAACCAAAATGAAATATATGCGGAAATATAAAAAAATATACTATAACATATTATATTATAATTTTTATCATTAACCCAATAGTGAATACGTCCATATTGTTAGGGTACCAAGTCTGAAAAGTAGCAAAAGACAAAATATTCTTGCTGCATCGAAATGAAATTATCGCACACATGCACCCCTGTATGAGAATGCATGAACACGCATACATACAAAGCCCAATTCAAGCGTAGGGCAACCTTCTTCAAAATGCGCGTCTCTGCGACTGAACGACCGAACTCGAGTAATGAGCGTGCGAGCGTCAAAATGAGAATAAGAATGAGAGCGAAAAAAACCCGAAGGCACACGAAGTGACCGGGGCCTGCCGCTACCAGCTGTGGGGCCTCCCGCTTTGAAACTTTTGTGACCATTTTCGTTGTATGAAATGACCAATCTATATGTTGTATGGTTAGTGGTCGCACACAACACATTTGATGGCGGACGCCGTTTTTTATATCCGTATAATTTGATTTTACACTCAATTTGTTATTTCGCGCCTGAATTCTTTCAGTCGATGTCGCTTTGGAATTCAGAGTGACCAAAGACAAAAATATAAAAAAATATCAAAAATATATCGGAATTCCGATATTTGGGCAAATAAAAAATCACGATATAAAAATATAATTTTTAGGAAAAAATATCGATATATTGATATTTTGATATATTATCAACAACCCTAGAAGATACATCAACAATGAGACTTTTGAAGATTGAATAAATAGAGAAGCTTGAAAAGGAAAAAACCGTGCTAGAAAGTGAAAGATTTTATCCGACTGCATTGGTCAGAGGGGTCCTTACAATAGACAAGCAAAACAGGACGTTGGAAGGAAACAAAAAGTTAAAAATTTAAAAAAAAGAAAAACAAAATTTTTTAACAAAAACTACGCATACAGAAATTTCTCATTGTCAGTGGTATTCGAAATATTTTTAAAAAATTTAAAATTATATAGGAATTATTTTGAAAAACAAACATCATACACCAGAACACAAAAATTGTTTTTATCTAAAAATACACAAGTTTCTAAGATCACCCATAATAAAAATTTGATATTGATACATTGTTGAACACAGATTCAGGGAACAAAAGAAATATAGTAAAGGAGAATAAACATTAATGTAAAGAAAGGGATCAAAACAAAGGATAAATTCGTTGACAGATAGGTTGACAAGATCGGCGTCGAGACAGGGAAGTCCGCAGGAAGAAAAAGGATTAGTAAGAATGACTCCAGAAAATAGGAATGAGTGGCAGATCCCTGGGATCATTTCCAACATATTGTGGGGAAGTTGAACCGACTAATTTTATCGAACAAGTCGGAAGGGTACTGATTTTAGTTAAAGACACGGAGAATATACCAAATGGGGAGGTGTTATTAGGGGCAATTCGAAACAAATTTCTTGGACAGGCTAATACAATGTTAGAGAGGGATGCGACGACATTAGTGTCGGACGATATGAAGGCATCGTTGGTTCAACATATCCCAGACAAGAGAGATGAGGATGATTTAATGGACGATTTGAGCGATGTGTCCAGGAAGGGACTGAGCATGGACAAATTATTTGAAGAGATCGCTAACATAAGGACAGGATTGATGAGAGTTATTAAGAAGGAAGAGAAGAACAGAGAAATAAGGATACAAAAAGAGAAAAAGATAGAGAAGAAATGCATTGAAGGGTTTATTGCAGGACTGAGGGGACAGTTGCAGTTAAGGGTGGAGAATAAAGATCCGGAAACCTTAAGAGAGGCCCATGAGGTGGCAAAACAATTAAGAGATAAATTTCTAAGAGACAGAACATGTCAGTGGAAAAGCCACAGGTAACAAATAACAACAGATTTAACCAAGGGTATGATAGAGGTATCAACGAAAACTTGGAAATAGAAGGAATAATAGTTACACAAATGTGTTTAATAATTATGGCCAGCGATGGAGACAGAGCAATAGAGGTTATGGAAATAGGAATTTTAATAAAAATCAAAATACCGGGAACTCACAGACGGATAGTTACAGGACAATTACATCTGTTTTAGGTGGATCTTTGCCTTACATGTTAATTAAATCTCCGTTCGGGAGATCGTTAAAGGTTTTAATAGACACAGGCGCTCAGGGCTCTTTTGTAGATCCGGAGTTAATACCGGCTGAACATCAGGTTGATATACCACAAAATATTGATGTAGTGGGAGTAATTGATACGTTTAAAATAAAAAATTAGTGAAATATGAAATATTTGAAGAATTTAAACCAGAGGGAACCTTTACAATTTTATTGATTGTTGGGGATAGATTTTTTATGCAATGTGGGTGCGAAAGTAGATTGTAAAAATGAGAAATTGATAACGGAAGTGTTCCCCATGATAAGAGAACCGAAAGGGGGACCTCGGGTTAGAGAAATACAAGGAAAAACAAGAAAGGAAAGCTAACTTCGGGCGGAGCCGAAGTTGATATACCCTTGCAGAATACTCTGTAAATTATATTCTCCAAAATTATTCATATGATGCATTATTAACACTCATAAAAAATCCCAACTTCCTAACTTTAAAAACACCAAAGTTATGGCATTTCCAATCGTTCAGTTATATGCCAGCTATATGATATAGTCGGCCGATCCTTATGAAATTTGGTCGGTCGGATTGATTGACCAACAATAAAACCCATTGAAAATCCCAACTTATTAACTTTAAAAACACCAAAGTTATGGTATTTCCGATCGTTCAGTTATATGGCAGCTATAGGATATAGTCGGCCGATCCTTATAAAATTTGGTAGGTCGGATTGATAGAAAATCCCAACTTCTTAACTTTACAAACATCAAAGTTATGGCATTTTCGATCAATCAGTTATATGGCGGCTATAGGATATAGTCGACCGATCCTTATGAAATTTGGTAGTTCGGATTGATTGGTCATAAAGAAAACCCGTAGAAAATCCCATCTTCCTAACTTTAAAAAGACCAAAGTTATGTCATTTCCGATCAATCAGTTATATGGCAGCTATAAGATATAGTCGTCCGATCCCGGCCGTTCCGACTTATATACTGCGTGCAAAGGAAGGAAGGGTGTGTGCAAAGTTTCAATTCGATAGCTTTAAAACTGAGAGACTAGTTTGCGTAGAAACAGAAAGACGGACAGACGGACATGCTTATATCCACTCAGGAGGTGATCCTGATCAAGAATATATAAATTAATTATTTCCTTATTCAGGTTTTTACTTAAGACGCGCGGTACTGCGCGAATGAGAAGACTTAGGTTTCGGGAGGCGATGACCGTCACGATTTATTTCCAAAATTCAACTAAATACTAAGTACATAAATTCTTATAATGAAAGCTAGCCCTGTGCCCTGAAAGTGCTGACCCGGCGCCCCGTGTGTGGTGTTGGGTAGCCGTCGGTTGCGTCGCAGTGCATTGCCCGCTGATAGCGCTGACCGAAGCTTGGGCTTCTGCTACCGTCGTTGTGCAATATCCGCAGGTGTCGCTGGCTTTGCATTATTCTCATCCCGGCTACGCGTGATCAGTTTGGCAACTTCTCTGTTGCCGGGTGACCGTGTTAACTCCTCCCCCGCTTAGATGAAGGACGTCCTCGGACTTCTTGAAACCGTCAATAATAACTTGAAGGTCATGCTGGCGACGAACTCGCTGGCGTCTTTGGTAGAGCTTGAAAATGATAAAGCAGATGGCGAAGAAAGCGATCGCGGCCACTCCAGATATTATAGGCCGGTTTTCCAGTCTCTTTTCCATTTCGCCAATGTATCGTAGATTTTCTATGTTTAATTTCTGTAAGTATGGTAAACTCAGTATTTCCTGATGGTCTGTAATGTTAAGGACCGTTGATGCAGCGGGTGCTGGGAATTTTTTTACGTAGCTCTTCAAGTTTCGGTATAAGGTGTTGTTTACTTTTACCTCCTCGTCGAATGTAACGAGGAACGTTCCAGTTACCAGTTGACCATTGACCGTAGCTGTTTCCGTCGTTGAGAATAATAAACGCCGTCATCGATGATTGTTAGTGGCTCGAGGTGGCTGGTGCGAGTCGAACAGTGTGCGTTGCCTCCTGAGTGGAGTTGTTGTGCGCATGTTGCATAGGGCATTTCTCTGCAGAATGTTGTCGTAAGGGCAGCGCTGCAGTTTCCAATCGGCATGATTTTGTTACCGCAGTCAGCTATACTATCGCCTTCAGCAAAATTAAGAATAGTGCCGTTGTGTTCAACGGGGTGCAAGATTATTTTCTTACAAGCTATGTAGGGCTTAGGATATTTTAATATAAAGTGTAAAAAGTTATTATTTAATAAAACTTTAATTTGAGCTACTTCCATTAGATCGGTTATAGTAACATTTGTGGAATGTTCATTGATTAAATTTTGTAAGTCGTTTGAGTCTAAAATCGCGGGATTGATTATTCCAATTTTTGCAAGAGTAACCGACAACATTAAGGCTTCGAGTTCGGAAATAATAATTCTATTTCTTGATAGCAAGTTCTCATATAAATTTTCTGTATTTATCTGTTTTTCTTTTGCATTTTTTACTAAAATGTTTACCGTGTTCGTTAGGATGTTTATTTGTTCCTGGGTCTTTGTGTTAATATTTATTTGTCTATTTTCTGATTCTATGAGTTCTTTCTGCCTAAATTTAATGTTCTCAAAGTCATCAAAATCTGGAGTACCGGCCACGATTTTTAATGCGGTGCCTAATAAATTTATGCTTCTAGCGTGTCTATGATGAACATTTACGGTATCTATGAGAGTCTTAATGTGTCGTAAATCTGAGTCTAATATCTGCCTCATATGTGACTGGGGGAAATGGTTTCTCATTTCTTCTGTATCTTTAACTATTTCCGAGTACATGGTTAAGTTGGTTGAGTGTTTGAGGTATTGGAAGTCTCTCCAAATAGTCACATGCCCGTCTATGATTGGTATGTAATTTGAGGTCGTGTAGTCGGTAATTTTAGCTGCTATTGGTACGGCGAGGAGTAGAATCATCCAAATCCTAGTGTGTCGAAGATAAAAATAAAAAATAAAAATAAGATTTATTGTAATTACCTCAAATTGTCCTTATGGACCACCCTCCCTTTTATTAAGACTGTGGTCCCCAAGTCTGCTTCGACGGTTTCCTCGGAGTACAAATCTGAAAGTTTGTTTCCCAACCTCTTATTTGATTTCACAAGAACCTTGTCTCCTACCTGAAAATTTCTGTCTTGTCTTGTTTTGTTCAATCTTTGTAGTTGAATGTTCTGGGCATTTAAGACTTTATCCCTAATTTCTGTGTTAAGCTCAATGGTCGATGAGTGTATTATGTCAATGGGTCTTTTATTTGTTACTGAGTGAATAGTTCTATTGTATTCTATAGCCGCGAGAAGTATTAGTTCAACAGTGTCTTCAATACTTCTTTCAATTTTAAGCACCGTGCAATTTCTGTCAGTGTACTGTGGAATCTTTCCACTTGTCCGTTCGATGTACTATGGAGTGGCGGTGCATTAACGATTTGCACGTTAAACCGGTTACTTAAAAGGGACTTAATTGTTTCGGATTTAATAGAAGGTTCATTATCGCAATATATTGTTTTTGGTCGTCGATAGAAATTTATAAGTTGTAAGATCGCGGTTTGTACGTCTGCAATGGTTCTGGAAGCAATTGGTTGGACAATTGAAAATTTTGAAAATTTATCTACACAAGTAAGAAAGTATTTTTTGTCGGTCGAAAATATGTCAATTTGTAATATTTCGCCCGTGTATGAGGGAATAGGTGTTTCCCCGAGAATCTGTTTCTGAGGGTGTCGATCATATTTTGCCTTCTGGCAAATTTTACAATTTGCCATATGAGTCATTTTGGGAAAAAAATAGTCCTGCATGATCTGCTTCACGTTTTCCTGTCCAGCTCTATGAGCCCTGTTATGTTCTGACACAGTAATTTCTTTTTGTTCGTTTTTGTCTAAGATGTCAGTCACCATGCGATTTGTGTAACGAAAAGTGGTTGTCGGAAATGTTTCTATTAATTTATGCTGGATAAATGCCAGTACTGGCAGTTCGCAAAAAATTGCATTGACTACGTCCTTCTTGACCACATCACATATTTTCTGCATAAGTGTTTCTCTATCCGAGAAATGTAAGAGATGTCGAGTCTTTTCACCAAACATAATGACCGTTCTAACTGAAGCAATTCCGCTTTCTTCTATTATTATTTGGTTCCGAAAGCAGTTGACCGGCTTGTCCGTTTTTTCGATGGTGTAGGTTAGTGATAATTCGCTATGTATTGTGGCAATATCTGACTGCGCATCTTCTTCTAGCGAGTGAATGTGCTGTCGGGACAGCGCGTCAGCAACGTAGTTCTCTTTTCCTGGCTTGTAAAAAATTTGTGCATTGTGCTCAATGAAAGCTTTCCAGCGCTTAATTTTTGCGTTTGGATTGCGATCTGAGACGGCGAAAGTTAGTGGTTGGTGGTCAGTAAAAATGTTTAAATTTTTTACGCCGTATAAGTAATTTCTGAGGCTCTTTAAGGCCCACACAATTGCCAACAACTCTCTTTCGTTTGTTGCAAAATTTAGTTAGTTTTTAGATTGACCTGCGCTTACTTTGCCATTCTCGCCTTTTAGGATGTCACTTATAGGTTTTGCAATAGATGCAAAGTCCTTAATGAAACACCTATAGTAACTTGCTAATCCAAGGAATGATCTGACATTAAATAGTGTGGTTGGTTGCTCGTAGTTACGAATTGCATCTACTTTACTAGGGCATGTTCTTATGCCTCCTCGTGAAACTACGAAACCTAAATACTCTACGCTTTCTTTAAAGAAATTAGATTTTTCACGCGAAACCCTCATGTTAGCCTCATATAATTTGTCCAAGACCCATGCTATGTGTTTCACATGATCGTGTATATTTTCTGAAAAAATAATTACGTCATCGACATAGACATAGCATGATTTCCCTATTTGTTCTCTGAGCACATCATCGATGGCTCTCTGAAAAATGCTGGGCGCATTCTTCAATCCAAAGGGCAGTCTGCAAAATTCATATTTCCCATTTCCTACTGAGAAGGCTGTTTTCTCTCTGTCGTTTTCGGCGAGAAGTATCTGGTGGAAACCAGACTTCAAATCCAATGTGGTAAAGTGTTTCGCCCTCCCTAAATTTGCCAGGATAAAAACAACATTCGGGATAGGGTATTTGTCGTCTATTGTCTTTAAGTTAAGTTTTCGGAAGTCTATTACAAGGCGTTTTTTTGTGTTTCCCTGCTCATCGGTCCCTTTTTTATCTACAACCCAAACAGGGTTGTTATACGGAGACCGAGATGGTCGGATTATGCCGTCTCGTAACATGGCTTTTGTTTCTTTATTTACAAAGTCGGACACACCCATCGGGTATGGGTACAATTTTGAATATATTGGGTCTTCGTTCTCTGTCCGGATAGTACCAATGATATTAGTATTGTAAGGCAGCGCCTCGTTCGGCTCTGCGAATACGCCTGTGCGATTTCCCAACATGTCCTGGAATTTTTCTGAAATTTCCTGGGGTACCTCAATATCCTCAACCTTAGTAAAATTAACATTTGCGCATTTTAAAAATTTAATTTCTTCTGCACTGCTATTAGTTATTAATTTCTTGTCTTTTAGGTCGAGTACGACATCAGTTTTTTTAGTAAGTCTAGTCCGATTATTCCATCAAAGGTCGTTAAGTTCGGAAGTAAGAAAAATGTTGTAGTTGTGTTAAAAAGGTGCATCATACATTTTTTATTTATGGTGTTGTGACCATGGATTGATTTTACAGAAAAAGGTTTATTTACGTAAATAATGTTTTTTAATTCTTTCATAGGCTTGATATAATTTTTGGAAGCCCCTGTGTCTATCAAAAGTTTGATTTTCCTCCCTGCGATATCCCTTTCTATGAATGGGAGCAGGGAGTTATGCCTAAAAAATTTATTTCGTCATATTCTACAAGGTCATCGTCTACATCTTCTACTTCTTCCTCTGCTACTGTAGGGTATTCGTCATTGTTTTCGTTCGGTAAATCGTTGTCTAACGCTAAATGGTTTATTCTTTGGTGTTTCGGTCCTGTGTACCTAGCGCTACTATTATTAGGTCTTTTACCTGTCAGTCCCTGGTTATTGTAAGCGTTCGCTTGGAAATTTTGTGGACTTGTCTGCCACTGACTGTTTTGGGGCTGTCTTTGAAACGGACCACTTTGTTGGTTTTGAGTTGGCTGTCTAAAGCGAGATGAGCTATCGACGTCCATTGGCTGTACCGGATCTTGTCTAAGTGGCTGTCTTGGCCTTTTATTAAAATGGGGGTTTTTACCCTCCGGGTGGAATCTAGATTCTGTTACTGGATTTCTTTCTCTGTCCAGTTGTCTCTGTTCGGACCTTTGGAGTTTTTCCTCCGTGCTACGGGCAAAATTACTTGCGAACATATATCGCTCATGGTTAGCCTCTACTTCCTGTGCTAGCGCTAGAGCGGAAGGAAGATCAGATGGTCTTGCTGAAAAAAGAACATCGCTTAGCGATTTTCTTGTTCCAGAAATAAAAACGCGTAGCGCATCCGCTCTGTATTTTTCATTCAGTGGAGCAGCTACGGTGTTGTCGTAGGTCATAATTGTCTTATTTATAAGCAGAGTCAGTTTTTTCTCTTCTTCGTCATAGTACTGTAAGAGTGTCATGTTTCCTTGGCGGAGCGTTGACATCTCCTGTTCTATTAAATATACCGGCCGCTTGTCCGCGTATGTGAAGTCTAGTCGGTTTATTATGGCCTTAAAGTTCAGAGGTGTGTCGAACGACGAAAGAACCATATCGGCTGAATTTTTTTTTTTATTTCTTAGTATCCCTAAAGCTTGGTAATGTTTGGAACTACCATCGTATTTTTCGTACACTTTATATGCGGTGTGCGCCGCTTTTCTCCATGAGACGTACGTCTCGTTTTTACCCTCGAAGTCCGGCAGGGACTTCATAATATCTAAGGTCTCATTACATGTAATACTTATTCTGATCTCTGCATCTATGTATGTTTCTACTTCTGGTGTACCGATATTAACACCACCTAGGCGCTTCTGAACGTCCTGTAATTTTTGTTCGAAATTTTTTTCCTGTGCGGCGAGTGCGCTCGCAACTGCGCCCTCTATAATGGCCTTTAATTGGTCGTTGGTCATTGCCATATTTAAGTTGTTTTTGTCTACTTGAAAATCGTCCGCGCTTTTTAGCTTTCGGAATTCTTTTAACAATTCTTCTATCTCACTATCACTCATATGTTTTAACACAAAGAACAAAGAATTTTGTTCCCACTGTATTTAATTTCTTTTTCGGAAAAATAAAAATTTTAAAAATTATTTCCCGAGCTTGTGCCTTTTTAATTTATTTTTTAGACTCTTGAAATATTTTTATAATCATAAATTTATTTTTTTATTTTATAATTGTCAAAATTTTTTTTTAAAAATATTCTGATTTTAAAAGAAAAATTCGGGGAAAAATATCAATGAACACTCCACTTACATGGTTTTTATTTAATTGTAGAAAAATTAAATTGCTGCTGATGCTCGTGTTATCTTTATCTTCCTTCTTTTAATTGCTGCTGCCGGTTCCTTGTGGTACGACGGAGTTGGCGAATTGGTTTTTAAAATGTCTTTATTTTGAACTGTTCGAGGGTCTTACGAACGCGTTTTTTATTTTTTATTTTAACGGATCGAGGGTCTTACGAACGCGTTGGGTGCCAATTAATTATTTCCTTATTCAGGTTTTTACTTAAGACGCGCGGTACTGCGCGAATGAGAAGACTTAGGTTTCGGGAGGCGATGACCGTCACGATTTATTTCCAAAATTCAACTAAATACTAAGTACATAAATTCTTATAATGAAAGCTAGCCCTATGCCCTGAAAGTGCTAACCCGGCGCCCCGTGTGTGGTGTTGGGTAGCCGTCGGTTGCGTCGCAGTGCATTGCCCGCTGATAGCGCTGACCGAAGCTTGGGCTTCTGCTACCGTCGTTGTGCAATATCCGCAGGTGTCGCTGGCTTTGCATTATTCTCATCCCGGCTACGCGTGATCAGTTTGGCAACTTCTCTGTTGCCGGGTGACCGTGTTAACTTATATACTTTATAGGGTCGGAGATGTCTCCTTCACTGGTATCCTTATGAAATTTGGTAGGTCGGATTGATTAGCCAAATATAAAACCCATAGTAAATCCCAGCTTCCTAACTTTACAAACACCAAAGTTATGGCATTTCCGATCAATCAGTTATATGGCAGCTATAGGATATAGTCGGCCGATCCCGACATATATACTGCGTGCAAAGGAAAGAAGGGTGTGTGCAAAGTTTCAATTCGATATCTTTAAAACTGCGAGACTAGTTCGCGTAGAAACAGACAGACGGACAGACAGACGAACAGACAGACGGACAGACGGATAGACGGACATGGCTATATCAACTCAGGAGGTGATCCTGATCAAGAATATATATACTTTATATGGTCGGAGATGTCTCCTTCACTGCGTTGCAAACTTTTGACCAAAATTATAATACCGTCTGCAAGGGTATAAAAATAACGAAACTAAGGATTACAATCCATCACCTTAATAGGGAGGAAAAAGAACATTTTCGAAAGCTATGTTCACAATACTTGGACATTTTTTATGTCGAGGGGGAGAAGTTGTCATTTCCGAATTAGATTAAACACAGTATAAAGTTTACAGACCAAGATCCAATTTATCTAAGTCCTTTTCGGTATTCGCAGGGAGAAAATAAGGAAAAAAAAATATAAATGACGCTCCCTCACTTTGTTTTGAAAGTTCTAAGCGTGCAGTTTCTGCGCTCTTGCGGTACTTATAACTGCTCGCTTATAAATTTCAATTCGTTTTCTTGGTACAGTGGTTTCAATTGGTAAAATGAGTAACAATAATTTAGTCTGCTTCTGCAAAAAATGCAGCCTCGTAATCAGTGCTGACCAATCTAATATGACTTGCTGGCTGTGTGAAAACATGGTGCACACCAAGTGCGTCGGTTTTACTGGCCGGACAAGTGATGACCTTTCAAAGGGGCCCAATTTGCAGTTCTGTTGTGATGCTTGTGTTGAGGTTGCGAACGAGATGAAATCGTTCATGCGCCCAACTAAAGGCGGCCTGATGGGGCTGATTAGCTGTTTCGGAGTTGCTAGGGATAGTTTTCGCCGAGCTGATGATCTCCTCTCTGCGCTGGATTCGCAGTTTAGTAGTCGTAAGCTATTAGAAGAGTCCCCTAAGCGCAAAAAGGCCGCTGGTGGTAAGCAGCAAAAGGGGAACACCCCGCAACCGAAATCAAAAGAACAACAGAGCATTCCGGAGGATTCAATTTCAATTTTCAATTTATTTTAAAATGGTTTCCTAACGCTACAAGTTGATAACTTATAATTAGTGAGATAGTCACTTAGGACAAATTACTTATTAATACAGATTTGACAGTTATTTTGAAATTTAAATGGAATTCTTAAAATTACGCTTAATCATTAAAGGTTAAAGAAAAGAAAAGGGTCGCTTTGTTGTTTTTTATTTTTTTATTTTTTTTTTTTTATATTGTGCTAGTATCTTGTAGGTGTAATGTGAGTTTTGACTTAAACTGCGTGGCGCTACTAATATTTTTTAAAGGGTTTGGGAGCTGGTTCCATAGCCTTATTGCGTGTACGAAAAACTGCCTTTCAGAAAGTAGAGATCTGTGTCTTATTTGAATGAGGTTATTTGCTCTTCTTGACGAAGTGAATCTTAATGCTTCAAAGAGATAAGTTGGTTCCCTCGTGTATATTATTTTGTGCAGATATATTAAAACTCTTAGTTTCATCCAATCGGTCAAATTAAGTTCAAATATTCTATATGCATAGCTTGTAACATGGTCAAATCTACGTAGATTGAATATAAATCTTGCTATATTATTATATGCAACTTTTATTTTTTGATGGCTGGGTGCATCGCAATTTGAAACAAGAGAGAACGCTATAGTCGGGTGCCCCGACTATCAGATACCCGTTACTTAGGTAAAGGGAGTGCGAGGGAGATGGAGATAGAAACTTTGAGCACGCATAACTTTTTTAGGAATGGTCCGATTTGAAAAATTTCTTCTACATTTCGATAGGTATTGATAAACACAATAAAACTGCATTTTTACTTTTCCGAAATATTTAAATTTTTAAAATCGTATATGAGCGATTGTGGGCGTTAAAGGGGGCGTGGCACCTTTTTGAAATAAACTTGCGCTGCGTAGGAACTCCTAGAATCTGCATGCAAAATGCCAATCTTCTAGCTTTTATAGTTTCCGAGATCTCAGCGTTCATACGGACAGACAGACAGACGGACAGACGGACATGGCTATATCGACTCGGCTAGTGACCCTGATCAAGAATATATATACTTTATAGGGTCGGAAACGCTTCCTTCTAGCTGTTACATACTTTTGCACGAATACAATATACCCTTTTACTCTATGAGTAACGGGTATAAAAATTTCTATCCCATAAAAAAGTGTAGGGATTAAACAGGTCTTGGCAATTAACATACGAACATTTATGGGTAACAGACTTTTAACTGGACAGAGAGATCTTAGTAAACCGTACGTTTTCCCTACAGCCTTATTTATATGGTCATTCCAACTAAGTTTATTATTGAATATGATACCCAAGTTTGTAGTATTTTCAACATATTTAATGTTTATCATCAATGGCTGCAGGTCAGCAATATTTACTTTCTTTTTATATATTACGAGACATTTACATTTTGTTGGGTTTAGACCAGCCATTGTCTTTGGCCCAGCTGCTAACTTTACCAAGCTCTCGATTGCATATATTCACACACTCGTTAATTCTACTAATGGGACGGCTAACATACATCTGGACATCATCTGCGTACATGTGAACATCACTATTTGACAACACACAGGGAAGGTCATTGACATACAGAGTAAACAGTAAAGGTCCAAGAACTGAGCCTTGAGGCACACCACGTTTAAGGACTACAAGAGAAGACGAAACATTTGATATTACTACAGACTGCTGACGATTTTTTAGGTACGAGGTCATAAGTTTGACAGAAGTTGTTGAAAAATTGAACTGAGTTTTCAATTTTGAACACAGAACTTCATGATTAACAGAGTCAAAAGCTTTACTATAGTCAAGAAGTACTAGAAGCGTCACGTTGGATTTGTCTGCATGTTTACGTATATCTTCCGAGATTTTTAGGATTTCCGAGGTGCAGCTACGTTTTATTCTGAATCCCGATTGGTTGTTGTTAAGTAGAGCATTATCACCTATATAAGAGTTTATTTGGGCTGCCATAATGTTCTCAAAGGCTTTAGATAAGAACGGTAGAATTGATATAGGTCTATAATCCTTGTTGGCTTTCATAATTGGGATAATTTTTGCGATTTTCCAACAGTCAGGAAATGCGGATGTTGTAAATGCAGTGTTAAAAATGTGAGCAATGTATGTAAGAATTTTAGGAAGTATTATTTTAATGAATTTAGGATTTATTTCCTCTAGTCCGATTGCGTCTGATTTAATTTTAAGAATATTGAAAAGAACTTCATACTGATTAGCACAAACAAATCTAAAACTATTATCACAGAAATGTTCAGGTACTGAATTCAGGTACTGAATTCAGGTACAAATTATCGTCGTTATCGTCGATTTCAGGTACATTGCATTCTGAGAGTTGTTGGCTTAGCTCTTCGACATTAACATCCTGTCCCGGCGTTGATTTTTGTTTTCCTATCCCTAGTGACTTGATTTCTTTCCAGGTTTGTCTAGACGATGTTGAGTTTTTGAATTTTCGAAAATAGAATTTTGAAAATAAGTTTAATAAGTTTAGTGACTGTGTGTCTCAATGATTTAAATTGGGCATAATGTGGCGGAGTCTTATCCCTTTTCCACTTTTGAGATGCAAAGTTTCGCTTTTGTATTGCTGACTTAATTTCATTATTAAACCACGGTTTAATAAAATGTTTAATGGGTTTACTTTTGATTGGAACGAAACAATTGTACAAGTAACTAATATTACGTTGAAGCAAACTGAGTTGTTCGTCTACATCTGGAAGACAGTAAATGTCATTCCAATTGCATTTTTCGAGTTCGGTATTAAGAAGGTAATAGTCTTTATTATTAAAATCCCTAAATACTATTTTACTAAATACTATCAGTAGCTGACTGCAGTAAACCCTCAAATGTTACCAAGATCAGCAGCAAAAAAAGATTCGGTATCCGAACAATCCGTAACAGAATGCATGCAACCGGGTCTTCTAAGATTTCCGATTTGTCCGTAGTGGTTTCACAATAAGTGGATCCACCTATCTCTCAAAATGTAGCTTCACCACCACAAGGGACTACTGAGTCGGACAACCGGCTCAAGTTGGTTTTGCAGAAACAATTTCTGTTTCACCAAAATCCCTTTCAGTGGTTCCACTAAAGAAACAAATTTTCGTTTCTCGGCTTTCGCCTGATCAAACATCTTCTGATGTATTGTCTTATATACAAGACAAAACTAAAGCCGATTGTATTAGTGTAAATGTTGAAAAGTTTAAGTTTTCTTATGCTAGGGACATTTCTTCTCTCAAGATAACTGTCCCTAACGAGCTCTTTGAGGCCATATGCACGGGCGACTTTTGGCTGGATAATATGGTTGTAAAAGAGTTCGAGGCTAAAATAAAGAAGAAGGGGCCCGTGGGAGTCAAACTTCTAGTCGAGGCCAAACCAGTGTACCAATTTCAAAAAACTAACTTCTAACCTCCTTCTTTCCTATCAGAATGCAAGAAGTTTGCGTAGCAAGCTCACTAAATTGTATTCCGATATTATTATTGTGTTAACAGAAACCTGGTTAAAGCCGGAGATCTTTAGCGCCGAAGTTTTTCCAGGTAAGTACACAATATATAGGTATGACCGTCCCTCTAGACGGGGAGGTGGAGTCTTAATTGGAGTTGATTCAAACCTCCCGTCAGAGGAGTTATTTTTTGAGGAATTCAATACCATTGAATTTAAATTTTAAAGTTATTGCTTCCTGGAAGCTCTATATACATAACTTGCTAATATATTCCGCCGTTGTCTGAACTCCCTGATTATTTAAATCACCTATCCGTTATTAAGTCCGTTGCAAATAAGCTTTCCGATAGGGATCAGATGATAGTGCTAGGTGATTTTAATATACCTGGAGTTACTTGGTCCACTGAGGACGGATCGAATGTCTTACTACCTATGGCACAGCATGATTTTATTGATGGCCTGCTTGACATATCTCTATCTCAAGTAAACCATGTTCGAAATTCATTAGGTCGCCTTCTTGATTTGTGTTTTGTATCAAATCCTGAAGGTGTGTTTCTGTCCAGATTAGCACCACTCACGCAACCTGAAGATCCATATCACCCTACAATCGAACTTTCATTTGACACAGGTAGAGTTAAAGAAGAAAAATCAGAAAAATTAACCAAACGAATACATTGTTTTCGCAAGGCAGACTTTCTGAGGCTAAGTAATTGGCTTTAATTGCTCTGATCTTTACTTATGCAATAATATGTCCGATGCATTTAATGTTTTTTACACTTCAATAAACTCATTTTTTAATTCCTGTGTTCCGTGGCACTATCCGTCAATTTCCAATAAATCACCTTGGTTTAGCAAATAGTTGACACACTTAAGAAACGTAAAGTCCAGACTTTTTAGGAAATATAAAAATACCGGTTCTCAATCTGTTTTTACTAGATATTTAAGTGCTCCGTCAAGATTTACCGTGCTTAATGCTCAGTGTTATAATAGTTACTTAAACCGTTGTAAGGTCCAGTTCTCTCAGGACCCGAAACAGTTTTATAATTCCGTTAACAACAAGCGTAAATCTAATTCTTATCCTTCCTTCTGTCGTTCGAAAACATGACGGCAACCACAGATCAGGCAATAGCCGATTTATTTGCCCAATTTTTTCAAACGACCTTCTCTACTTTAGATTATTCATCACAGCCTTATTCTTACACCATATCCAAGTCAAACCTCATATTCTGTCCCACTTTAACAGAAAGCTCTCCTCTTTTGGATCTTCTTCGTATTAAGCCTGTTTATTCGCCAGGGCACGATGGTATTCCTGGGTGCGTGCTTAGGTATTGCGCTAAGGCTCTATGCAAACCTCTTCACAAGTTGTTTACCTTATCTCTAGAAACTTCCCAATTCCCAAATATTTGGAAGGAATCATTTGTTATTCCTCTTTTCAAAAAAGATAACAAGTTAGAAGCCAGTAACTATAGAGGTATTTATAAGTTGTCAGCTATTCCTAAGCTTTTTGAAATAATCATTACTCCTCATCTACAGCACCTTTGTAGATCAATCATTTCTCCGTGTCAACACGGATTTATTAAACGTAGATCCACAATCACAAACTCTCTAGAGCTCACTACAATTGTGATAAAAAGCTTCAATAGTAGTTTTCAAACAGACGTCATTCACACTGACTTTAGTAAAGCATTTAACTCTGTAAATCACTTACTTCTTGTTAAAAAACATGACTTGATAGGTTTTCCAGTCGATCTACTTAAATGGATCTTAAGTTATCTGAATGGGAGGTCACAAAGGGTCCTTTTTAAAAATTCAATGCTCCGTGTTACCTCCGGTGTCCCACAAGGGAGCCATTTGGGTCCGTTACTTTTTACATTATTTATTAACGATCTTCCATCAATTATAAGTCATTCTCGCGTACTTATGTACGCAGATGATGTTAAGTTATGCCTGCAGTATAAGGATATTTCCTGCCATTTAGACTTACAATCCGATCTAGATAATTTTCAAAACTGGTGCCGAGATAATTTACTAAATTTAAACGGTTCCAAGTGCAAGCTGATGACTTTTTATCGGGCCAATCCGATATACGCGACTTACGCGTTAAGTGGCAGCTCTTAGGATAGAATAACTCTTGTAAACGATCTTGGCGTTCTCTTGGACCCTAAACTAAAATTTTCTAATCACATTTCATCCATGGAGTGCTTGGATTTATTAAAAGGTGGTCAAAAGAATTCGATGATCCTTATTTGACTAAAACTTTATTTATTTCTCTAGTCCGTCCGATTCTGGAGTATGGGTCTCCCGTCTGGAGTCCACAATACGGAATACATATTGGTCGTATTGAATCTGTACAAAAAACTTCTTTCTATTTGCTTTACGGCGCCTAAACTGGGATGCAAATCTTATCTTACCTTCTTATTCTAGTAGACTTCATTTGATTAATTTACCATCCCTAGCCAACCGTAGAACGATGCTTGGTACTATCTTTATTTATAACCTTATACATGGTGATATTGACTGCCCCGACTTGTTAAGTCGGCTAAACTTTTCTGTGCCAAGTAGATTAACTAGAAATTATTTTCCCCTAATTTTAAATCATTGTAGATCTAACTATGCCTTGCATGAGCCTTTCAGAGTATTATGTTCTGACTATAATAGAGTTCTTCCTGTAATATCAAATCTTGACTCTCTGCCGCTCCTAAAACGATTAATAGTTGCTTCATTGGCACAAGATTGATCTAACTATTACTTTTTTCCCCGGACCTTTACCTTTATTTTCCTATCTCGCATCTATCTTATCGCGAATCGTGCCGTACGATACACGGCTGCGCCCCTCGGTCGGTTGGGCGGGTAAGTGGGCCATTGGACTCCGCGCGAAAAAAAAATATGTACCAGTGCTCAATAACAATTCTAAAAATGGATCTGTAGACTGTTGTATGGAGTTCTCATAGAAAAAATAATAAAATAAATAATCCTTGATATATTGGAATGTGTAGGGTCGATTCCGACCCCCAAAAATATATATTATAGATAATCATCACCAGCCAAGTCAATCTAGCAATTTTTTCGATACTCTGAAAGAGCACGAGTTTAATACTATTTTCTAATTTTTCATTGAGCTGTTTACGGATAAAAAAGTGGGGGCGAGCAAGTCTCATAGAAACAGAAGAATAAATCTATATTGACTTGCTGGGGATTGATCATTGGTCATACAAGTTTAGTAAGGTCGCAGATGTCTTATTCTTCTCTAAAATATCACATGCGAGAATATTACATTTTTTTTTATTTCGCTCAGAAAATTTTCTTCGTTTCCTAAAAAAACAATATTCGTTATTATATATTATAAACAGAGCACCATGTGAACTTAAATATTAAATTATACTCGACAAAAGTGTTAGTGGTGCAGCTCCATTGGCATTTAATTATGTTAATATTGCCTTATCTAAGCACATCTGCTTACGTGTATTATTGGTACAAACACTTTGCAAAGGTTTTTGTTATCCTGTGTTATAATATTTAAATTTCTAAGAGCATATTTTGAATGCTGTGTGTATATTATATATTTGTTTTTTGTCGTTATTTGAGAATACCCCTGCTTGTAACGGGTATCTAATAGTCGAGGCACTCGACTATAGCTTTCTCTCTTGTTAAAGTTAGGAAGCTGGGATTTTTATGAGTGTTAATAATGCATTATATGAATAATTTTGGAGAATATAATTTACAAAATATTCTGCAAGGGTAGATCAACTTCGGCTCCACCCGAAGTTAGCTTTCCTTTCTTGTTATACCCTTGCAGAGGGTATTATAATTTTGATCAAAAGTGTGCAACGCAGTGATGGAGACATCTCCGACCCTATAAAGTATATATATTCTTGATCAGGATCACCTCCTGAGTTGATATAGCCATGTCCGTCTGTCCGTCTGTCTGTTTCTACGCAAACTAGTCTCTCAGTTTTAAAGCTATCGAATTGAAACTTTGCACACACCCTTCTTTCCTTTGCACGCAGTATATATGTCGGAACGGCCGGGATCGGCCGACTATTGCTGCCATATAACTGATTGATCGGAAATGCCATAACTTTGGTGTTTGTAAAGTTAGAAAGTTGGGATTTTCTATGGGTTTTATTTTTAGCCAATCAATCCGACCTACCAAACTTCATAAGGATCGGCCGACTATATCCTATAGCTGCCATATAACTGAACGATTGGAAATGCCATAACTTTGGTGTTTTTAAAGTTAGAAAGTTGGGATTTTTTATGAGTATATATATAATTTACATAGTATTCTGCAAGGGTATATCAACTTCGGCTCCGCCCGAAGTTAGCTTTCCTTTCTTGTTTTTATATATAAATAGACATAATGTATTTTATATATTATATATTTAGTATTTGTTTTCATATAATTACAAAAAATAATAGTTGATATATATCCAACATATATGTCGCATTTATGTTGATCGTCTATAAAATGGTATTAGTTCTTCTATATGATTAAACTTATTTATTCATTTATAATATTTTTTTATATTTGATTGAAAGTTTGGAGTATCACGACAACTGGGATCGTTGTTGATTATGTTTTTTCTATCGTACATGTGCTGTCCTCCTCAATTCTCATAAAAGCGTTATATATGCGCCATGCATTTTAAACCTGAAGGAATTGTCTAATTTTGGACCATCATGATTAAACTTTTTTTTGAAAAACGCTATGATCCGGAAGCTATAAGATATAAAGAGTTGGGGTTTTAGATTTAGATTCCCTTGCTTTCCATTCAGCGCAAGTTTGTTATGCGAATGTGCTACGCCCACTCTAACGCCCACAATCGCTATAAGAACTAGAGGGTTGGGGCTTTAGATTTAGATTCCATTGCTTTCCATTCAGCGCAAAATTGTTATGCGTTGTTAAATAAAAATTCTACATAAAACATTTTCGAATCGCTCCAATCGTAATATTTTGTTTGAAGGTTTCAATATGTACGTTTAAAGGCTTTATTTAAACCTAAAGGAATTGTCTCAATCTTACATTTTTTTTTTTTATAGTACAGCACTGTCCTCCTCGATTCTCATAAAAGCTTTATATACGCGCCATGCATTTTAAACCCGAAGGAATTGTCTAGTTTTTGGCCATGTTAATTGAACTTTTTTTGATGGTACAGGTGTTGTACTCCTCGAATACTCGTATTTTAGCTTTTTCTCGGAGTTTAGTTTTGTTGTGAAAAAAATCCTTCAGTCTTTTTCACTACTTCATTGGAAACCGGATTGGATTTGGATTTATTAACTTCTTCATCTTCAAAAGATAGGTGCTGTAGCTTAATATTTGCATTTGTAGACATAACATAATCTTTCTTGTAGATTAGTATTACACATTTTTGTTCAGGTTTATTTATAAGTTTCTATACATATATCTATCAACATTTCATATTTTAAATCTAAATCTTAAATTTGACAAATATTTCGGACAAATTTTTATCAAAATGCCGCGGCTAAGGAAAATGTCCGCGGAACAAAGACGTCGGGCTATTAATAATCGTAGTCAGGCTTTTATAGAAATAATTTAAATGAAGTACGTTCCCGAAATTCGCAACGATTGACAGAAGCTCGGGAAGCGGATACGCAAGGCAGAGAAGAAGAACGCTCGAAAGATGCACAAGCTCATTACTTACGCAGTATGTTTGCAATTCGAGAGCAGAATCGGAATACCGTGGATTATGCCATTCGAAGAGAAAGCCCCACCCATAGAGAGTCTGAGCGCGAAACTGATGCTGCGTTCTTTAGAAGAATATAGGTTATTGGCTCAGGAAAGAAATACCAGGGAGCACGCCATTAGAAGGGAAGATCGATCCGACTTATAGAGAGTCTGAACGCGAAGTGGATGCTGCGCGACACGCTCTTTCGAGAACTATAGAATAATGGATCAGGAAAGAAATACCAGGGAGCAAGCCATAAGAAGGCAAGGTCCTGATTATAGAAATGACAACCGTCAGCGAGATGCAGATTACCATCGGACGGCAAGGAGTGATCATGCAAGGACAAGCCTTCAAGCTTATAGAGCTTAACAAAAGGATTATAATATCAAAACATCCGCAACTAGATGTTTCAAAAGCCTTTTACTTATCTGAAAAGTTTTCCAATTCATCTGACCGTTATTTCTTCTGCAATACATGTCACGCAAGGATTTCAAAAGGCAAAAGTAAATAACAAAAGGATTATAATATCAAAACATCCGCAACTAGATGTTTCAAAAGCCTTTTACTTATCTGAAAAGTTTTCCAATTCATCTGACCGTTATTTCTTCTGCAATACATGTCACGCAAGGATTTCACAAGGCAAAAGTAAATAACAAAAGGATTATAATATCAAAACATCCGCAACTAGATGTTTCAAAAGCCTTTTACTTATCTGAAAAGTTTTCCAATTCATCTGACCGTTATTTCTTCTGCAATACATGTCACGCAAGGATTTCAAAAGGCAAAATCCCAAACTTATGCTTATCGGAGGGAAGAAAGATTGATTTCACCGAGAATGCCGTTTATGCGAATTTTTTCATTGGGATATGAGAGTCAATGCGCGGTAAGAGGTGCCGTTATTAATATTCCTATTTCGGTGTCAGAGACTGTCACTACCCTGCCGCGCACTTTTGAGAATACACATGGGGTTCAATCTCATTTAAAACGAAAATTGGAGTATCGACATAGTTATACCCGTTACTCGTAGAGTAAAAGGGTATATTGTATTCGTGCATTTCCGCCTTTTATGGCGCCATCTAACGGATGACTTTGGAACAGCTGACCAAAGTGCTCAACAGAGTCAACGCCAATTTCATTTGTTTTCATTTGTCAATACCGAACTATATCCCAAGAACTATGCAAATCAAATCAAGTTAGCCAAATTGGAGGTCTGAGTCAAACAATGGCGTATGTGTGTATTTATGTAAGCATATACATGTGTATGTATTTACATTGTACTCAGTTGCAATTGCCCGGCAAAGATAACTCCTTTCAAAAAAGCTATTCGCTATACCCGTTACTCGTGTTGTGCAAACATTTAGACTTTAATATACATACTACTATTTAAGAATGTATGTGTTTAGCCAATATAAGTATGTATGTTTAACATTTCTAGTCAATTTATTACAAGAAGGCATATTTATATTAAGTTGTTTAGCTGAGTAACGGGTATTTAATAGTCGAGACACTCGACTATAGCGTTCTCTCTTGTTTTATGACTGAAACTATACGACCAGGCAAATTTATGGAAGCGATGCGTTACTTGGTCAATACGGAATTTTACCAGAAGCATAATGTCTTTGTTTCTCAAAAGTGGCTCGATAAATTTCGAGGTAATAATGAAGTTAAGTTTATTGCTGACAACAGAGATCTCCCAACTGTGAAGGCACTTTTAAATGAGCAAATGGAAGTCAATCCTGCTCCACAGATCAGCTCTGATGAAGATAATTTAAATCCTGGAGGACAGGAAACTTTGTTAGAAAACGATCCAGTAGAAAACCATCAAATAATAGCGATCGCTCCCGGCGAGGTTCGTCGACGGGTAGACATGACAACTGATGAAGATGCTGAGGAATTATCTTTTCCCACCATTTCGTGTGCAGAAATCTTTAAATGCAAAACAACGTACGGACGCAAAGTTAAGTCTTAAATTCGTTTTTACGATCGAAGGTGTGCAAAAGTTCTAAGCATTTTATATATGTATATGTATAACGCAATCTCAATTTGCTTAAGGGGGTCTTCTAGTCTAGAGGCTTGAATTTTTACTATCCTTTTTTTTATCATTTGGTTATTAAACTTAAAGGAGTACATAAAATAAATTTAAAAAAAAAAATGTTTTCATTAAGTTATTCGTTCTTGAAGAAGAGGGGAAAAAAAAGAGGCCGTGTCCTCGTCGCCATGATTTCTATGCTTGTCGTTATTTGAAAATTAAAACAATGATAGATTCTTAATGAGTACAAATGTCGCTATGGCATGAAGCACAAAAAAAAATATAATTTTTATGAAATGAAGGCTACTCAAAGAAAAAAGCACATTTTTGCAGAATATTATGTACATTATATTCTCCAAAATTATTCATATGATGCATTCTTAATACTCATAAAAAATCCCAACTTCCTAACTTTAAAAACACCAAAGTTATGGCATTTCCAATCGTTATATGGCAGCTATAGGATATAGTCGGCTGATCCTTATGAAATTTGGTAGGTCGGATTGATTGGCCAAAAATAAAAACCATAGAAAATCCCAACTTCCTAACTTTACAAACACCAAAGTTATGGAATTTCCGATAAATCAGTTATATGGCAGCTATAGGATATAGTCGGCCGATCCTTATGAAGTTTGGTAGGTCGGATTGATTGGCTAAAAATAAAACCCATAGAAAATCCCAACTTTCTAACTTTACAAACATCAAAGTTATGGCATTTCCGATCAATCAGTTATATGGCAGCTATAGGATATAGTCGGCCGATCCCGGCCGTTCTGACATATATACTGCGTGGAAAGGAAAGAAGGGTGTGTGCAAAGTTTCAGTTCGATATCTTTAAAACTGCAAGACTAGTTTGCGTAGAAACAGACAGACGGACAGACAGACGGACAGACGGACATGGCTATATCAACTCAGGAGGTGATCCTGATCAAGAATATATATACTTTATAGGGTCGGAGATGTCTCCTTCACTGCGTTGCACACTTTTGACCAAAATTATAATACCCTCTGCAATGGTATAAAAAGTAGTTTCGAGAAAAACGCGTTTAAAGTTTTACGTTAAGTTTTGGGCAGCGTAACTGAAGACCCCCTTAAGGAAAAAGTCTGGAAACGCTTCTTTTGCCGCTTCAAATATGATGGATGAAACCTTTGTGAACGGCTTAATACAGCATAATGATGGATATCACCTTTTGAAGGGCTTACGATCCTCTCCAGCTCATTGGGACGCTGAGAAGAAATAGGTTTTGGCTATGATCGGCAAATTGGATTACCCGCTTTTTTTTATAACGCTCTAGGCCGCTGAGACCAAGTGGAATGAGCTTCTTGTGAATTTAAGAAACATTTTGGATAACTAGTTCCGAAAAAGCTAGATTGATTAGATCGGACCCGGTTACTTGCGCGATGTACTTTGATTATAGACCACGTCATTTGATGAAATTATTATACCCTTGCAGAGGGTATTATAATTTTGGTTATACCAAATTTCATAAGGATCGGCCGACTATATCCTATTGCCGCCATATAACTGATTGATAGGAAATGCCATAACTTTGGTGTTTGTAAAGTTAGGAAGTTGGGATTTTCTATGGGTTTTATTTTTAGCCAATCAATCCGACCTACCAAACTTCATAAGGATCGGCCGACTATATCCTATAGCTGCCATATAACTGAACGATTGGAAATGACATAACTTTGGTGTTTTTAAAGTTAGAAAGTTGGGATTTTTTATGAGTATTAAGATGATCATATGAATAATTTTGGAGAATATAATTTACAGAGTATTCTGCAAGGGTATATCAACTTCGGCTCCGCCCGAAGTTAGCTTTCCTTTCTTGTTTAATTTAAATATTTTCGAGGAATTTAAATTAACTCATTTTTACTGAAGAATTGACTTTCAACATAGGGGGTCCCCACACTCTCATGGAATGTACTGCCTTCAAAATCCAGAGTGACATTGGTCCCGGTTATTTAGAGGAGGAAATAGCTTTATTGACTGATTCATTTCGACTAACGGAGATATCAGTTGCATAGGCACACCGCTACTTGCAAAAGGGAGATGGAAAATGTCGCTTTAACATGCCATTTACACCGATGCCGGAAACAAAAATTCTATATCCATTTTTCGATGACGAAAGATTTACAGATAGGCAAAAAACCACATGGAGGAAAATTCAAGATCTTTTGGATGATATACGAAACATTACCGAAGTTGAAGTGCAACATGTAAACTAATTTGAAAATATGCTCAACAAACTAGAGGTCAAGTACCAAGCATATATTTTAGCTATTCGATCAACTTTAAAGAAGACGCAAATATTTCTACGTAGAAAATTTTCGGATAGAATGCTAAATGCTTACAATGAAGACATACTACAACTTCACCGAGCCAACATGGACATTCAATACATTTTAGATGTGTACGGTTGTTGTAGCTATATCATAAACTTTATCAACAAATCAAATAGAGGAGTTTCAATATTGCTTAGAGAAGCTATGGAAGAAATAACAGAAGGAGGACATCGCGATAGGTCTGTAAAGGAGAAACTCCAGCATCTTGGAAATAAGTTCATAAATGGAACCGAAATATCAGCTTAGGAAGCTGTTTACAATATTTATACCCATTACTCGTAGAGTAAAAGGGTATATTGTATTCGTGCAAAAGTATGTAACAGCTAGAAGGAAGCGTTTCCGACCCTATAAAGTATATATATTCTTGATCAGGGTCACTAGCCGAGTCGATAAAGCCATGTCCGTCTGTCCGTCTGTCTGTCTGTCCGTCTGTCCGTCCGTATGAACGCTGAGATCTCGGATACTATAAAAGCTAGAAGATTGGCATTTTGCATGCAGATTCTAGGAGTTCCTACGCAGCGCAAGTTTGTTTCAAAAAGGTGCCACGCCCCCTTTACCGCCCACAATCGCTCATATACGATTTTAAAAATTTTAATATTCGGAAAAGTAAAAATGCAGTTTTATTGTGTTTATCAATACCTATCGAAATGTAGAAGAAATTTTTGAAATCGGACCATTCGTTAAAAAGTTATGCGTGATCAAAGTTTCTATCTCCATCTCCCTCGCACTCCATTTACCTGAGTAACGGGTATCTGATAGTCGGGGCACCCGACTATAGCGTTCTCTCTTGTTTAGGGCTACATTTGTCAAAAACCAGTAACGGAAGCCAGTTCATAAATACATCGCTTCCTGAGCAAAGAGTACGAATGGTCAAGTCAAAAAAAGAGTTGAAGCGACTGCCCTCAGACTCTACAGATATATACGTCGCAAGATTAAACGACTATTATATACTTAGGCCGGAAAGTATGGAGCAAATATGTCACGCGGATTTTGACGCACTCTACGATCGAAAAGTCCGCAAAACCAGAAATGAAGAAAATGAATATGCGGAGCAAGAAGAGGAAGATGAAGAGGAGAATATTGCAGCGGAAAACCTAATCGTACTGAATAATTCAGGTACTCTTACCCCCCTATATGGTATATACATTTTGTTTGCCTAATTTTTAATACATTTTTTCCGGATGCACAACATTTAAAGTAAAACTTTCCGAGTAAAACTTCCGAAGTTATGGGTTTTTGGGTGTCCAAAACTTTAAAACGCTCTCCTAAAAAGTTGCAATTTCGAAGTCGGTAAAAACGGTCCTGCATAATCTATTGAACGAATCGTTTTGAAATTTTGCACACTATTTCTGTACTTAAATCCTCAGGTACTGACGTCGATTTTTTTTTTACAGATTATTTTTCATTTTATAATAACTATTTTATAATAAATATATCGAATTTTTAGGCTAAAATCAAGAGTTTGACTTCAAAGTGTTACCAAAAATCCAAAAATTGAATAAAAAAACTCAAATTAGTTACCTTTAGAAACATCTTAACTAATAAAAATTTTTTTTTAATTTTTTCTGATAATCCAGTAACGAGTTATGCTGTTCACCTCAAAACCTTTTTCTTGGAGGCGCCTACTGAGCTTGGCTGAGAACGGCACATTTATTTTTTTTTCGATTAAAATTTGTGAAAACATATGTCCGCAGGTCAGCGGATGGTCGATACGATGGTAGTTCAGCACGTGTTTCTACCGGATTCTGCTCATTTGGGAAAGTGGTGGTGGGTTAAATCTTAACTACTCGTATGTGATGACTTCGCGTACGTAATTAATATGTTGTATTTAATTATAAATGTTAATATATTAAAGACAAGATATTTATTTAGTGACCATTAGCCACGGCCAAATTGGTTCTTTATTCTTTTATGTTCAAAATTCGAATGACTTACAATAATCTATTCGCTGCTGCGCTGCCTGCAAACATTGGCAGCGGCCGTCATGTATTTATCATCGTATATATGCTCACATATGTATTTGGCTGATAGTAGCGAGAGCGCGAGAGGAGTTGCATATGCATTCATTGTATGTGTCTTCAAGCCATGGGAATTTGCTGACACTTGCGCTTCCCATAAGTTGGCTGCACGAGTTTTGTGTATTTGTTTAAATGCACTGTAACACAATGCTGGTATCGGTACAGTGGGTACTCGCTACAATGATACATGCATACTACATCTCCCTCCTTTTGAGAAATAACGTAATGTAATGAAGTTATTTCCTAAATAATATGTTTTTTTTTTTTTTATTGTAATAAAATGAAATTATTCATAGTTATTAAAATTATAATCTAGAACTTATACAATATATTTGAAAATTTAAAGATTATAGATATTGTTCTGTATGATAAAAGAAATATAGAAAATTGGAAAATTTTATATTATTCAAAACGAGAATTTTGTTTTAATTAGAAATTATAGATATGATTTGATTTTTTTTTATTGCTTATTTATTTATGGTATTTATTCTATGTATGGCCATACGGAAAAATTGTATAAGAGTGATTATGAAATAAAAATTTGTAGCCTATCTTTATGAACTCTCTGTTCTTTGTTTTTATACCCTTGCAGAGGGTATTATAATTTTGGTCGGAAGTTTGTAACGCAGTGAAGGAGACGTTTCCGACCCTATAAAGTATATATATTCTTGATCAGGATCAATAGGGGAGTCGATATAGCCATGTCCGTCTGTCCGTCTGTTTCAATACCGTTTGCGAGCTCAGTTTAAAAGCTAGCGATCTGAAACTTTCACACTCGTCCTAAAACATGTGTACGCAGATCAAGTTTGAAAATCGCCCCGATAGGACGTCTATATCCTATAGCTCCCATAGGAACAATCGGATATATCTAGCAAGAATTGATGATATTTCGCGCAGTGTAAAAGCTATTGACATGAATCTTTCCAAATCGTATCAGGATAAAAGCGCGTGGCGATATTAACTTCTTCATCTTCAAAAGATAGGTGCTGTAGCTTAATATTTGCATTTGTAGACATAACATAATCTTTCTTGTAGATTAGTATTACACATTTTTGTTCAGGTTTATTTATAAGTTTCTATACATATATCTATCAACATTTCATATTTTAAATCTAAATCTTAAATTTGACAAATATTTCGGACAAATTTTTATCAAAATGCCGCGGCTAAGGAAAATGTCCGCGGAACAAAGACGTCGGGCTATTAATAATCGTAGTCAGGCTTTTTATAGAAATAATTTAAATGAAGTACGTTCCCGAAATTCGCAACGATTGACAGAAGCTCGGGAAGCGGATACGCAAGGCAGAGAAGAAGAACGCTCGAAAGATGCACAAGCTCATTCCTTACGCAGTATGTTTGCAATTCGAGAGCAGAATCGGAATACCGTGGATTATGCCATTCGAAGAGAAAGCCCCACCCATAGAGAGTCTGAGCGCGAAACTGATGCTGCGTTCTTTAGAAGAATATAGGTTATTGGCTCAGGAAAGAAATACCAGGGAGCACGCCATTAGAAGGGAAGATCGATCCGACTTATAGAGAGTCTGAACGCGAAGTGGATGCTGCGCGACACGCTCTTTCGAGAACTATAGAATAATGGATCAGGAAAGAAATACCAGGGAGCAAGCCATAAGAAGGCAAGGTCCTGATTATAGAAATGACAACCGTCAGCGAGATGCAGATTACCATCGGACGGCAAGGAGTGATCATGCAAGGACAAGCCTTCAAGCTTATAGAGCTTAACAAAAGGATTATAATATCAAAACATCCGCAACTAGATGTTTCAAAAGCCTTTTACTTATCTGAAAAGTTTTCCAATTCATCTGACCGTTATTTCTTCTGCAATACATGTCACGCAAGGATTTCAAAAGGCAAAAGTAAATAACAAAAGGATTATAATATCAAAACATCCGCAACTAGATGTTTCAAAAGCCTTTTACTTATCTAAAAAGTTTTCCAATTCATCTGAAAATTGGAGTATCGACATAGTTATACCCGTTACTCGTAGAGTAAAAGGGTATATTGTATTCGTGCATTTCCGCCTTTTATGGCGCCATCTAACGGATGACTTTGGAACAGCTGACCAAGGTGCTCAACAGAGTCAACGCCAATTTCATTTGTTTTCATTTGTCAATACCGAACTATATCCCAAGAACTATGCAAATCAAATCAAGTTAGCCAAATTGGAGGTCTGAGTCAAACAATGGCGTATGTGTGTATTTATGTAAGCATATACATATGTATGTATTTACATTGTACTCAGTTGCAATTGCCCGGCAAAGATAACTCCTTTCAAAAAAGCTATTCGCTATACCCGTTACTCGTGTTGTGCAAACATTTAGACTTTAATATACATACTACTATTTAAGAATGTATGTGTTTAGCCAATATAAGTATGTATGTTTAATATTTCTAGTCAATTTATTACAAGAAGGCATATTTATATTAAGTTGTTTAGCTGAGTAACGGGTATTTAATAGTCGAGGCACTCGACTATAGCGTTCTCTCTTTTTTTATGACTGAAACTGTACGACCAGGCAAATTTATGGAAGCGATGCGTTACTTGGTCAATACGGAATTTTACCAGAAGCATAATGTCTTTGTTTCTCAAAAGTGGCTCGATAAATTTCGAGGTAATAATGAAGTTGAGTTTATTGCTGACAACAGAGATCTCCCAACTGTGAAGGCACTTTTAAATGAGCAAATGGAAGTCAATCCTGCTCCACAGATCAGCTCTGATGAAGATAATTTAAATCCTGGAGGACAGGAAACTTTGTTAGAAAACGATCCAGTAGAAAACCATCAAATAATAGCGATCGCTCCCGGCGAGGTTCGTCGACGGGTAGACATGACAACTGATGAAGATGCTGAGGAATTATCTTTTCCCACCATTTCGTGTGCAGAAATCTTTAAATGCAAAACAACGTACGGACGCAAAGTTAAGTCTTAAATTCGTTTTTACGATCGAAGGTGTGCAAAAGTTCTAAGCATTTTATATATGTATATGTATAACGCAATCTCAATTTGCTTAAGGGGGTCTTCTAGTCTAGAGGCTTGAATTTTTACTATCCTTTTTTTTATCATTTGGTTATTAAACTTAAAGGAGTACATAAAATAAATTTAAAAAAAAAAATGTTTTCATTAAGTTATTCGTTCTTGAAGAAGAGGGGAAAACAAAGAGGCCGTGTCCTCGTCGCCATGATTTCTATGCTTGTCGTTATTTGAAAATTAAAACAATGATAGATTCTTAATGAGTACAAATGTCGCTATGGCATGAAGCACAAAAAAAAAATATAATTTTTATGAAATGGAGGCTACTCAAAGAAAAAAGCACATTTTTGCAGAATATTATGTACATTATATTCTCCAAAATTATTCATATGATGCATTCTTAATACTCATAAAAAATCTCAACTTCCTAACTTTAAAAACACCAAAGTTATGGCATTTCCAATCGTTATATGGCAGCTATAGGATATAGTCGGCTGATCCTTATGAAATTTGGTAGGTCGGATTGATTGGCCAAAAATAAAAACCATAGAAAATCCCAACTTCCTAACTTTACAAACACCAAAGTTATGGCATTTCCGATAAATCAGTTATATGGCAGCTATAGGATATAGTCGGCCGATCCTTATGAAATTTGGTATGTCGGATTGATTGGCCAAAAATAAAACCCATAGAAAATCCCAACTTCCTAACTTTACAAACATCAAAGTTATGGCATTTCCGATCAATCAGTTATATGGCAGCTATAGGATATAGTCGGCCGATCCCGGCCGTTCTGACATATATACTGCGTGGAAAGGAAAGAAGGGTGTGTGCAAAGTTTCAGTTCGATATCTTTAAAACTGAGAGACTAGTTTGCGTAGAAACAGACAGACGGACAGACAGACGGACAGACGGACATGGCTATATCAACTCAGGAGGTGATCCTGATCAAGAATATATATACTTTATAGGGTCGGAGATGTCTCCTTCACTGCGTTGCACACTTTTGACCAAAATTATAATACCCTCTGCAAGGGTATAAAAAGTAGTTTCGAGAAAAACGCGTTTAAAGTTTTACGTTAAGTTTTGGGCAGCGTAACTGAAGACCCCCTTAAGGAAAAAGTCTGGAAACGCTTCTGTTGCCGCTTCAAATATGATGGATGAAACCTTTGTGAACGGCTTAATACAGCATAATGATGGATATCACCTTTTGAAGGGCTTACGATCCTCTCCAGCTCATTGGGACGCTGAGAAGAAATAGGTTTTGGCTATGATCGGCAAATTGGATTACCCGCTTTTTTTTATAACGCTCTAGGCCGCTGAGACCAAGTGGAATGAGCTTCTTGTGAATTTAAGAAACATTTTGGATAACTAGTTCCGAAAAAGCTAGATTGATTAGATCGGACCCGGTTACTTGCGCGATGTACTTTGATTATAGACCACGTCATTTGATGAAATTATTTAATTTAAATATTTTCGAGGAATTTAAATTAACTCATTTTTACTGAAGAATTGACTTTCAACATAGGGGGTCCCCACACTCTCATGGAATGTACTGCCTTCAAAATCCAGAGTGACATTGGTCCCGGTTATTTAGAGGAGGAAATAGCTTTTATTGACTGATTCATTTCGACTAACGGAGATATCAGTTGCATAGGCACACCGCTACTTGCAAAAGGGAGATGGAAAATGTCGCTTTAATATGCCATTTACACCGATGCCGGAAACAAAAATTCTATATCCATTTTTCGATGACGAAAGAATTACATATAGGCAAAAAACCACATGGAGGAAAATTCAAGATCTTTTGGATGATATACGAAACATTACCGAAGTTGAAGTGCAACATTTAAACTAATTTGAAAATATGCTCAACAAACTAGAGGTCAAGTACCAAGCATATATTTTAGCTATTCGATCAACTTTAAAGAAGACGCAAATATTTCTACGTAGAAAAATTTCGGATAGAATGCTAAATGCTTACAATGAAGACATACTACAACTTCACCGAGCCAACATGGACATTCAATACATTTTAGATGTGTACGGTTGTTGTAGCTATATCATAAACTTTATCAACAAATCAAATAGAGGAGTTTCAATATTGCTTAGAGAAGCTATGGAAGAAATAACAGAAGGAGGACATCGCGATAGGTCTGTAAAGGAGAAACTCCAGCATCTTGGAAATAAGTTCATAAATGGAACCGAAATATCAGCTTAAAATATAATTTTTATGAAATGAAGGCTACTCAAAGAAAAAAGCACATTTTTGCAGAATATTATGTACATTATATTCTCCAAAATTATTCATATGATGCATTCTTAATACTCATAAAAAATCCCAACTTCCTAACTTTAAAAACACCAAAGTTATGGCATTTCCAATCGTTATATGGCAGCTATAGGATATAGTCGGCTGATCCTTATGAAATTTGGTAGGTCGGATTGATTGGCCAAAAATAAAAACCATAGAAAATCCCAACTTCCTAACTTTACAAACACCAAAGTTATGGCATTTCCGATAAATCAGTTATATGGCAGCTATAGGATATAGTCGGCCGATCCTTATGAAATTTAGTAAGTCGGATTGATTGGCCAAAAATAAAAACCCATAGAAAATCCCAACTTCCTAACTTTACAAACATCAAAGTTATGGCATTTCCGATCAATCAGTTATATGGCAGCTATAGGATATAGTCGGCCGATCCCGGCCGTTCTGACATATATACTGCGTGGAAAGGAAAGAAGGGTGTGTGCAAAGTTTCAGTTCGATATCTTTAAAACTGAGAGACTAGTTTGCGTAGAAACAGACAGACGGACAGACGGACAGACAGACGGACAGACGGACAGACGGACATGGCTATATCAACTCAGAAGGTGATCCTGATCAAGAATATATATACTTTATAGGGTCGGAGATGTCTCCTTCACTGCGTTGCACACTTTTGACCAAAATTATAATACCCTCTGCAAGGGTATAAAAAGTAGTTTCGAGAAAAACGCGTTTAAAATTTTACGTTATGTTTTGGGCAGCGTAACTGAATACCCCCTTAAGGAAAAAGTCTGGAAACGCTTCTGTTGCCGCTTCAAATATGATGGATGAAACCTTTGTGAACGGCTTAATACAGCATAATGATGGATATCACCTTTTGAAGGGCTTACGATCCTCTCCAGCTCATTGGGACGCTGAGAAGAAATAGGTTTTGGCTATGATCGGCAAATTGGATTACCCGCTTTTTTTTATAACGCTCTAGGCCGCTGAGACCAAGTGGAATGAGCTTCTTGTGAATTTAAGAAACATTTTGGATAACTAGTTCCGAAAAAGCTAGATTGATTAGATCGGACCCGGTTACTTGCGCGATGTACTTTGATTATAGACCACGTCATTTGATGAAATTATTTAATTTAAATATTTTCGAGGAATTTAAATGAACTCATTTTTACTGAAGAATTGACTTTCAACATAGGGGGTCCCCACACTCTCATGGAATGTACTGCCTTCAAAATCCAGAGTGACATTGGTCCCGGTTATTTAGAGGAGGAAATAGCTTTTATTGACTGATTCATTTCGACTAACGGAGATATCAGTTGCATAGGCACACCGCTACTTGCAAAAGGGAGATGGAAAATGTCGCTTTAATATGCCATTTACACCGATGCCGGAAACAAAAATTCTATATCCATTTTTCGATGACGAAAGAATTACAGATAGGCAAAAAACCACATGGAGGAAAATTCAAGATCTTTTGGATGATATACGAAACATTACCGAAGTTGAAGTGCAACATTTAAACTAATTTGAAAATATGCTCAACAAACTAGAGGTCAAGTACCAAGCATATATTTTAGCTATTCGATCAACTTTAAAGAAGACGCAAATATTTCTACGTAGAAAAATTTCGGATAGAATGCTAAATGCTTACAATGAAGACATACTACAACTTCACCGAGCCAACATGGACATTCAATACATTTTAGATGTGTACGGTTGTTGTAGCTATATCATAAACTTTATCAACAAATCAAATAGAGGAGTTTCAATATTGCTTAGAGAAGCTATGGAAGAAATAACAGAAGGAGGACATCGCGATAGGTCTGTAAAGGAGAAACTCCAGCATTTTGGAAATAAGTTCATAAATGGAACCGAAATATCAGCTTAGGAAGCTGTTTACAATATTTATACCCATTACTCGTAGAGTAAAAGGGTATATTGTATTCGTTCAAAAGTATGTAACAGCTAGAAGGAAGCGTTTCCGACCCTATAAAGTATATATATTCTTGATCAGGGTCACTAGCCGAGTCGATATAGCCATGTCCGTCTGTCCGTCTGTCCGTCTGTCTGTCTGTCCGTCTGTCCGTCCGTATGAACGCTGAGATCTCGGATACTATAAAAGCTAGAAGATTGGCATTTTGCATGCAGATTCTAGGAGTTCCTACGCAGCGCAAGTTTGTTTCAAAAAGGTGCCACGCCCCCTTTACCGCCCACAATCGCTCATATACGATTTTAAAAATTTTAATATTTCGGAAAAGTAAAAATGCAGTTTTATTGTGTTTATCAATACCTATCGAAATGTAGAAGAAATTTTTCAAATCGGACCATTCGTTAAAAAGTTATGCGTGATCTAAGTTTCTATCTCCATCTCCCTCGCACTCCCTTTACCTGAGTAACGGGTATCTGATAGTCGGGGCACCCGACTATAGCGTTCTCTCTTGTTTAGGGCTACATTTGTCAGAAACCAGTAACGGAAGCCAGTTCATAAATACATCGCTTCCTGAGCAAAGAGTACGAATGGTCAAGTCAAAAAAGAGTAGAAGCGACTGCCCTCAGACTCTACAGATATATACGTCGCAAGATTAAACGACTATTATATACTTAGGCCGGAAAGTATGGAGCAAATATGTCACGCGGATTTTGACGCACTCTACGATCGAAAAGTCCGCAAATGAAGAAAATGAATATGCGGAGCAAGAAGAGGAAGATGAAGAGGAGAATATTGCAGCGGAAAACCTAATCGTACTGAATAATTCAGGTACTCTTACCCCCCTGTATGGTATATACATTTTGTTTGCCTAATTTTTAATACATTTTTTCCGGATGCACAACATTTAAAGTAAAACTTTCCGAGTAAAACTTCCGAAGTTATGGGTTTTTGGGTGTCCAAAACTTTAAAACGCTCTCCTAAAAAGTTGCAATTTCGAAGTCGGTAAAAACGGTCCTGCATAATCTATTGAACGAATCGTTTTGAAATTTTGCACACTATTTCTGTACTTAAATCCTCAGGTACTGACGTCGATTTTTTTTTTTACAGATTATTTTTCATTTTATAATAAATATATCGAATTTTTAGGCTAAAATCAAGAGTTTGACTTCAAAGTGTTACCAAAAATCCAAAAATTGAATAAAAAAACTCAAATTAGTTACCTTTAGAAACATCTTAACTAATAAATTTTTTTTTTTAATTTTTTCTGATAATCCAGTAACGAGTTATGCTGTTCACCTCAAAACCTTTTTCTTGGAGGCGCCTACTGAGCTTGGCTGAGAACGGCTCATTTATTTTTTTTTCGATTAAAATTTGTGAAAACATATGTCCGCAGGTCAGCGGATGGTCGATACGATGGTAGTTCAGCACGTGTTTCTACCGGATTCTGCTCATTTGGGAAAGTGGTGGTGGGTTAAATCTTAACTACTCGTATGTGATGACTTCGCGTACGTAATTAATATGTTGTATTTAATTATAAATGTTAATATATTAAAGACAAGATATTTATTTAGTGACCATTAGCCACGGCCAAATTGGTTCTTTATTCTTTTATGTTCAAAATTCGAATGACTTACAATAATCTATTCGCTGCTGCGCTGCCTGCAAACATTGGCAGCGGCCGTCATGTATTTATCATCGTATATATGCTCACATATGTATTTGGCTGATAGTAGCGAGAGCGCGAGAGGAGTTGCATATGCATTCATTGTATGTGTCTTCAAGCCATGGGAATTTGCTGACACTTGCGCTTCCCATAAGTTGGCTGCACGAGTTTTGTGTATTTGTTTAAATGCACTGTAACACAATGCTGGTATCGGTACAGTGGGTACTCGCTACAATGATACATGCATACTACATCTCCCTCCTTTTGAGAAATAACGTAATGTAATGAAGTTATTTCCTAAATAATATGTTTTTTTTTTTTTTATTGTAATAAAATGAAATTATTCATAGTTATTAAAATTATAATCTAGAACTTATACAATATATTTGAAAATTTAAAGATTATAGATATTGTTCTGTATGATAAAAGAAATATAGAAAATTGGAAAATTTTATATTATTCAAAACGAGAATTTTGTTTTAATTAGAAATTATAGATATGATTTGATTTTTTTTTTATTGCTTATTTATTTATGGTATTTATTCTATGTATGGCCATACGGAAAAATTGTATAAGAGTGATTATGAAATACAAATTTGTAGCCTATCTTTATGAACTCTCTGTTCTTTGTTTTTATACCCTTGCAGAGGGTATTATAATTTTGGTCGGAAGTTTGTAACGCAGTGAAGGAGACGTTTCCGACCCTATAAAGTATATATATTCTTGATCAGGATCAATAGGGGAGTCGATATAGCCATGTCCGTCTGTCCGTCTGTTTCAATACCGTTTGCGAGCTCAGTTTAAAAGCTAGCGATCTGAAACTTTCACACTCGTCCTAAAACATGTGTACGCAGATCAAGTTTGAAAATCGCCCCGATAGGACGTCTATATCCTATAGCTCCCATAAGAAGAATGGGTGATGATATTTCGCGCAGTGTAAAAGCTATTGACATGAATCTTTCCAAATCGTATTTTTTTATGCATACCTTGATCAGGGTAAAAGCGCGTGGCGATCGGACGTCTATATCCTATAGCTCCCATAGGAACAATAGGGTAAAATCGGTCCAAATTTTATGTTTTGCAGAATATTTCGCGCTGTGTAAAAGCTATTGCTATAAATTTTTTCAAATCGTATTTTTTTATGCATTCCTTCATCAAGGTAAAAGCGCGTGCTGATCGGACGTCTATATCCTATAGCTTCCATAGGAACAATCGGATAAAACTTTCAAGAATGGAAGATATTACGCGCAGTGTAAAAGCTATTAACATAAATATTTCCAAATCTTATTTTTTTATGCATACCTTGATCAGGGTAAAAGCGCTTGGCGATCGGACGTCTATATCCTATAGCTCCCATTGGAACAATAGGGTGAAATCGGTTAAAATTTAATGATTTTTAGGATATTTCGCACAGTATATAAGCAATTGACATGAATCTTTCCAAATCGTATTTTTTTATGCATACCTTGATTAGGGTAAAAGCACGTGACGATCGGACGTCTATATCCTACAGCTCCCATAGGAATATCAGGGTGAAACCGGTCCAAATTTGATGATTTTCTGAATTTTTCGCGTAGTGTGTAAGCTACTGACATAAACTTTTCCAAGTCTTATTTATTACGCATATCTTGATTAGGGTAAAAGCGCTTGCCGATCGGATGTCTATTTCTTATAGCTTCCGTAGGAAAAATAGTTAAAGGCTGCGAAAGTATCCCTTTTTTTCTATTTTTCTATGACATGTTTGCAGTATAAAAGCAATTGACATTAAACGATGCAAATCTAGTTTATTTATGTATACCTTATTCCTTTCGCTACTTTTTCAGTTTTAGCAATTTCGGCAAAGTCTGCAAGGGTATTAAAACTTCGGCTTGCCGAAGTTAGCTTCCGTCCTCGTTAATATTTAAAATTCTTATATTATCATTATCTCCTATACCAATTACTGTATATGGTCCCGTATATTTGTATTCTACTTTGTGACCTGTTTCATCTAAACTACTACACTCACTCGCATATCTCTGCGTACACCCCAAAAAAATTGTCAAAATCAAACTTTGAACATTAATTGTTCGGCCATTTATGCATGTATTTTATTCATTCTTTTTTTAAACAAAACTATGGTTTATTGTCTTTATTGACGTAGAAATATTAAAAATATTCAACAGGGGGTTATATTTTATTTTTAATTTTAAACTTAACACTACGAAAAAGTGTACGCGCAAAAGTCTGCGTACAGCAGTTTTCAACTTCGAGGAATGCAGGATTGTGCGATTACCGTTAATTTTGTTTTCGCCAATCTACTTTAGAATGTCTAAAAATAGATATTACGCAGTTAAAATGAAACTTTTTCATTATAATAACGGACATATTGCAACATGGAACAAAAAGGCGAGGAAATTTCTGTTGAGGAGCGGAAAATTATATTAAAAGGTTTTTTGGATGGAAAATCTTATAGAGAAATTGGTGCTTTAGTTGGTGGAACCCACTCATCCATCCAAAGAGTGATAAATAACTACAACTCGGCTGGAAGTATCTTGCCAAAGGCTCGTTCTGGCCGTCCGCCTTTGCTTATAAACCACGAGCAGAGGAATATTATCAAATCTATTCAGCTCAACCTAAGGACGACAGCTCATCAGGCAAAGCTGAAGGTCGAGGATAGATTTTCCAAAACAGTTTCCGAGGATACTGTACGCCGGACCATAAAAAAGGCTGACTACCATAGCAGAGTCGCCCGCAAAAAACCTCTCATATCGGAAGTCAATAGACAAAAGCGCCTAACCTTTACTAATGAGTATATTTCCAAACACCAAGTCTTCTGGAATAAGGTTATATTTTCCGACGAAACTAAATTCTGCATATTTGGAATCAAGGGAAAGGTTTTGGTATGGAGGAAAAGCGGAGAAGCCTCAAATTAAGAAAATTTGGTTAGCACAGTAAAGCAAGGAGGAAGCGGAATAATGGTGTGGGGGTGTATGGCAGCAAGTGGCGTTGGAAAATTGGTATTTATCGAGTTAATAATGGATCAGAAAATCTATATTGACATATTAAAAAACAATTTAAAAGAAAGTGCTGAAAAATTAGGGCTCGAAAGTGAATGTTGGTTCCAACAAGACAACGACCCAAAGCATACGGCACAGAATACCAAGCTTTGGCTGCTGTATAACATCATAAATCAGCTGCGAACACCTCCCCAAAGTCCTGATCTAAGCCCAAATGAGCATTTTTTGGATCTTCTTGAGAGGAAAATCCGAAGACACACGATAACATCTAAAAAAAAGCTCAAGAATGTGATTCTCGAGGAGTAGGGGAAAATTACTGCAAATGAGACAAAAAAAAAAGTGGATTCCATCCCGAGACGCCTTACGGAAGTTCTGCAGAGAAAAGGATACCCTACCAGTTACTAAAAATAATATTATTTGTGTTTTAAACAGGTGTACGCAGACTTTTGCGGGTACATTTTTTGGTAGTGTTAAGTTCAAAATTAAAAATAAAATATAAGACACTGTTGAATAATTAAAAAAAAAATACGTCAATGAAGACAATAAATTATAATTATGTTTAAAAAAAGAATGGGTTGAATATATGCATAAATGGCCGAACAGCTAGGGTTTAAAGTTAGATTTTGAAATTTTTTTGGGGTGTACGCAGAGATATGCGAGTGAGTGTATATAAAAGTCTTCGAATAAAAAATGGGTCAGTGGTAAATTCCTACCAGAGCGGATTGACATAAAAATCTAGAAAAATCCGCATAATTCTGAAATAATTAGGAGACGTGTGTGAGGTACAAATTAAAACAATAAACTACCCCAAAGTGCCCCAAAATTCGATTCGTTTTTTTTTAAATTCTTTCTTTTGCCATTTTTCTGTTATAAATGTTGTTAAAATGGTTTAAAAAAATTATGATCATAATCTTATGGCATAGCCGCAACTAACTGCATTTAAATTTTTTGGAAATTCAGCCTCCTTAACCAAGTCCCCAATATTTTCCAATTCTCTTATGCGTGACGTCACGGCCTCCACATATGTTTGTATGTATGTTCTGCTGGCGCACTTTGCATTAAGTCGTAAATGAGTGTTTGTAGCATTTTAAGTGTGACCGCGCAGGGGAAAAAATGAAAATACCAGTCACAAAAAATTTAAAATGCGCGGTTAAAAAATCGATTATATCGCAAATCTTTTCATTTGTTTTCAAATGTTGAGTTATCTACAAACTTTGGATTTGTAAAAAACAAAAATAAACAATGATTCGCTCTGCTATGTACACACACACGCACGAAATATGTATATCCAAAAAATCAAGATAATACTGATATCCTTTTGCTAAAAGAATATTTAATTTACATTTCCACAACAGATTTAAGACATTTTGTAACCGATTTTTGTCATTTAAAATTCAAATCGCATTGATAATATTAAAAGAACATTAAATATTCAAACCAATTGATTCTCACGCTCTTTATTACACGTGCCTCATATTGTTTAAACAAATGCAAATGTTTAAACAATTTGATTCACGGCGTCCCCCACCTGTCTTTATTATTAATATAATCTTTTTCTTTTGCATACTTCTTTACGTCCCATTAAATGACCGTTTGCTGTAATTAATTCAAGTGAAACATAACCTGTTGGTCGTGTACAAATACTTCATTATTTGCCAATTGTTTTTTTTTTTTTAATGTGTGGAAAGAAGGTGTGTAAAGAGGGGTTGGGGGCCCAAAAACGCCAAAACTGTAATTAGGTGATAGATGGACAGCCTCTTAAAATTGTTAACCAAGATAAAAATAAAGGAAATTGTATTATTGGGGACGCATTTAACTTTTCCTTTGGCATATTTCTTAATTTTTCTTACATAAATATTTGCTTTCCTTATAAGCGTTGTCTACTGTGGATTCTCTTTTAAACTTTTTCTAAATCGTCAACAGTATGTGATTTTTTATTAACCCTTTCGTTACCAATGTGCATAAAATTACCTTTTCTACATTCTTCGGTTGTAATAGTAATAGTACATTAATATTATTTGTCAAGCAATAACATCACTAGAAGAAAGTAAACATAGCATGGCTTAAATGTTAAAAAAATGTATATTTGTTAAATTAAAATTTTAATTCTTTAATTTCAATTTGTAATTAAAAAAAAATAAAAAAAAAATTAAAAATTAAAAATAAAGAGTTCTAATCTAAATATAAACAAAAACAATGAAGAGTCTTAATTTTAGATTGTTTTTGAAAAACACTTTGTTTTTATTTTTGTCCTTCAATATAATGTATCGCCCTTAACTGCAAAACAAAAGATGTGGCAAAATAAAATGTAAGCGATCGGTATTTAAAAAAAAATTAAAATTAATATAATTAATTCAGTGGAAGCTTATCTGGTGGACATTATGATGTCTACAAGCCTATTGAAACCTTTAATGATAGGAGCTCTCCCACTCAAAATATATTAGAAGTTCCTTCTATGAAAAAAAAGAACATTCAAAGAAGAGGTGAACTTACTGATTTTTCTCGAAAAAAACAGAAAAAGATTGAAAATAAGAACTATCATGTTAGGCATCGTGAGGAACTTCAAACTGCAAAAAAAACACAACAAAAGAATACAAAGAGTGCACATTCGTGGAAAGTAAAACATAATTCCGCTTTTTTATACGATTTAAATCTGGCATACAATTCTGATAAATCAGTTGATATTGGAATAATGAATAAGAGATGCTCATTTTGTGGCGCCTTAAAATGGAAGGAAGAGTCAAAAGGTATGTGTTGCAAAGAGGGAAAAGTCCAGCTTCCATCTCTTAAAACATTACCAGATCCTCTTTTAAGTCTTTTAAATGGTGATCACCCAGACCATACACATTTTATGGGGCTTACCAGAAAATATAATAATTGTTTTCAAATTGTTTTCACATTTTATGGGGCTTACCAGAAAATATAATAATTGTTTTCAAATGACTTCATTTGGTGCGACAAAAGTTATTAATGAAGGTTATATGCCCACATTAAAGTACAGGGGCAAGTTTACCACTTAGTTGGTAGCGTTTTGCCAGCTTCTAAAGAAGAAGCTCAGTTTCTCCAAATTTATTTTATTGGTGAGGACAATGTAGAAGCCGATTTCAGGTGTAAAAACAGTCCTGGAGTTAAAAATGCGTTAGTTAAATCACTACAGTTGATGCTGCATGAAAGTAATCCATATGTTAAGGATTTTAAAACTGCTCTTAAAAGAGTTCCGAAGAATTGTAGCCAATTTAAAATGGTTATTCACGCCAATAAAAAGCCTGTTAGGGCTCATAGAGGTCGTTATAAACGCACCCCAAGCAAATGAGGTCGCTTTGGTATTAGTTGACCAACAATTTGAAAAAAGGGACATTATTATTGAGGGTTATAATAATCAGTTAAAAAGAATCAGTGAACTTCACCGATCTTATGACGCCCTACAATATCCATTAATGTTTTGTCATGGAGAAGATGGTTACACTATAGATATACCCAAAATTGACCCCGTTTCAAAAAAAAACGTTAAGAAAACAGTCTCAGCGTTAGATTTTTACAGTTTCCGAATAATGCTTAGAGAAAATGTATGGAATCACCTGCACTATTTTAGAGCTCTCTTTAGTCAATTTTTGGTTGATATGTATGCTAAAATAGAAACAGAAAGGCTTAATTTTATTCGGCTAAATCAAAAAAAGCTGAGAGCAGAAAGCTACATACATCTTCAAGATGCTATAGGTAGGAATGATGTAGATTTAGCACAGTTTGGACAGATGGTAATTTTACCTTCATCCTTTACTGGCTCGCCACGGTACATGCACGAAAAAACTCAAGATGCCATGACATATGTTCGTTATTATGGTCGTCCTGATCTTTTTATTACATTTACCTGTAATCCTAAATGGAAAGAAATTAAAAGTGCACTATTTTTAGGGCAGAAGCCTCACGATCGGCATGATATCATTGCTCGAGTCTTTCATTTAAAGGTCAAAGCTATAATGTCTTTAATTAATAGTCATAGTTTGTTTGGGGAAGTGCAATGCTTTATGTATACGATAGAGTGGCAGAAACGTGGTCTCCCACATGCACATATACTGATTTGGTTAAAGTCTAAGATCACGCCTCAACAAATTGATTCAATTATATGTGCAGAAATTTCAGATTCTGAAAAGGATCCTCTCCTATATGAGATTGTTAAGGCTAATATGATTCATGGACCATGTGGCCGCTTAAACCTAAAATCGCCCTGTATGAACGAGGGTAATTGTTCCAAAAAGTTTCCGCGATCGTTGCTTAATGAAACTGTTACTGGAAAAGATGGTTACCCTAAATATAGGCGAAGAGCACCTGAAGATGGTGGCTTCACCATGGAAATTAATGGAAACATAATTGACAATAGGTGGGTAGTGCCCTATAATTGTGTTCTCCTGCGGACCTTTTGAGGCTCATATTAATGTAGAGCTCTGTAGTTCAATTAAATCCATTAAATACGTTTGCAAATACATCAATAAGGGCAGTGATCAAGCTACATTTACTGTGGAAAGCCCTACTAATGAGGTTCAACTATATCAAAGCGGTCGATATATCAGTAGTTCTGAAGCAGTGTGGAGAATTCTTGCATTCCCCATACATGAAAGGTATCCGGCAATTGTACATTTGGCCGTGCATTTGGAAAATGGTCAACGGATATATTTTGATCCTAATAATCAAAATCAATTAGTTAACCAGTTAACCAACGCTTCAATAACGACACTGACTGGGTTTTTCGAACTTTGTAAAACGGATTCATTTGCAAGGACCCTTCTTTATGTTGAAGTACCTTCCTATTTCTCGTGGAACAATAAAAAGTTCCAAAGGAGAAAGAGAGGTAATATTGTACCTGGTTTTCCTGGAATTAGAATGGATGATGTTTTAGGTCGAGTTGGTATACACCCCTAAAAATAGTGAATGCTATTACCTAAGACTACTTCTTCATGAAGTGCGGGGACCAACCTCATTCTTATTTCTTAAAACAGTTAATAACATTACGTATGCTACATTTCAATTGGCATGTAAGGCTTTGGGCTTACTAGAAGATGACACACACTGGGAATATACCCTAAAGGAAGCAGCTTTATGTAAATCGCCAATTCAATTACGTGATTTATTTGCGGTGATGTTAGTAAATTGTCAAATGGCTGATGCCGCACATCTTTGGGAAATGTATAAAGAAAGCTTTTCAGAAGACATTTTGTACGAGTTTTCTCTAATAGTGGCAGAAGTCAATCAAGATCTACTGGATAGAGTGTTTAATAAATGTCTTATTTTAATCGAAGATATAACACTGTCCATTGGAGGTACGTGTCTATTAGACTATGGTTTGCCCGAACCGATTAGAGTTAGTAGACCACTTCAAAATAGGGAATATTTAAACGAAATAAATTACAATATTAATGAATTCGAATTAAGTAAAGACGAAAATTCCCTTAACGATGAGCAAAGAATGGCATTTCAAAAAATATTACAAAGTGTTCAAAATGAAAACGGTGAAATATTTTTTTTGGATGCCCCCGGTGGCACAGGCAAGACATTTTTATTGAATTTGTTGTTAGCAAAATTACGACATAATAATAATGTAGCATTGGCTGTTGCTTCTTCAGGTATAGCTGCTACGCTGTTAAATGGGGGACGCACAGCCCACTCTGTGTTTAAACTCCCATTGGATTTAATAAATGTAGAAACACCATGTTGCTCAATATCTAAACGGTGTAATATGGCATTGGTTTTTCAAGAATGTAGACTTATTGTTTGGGATGAATGCACAATGGCTCATAAGAGTGCTTTGAAGCGTTGGATAGAATGTTGAAAGATATTCGTGGTAATGATTTTCTAATGGGAGGTATGACGGTTTTATTATCTGGAGATTTTCGTCAAACGCTTCCTGTAGTTCCTCGAGGAACAAGGGCAGATGAAATACAAGCCTGCTTAAAATCATCATTTCTTTGGCCTACTATTCAAAAATTGTGCCTAACAAAAAACATGCGTGTGCATTTAAAAGGCGATACAACTGCTGGAATTTTCGCACATACATTATTGAGAATTGGAGACGGTCTTTTTCCAACTGTCGAAGGAAAAATAATTATTCCTTCAGGTTTAGGAACTGTTGTAACTTCCCTTGAGGAGCTCACATCAAATATATTTCCGGAAATTTCAAAAATCTCAACCAAATCATTAGATTGGTTTTCGGAGAGAGCAATATTAACTGCTAGAAATGATAGAGCTGTGGTAATAAATAACATACTGTTAAAATCATTTGATGGTATTGAAGTTACGTATAAGTCTATTGATTCAGTCACTGAAGTTGATGAAGCAGTTCATTTTCCGGTTGAATTTCTCAACCAACAAAATCCACCTGGACTTCCCTTACACATTCTAAAGCTTAAGATTGGTGCACCAATTATGCTGTTGAGAAATTTAAGACCCCCAAAACTATGTAACGGTACAAGATTGCAAGTAAAAGCTCTTCATAACAATTTAATCGAAGCTGTGGTTTTTACTGGCTGTGCCAAAGGAGAAATTGTTTTTATACCACGAATACCCCTAATACCATCAAATCTACCGTTTCAGTTTAAAAGACTTCAGTTCCCTGTAAAAGTTTGCTTTGCAATAACGATAAATAAATCGCAAGGTCAGACCTTAAAACTAGCTGGACTAGATTTAAGGGACGATTGCTTCTCTCATGGTCAGTTTTATGTGGCCTGTTCAAGAGTTAGCTCCTCTGAGTCTTTAATTATTTTAGCGCCAGAAGGAAAATCAAAAAATATCGTTTATAGAGAAGTCTTGCAAAAATGTTAAACATTTCTAATTAAAATGCACTGTGGAATAGGCCTCATGGGGAAACCACAAAAAAAAAAACGCGCCAAAACCTATACCTCTATGGTGGTGTGGAAATGTGGAATGGTTTTAGTTTAAATAAAGTAGCAAATAAAAAAGTTAATCAAAAGTATAGTTTTAAGCGATATAGTTAGGAAATTGCTAATCTTAATTTCCGCAGGCGAAGCTGCGGGCTACCTTGCTAGTTCTTTAATAAGACTCGATCTCCTATTTTTATACCCTTGCAGAGGGTATTATAATTTCAGTCAAAAGTTTGCAACGCAGTGAAGGAGACATTTCCGACCCTATAAAGTATATATATTCTTGATCAGCATCACCAGGAGAGTCGATCTAGCCATGTGCGTCTGTCCGTCTGTCCGTCTGTCCGTCTGTCCGTCCGTCTGTCCGTCCGTTTCTACGCAAACTAGTCCCTCAGTTTTAAAGCTATCTGCTTGAAACTTTCCCAAAAGTTGTCTTTCTATTGCAGGTAGTATATAAGTCGGAGCGAGCCGGATCGGGCGACTATATCATATAGCTGCCATATAACTGAACGATCGGAAAAGCCATAACATTGGTGTTTTTAAAGTTAGGAAGTTGGGATTTTCTATGAGTTTTTATTTTTGGCCAATTAATCCGACCTACCGAATTTCATATGGATCGGACGACTATATCCTATAGCCGCCATATAACTGATTGATCGGAAATGCCATAACTTTGGTGTTTGTAAAGTTAGGAAGTTGGGATTTTCTATGGGTTTTATTTTTGGCCAATCAATCCGACCTACCAAATTTCATAAGGATCGGCTGACTATATCCTATAGCTGCCATATAACTGAACGATTGGAAATGCCATAACTTTGGTGTTTTTAAAGTTAGGAAGTTGGGACTTTTTATGAGTATTAAGAATACATCATATGAATAATTTTGAAGAATATAATTTACAGAATATTCTGCAAGGGTATATCAACTTCGGCTACGTCCGAAGTTAGCTTTCCTTTCTTGTTAGTTCAAAATCTAAACATTTTTTATCATAATGACATTTTTGTTTTCTTTTATTTGATTCTAATATTAATCTGGCTCTTTTGAAAGCTTGTTCTAATCTAAACTTTGTTTCTTTTGCATAATCATCTATATTATATATAGGTTCTATTCTATCTACGCTATTAAAATGTTTTGGTAAATTCGAAGTTCTACCAAACACTAACTCATATGGACAGTAATCATGTGCCATAGAAGGTGTCGTGTTGAAACAAAAAACAAAGTATTTTAACCATACATCCCAATCTGTCTTATCAGTTGAGATGTACGTACGTATAAATTCATTAAAGGTTCTGTGGCTTCGTTCCACAGTTCCGACAGTCTGATGATGGTGTGCTGTCGATGTTATATGTTTGATATTTAGGTTTTTGCAAAGATGTTCAATTAAAGAATTTTTGTATTCTGTTCCCATGTCCGTAATGAACGTCCTCATTGGACCGTACTTTAGAATAAATTCTTCGAATATAGCCTTTGCTACTGTTTTTTGCATTTTAATTTGGTACTGGTATAGCAACAAGATATTTTGACAGATCACATATTAAAGTGACTGCATATTCATTTCCTTGGTCTGATTTCGGTAGTGGACCGATCGTATCCACAATTACCTTATCGAATACCATTTCTGGGGTTTCTGTAATTGTTAAAGGAGTTTTGGTATGTCTTGTTGTTTTTGACATTTGGCATTTTGGACATTTAAGTATGTACTGGGTTATATCTTTACTCATCCCTTTCCAATAGTAGTGTCTTCTGACCTTGGCCAAGGTTTTTGTTATACCTGAGTGTCCTCCTTGAATAGGATCATCATGTAGTGTAGACAATATTGCTTCTTTTTCATTATTAGTTATTATTAGGGTCACCGGGTTGAGTAGCGCTACTCTTAATGATTTTAATATTTTGTTGCCCATTTTTTAAAATTTATCTATTGAAATATTTTCAAAGATATTATCCCATGGTGCCACTTTAAGTTGGGTAATTTTTTGTTTACCAGCCTGCAGTTCAAGCCTTTGGAAAAACTGACCTAAATCAAGAGTTCCATTAGTATACAAATCTCCAACATCATATCTTGCTGTAATTTTTTTCCATGTTTGAAAAAACATAAATTATTATTCACATGCAAGGTCACTACTTTACGTACTTCGTCATTGTTAATGACTTCATATACGTTGGGCTTAGAAGCTTTTATTTGAGATTGCCTAGGCAATTTTACTTTATCTTTTCCTGCGCAGGAATTTTGTCTACTTTTTTGTCTTGTTGTGACTTGTAATATATTTGCCGTAATATTTTTATACCCTTGCAGAGGGTATTATAATTTTGGTCAAAAGTGTGCAACGCAGTGAAGGAGACATCTCCGACCCTATAAAGTATATATATTCTTGATCAGGATCACCTCCTGAGTTGATATAGCCATGTCCGTCTGTCCGTCTGTCTGTCCGTCTGTCTGTTTCTACGCAAACTAGTCTCTCAGTTTTAAAGATATCGAACTGAAACTTTGCACACACCCTTCTTTCCTTTGCACGCAGTATATATGTCGGAACGGCCGAGATCGCCGACTATATCCTATAGCTGCCATATAACTGATTGATCGGAAATGCCATAACTTTGGTGTTTGTAAAGTTAGGAAGTTGGGATTTTCTATGGGTTTTATATTTGGTAAATAACTCCGACCTACCAATTTCATAAGGATCGGCCGACTATATCCTATAGCTGCCATATAACTGATTTATCGGAAATGCCATAACTTTGGTGTTTTTTAAGTTAGGAAGTTGGGATTTTCTATGGGTTTTATTTTTGGCCAATCAATCCGACATATTAAATTTCATAAGGATCGGCCGACTATATCCTATAGCTGCCATATAACTGAACGATTGGAAATGCCATAACTTTGGTGTTTTTAAAGTTAGGAAGTTGGGACTTTTTATGAGTATTAAGAATGCATCATATGAATAATTTTGGAGAATATAATGTACATAATATTCTGCAAGGGTATTTCAACTTCGGCTCCGCCCGAAGTTAGCTTTCCTTTCTTGTTATACCCATTACTCGTAGAGTAAAAGGGTATATTGTATTCGTGCAAAAGTATGTAACAGCTAGAAGGAAGCGTTTCCGACCCTATAAAGTATATATATTCTTGATCAGGGTCACTAGCCGAGTCGATATAGCCATGTCCGTCTGTCTGTCTGTCTGTCTGTCCGTCTGTCCGTCTGTCCGTCTGTCCGTCCGTATGAACGCTGAGATCTCGGATACTATAAAAGCTAGAAGATTGGCATTTTGCATGCAGATTCTAGGAGTTCCTACGCAGCGCAAGTTTGTTTCAAAAAGGTGCCACGCCCCCTTTAACGCCCACAATCGGTAAAATACGATTTTAAAAATTTTAATATTTCGGAAAAGTAAAAATGCAGTTTTATTGTGTTTATCAATACCTATCGAAATGTAGAAGAAATTTTTCAAATCGGACCATTCGTTAAAAAGTTATGCGTGATCTAAGTTTCTATCTCCATCTCCCTCGCACTCCCTTTACCTGAGTAACGGGTATCTGATAGTCGGGGCACCCGACTATAGCGTTCTCTCTTGTTTAGGGCTACATTTGTCAGAAACCAGTAACGGAAGCCAGTTCATAAATACATCGCTTCCTGAGCAAAGAGTACGAATGGTCAAGTCAAAAAAAGAGTTGAAGCGACTGCCCTCAGACTCTACAGATATATACGTCGCAAGATTAAACGACTATTATATACTTAGGCCGGAAAGTATGGAGCAAATATGTCACGCGGATTTTGACGCACTCTACGATCGAAAAGTCCGCAAAACCAGAAATGAAGAAAATGAATATGCGGAGCAAGAAGAGGAAGATGAAGAGGAGAATATTGCAGCGGAAAACCTAATCGTACTGAATAATTCAGGTACTCTTACCCCCCTGTATGGTATATACATTTTGTTTGCCTAATTTTTAATACATTTTTTCCGGATGCACAACATTTAAAGTAAAACTTTCCGAGTAAAACTTCCGAAGTTATGGGTTTTTGGGTGTCCAAAACTTTAAAACGCTCTCCTAAAAAGTTGCAATTTCGAAGTCGGTAAAAACGGTCCTGCATAATCTATTGATCGAATCGTTTTGAAATTTTGCACACTATTTCTGTACTTAAATCCTCAGGTACTGACGTCGATTTTTTTTTTTTACAGATTATTTTTCATTTTATAATAACTATTTTATAATAAATATATCGAATTTTTAGGCTAAAATCAAGAGTTTGACTTCAAAGTGTTACCAAAAATCCAAAAATTGAATAAAAAAAACTCAAATTAGTTACCGTTAGAAACATCTTAACTAATAAAATTTTTTTAAAAATTTTTTCTGATAATCCAGTAACGAGTTATGCTGTTCACCTCAAAACCTTTTTCTTGGAGGCGCCTACTGAGCTTGGCTGAGAACGGCTCATTTATTTTTTTTTTCGATTAAAATTTGTGAAAACATATGTCCGCAGGTCAGCGGATGGTCGATACGATGGTAGTTCAGCACGTGTTTCTACCGGATTCTGCTCATTTGGGAAAGTGGTGGTGGGTTAAATCTTAACTACTCGTATGTAATGACTTCGCGTACGTAATTAATATGTTGTATTTAATTATAAATGTTAATATATTAAAGACAAGATATTTATTTAGTGACCATTAGCCACAGCCAAATTGGTTCTTTATTCTTTTATGTTCAAAATTCGAATGACTTACAATAATCTATTCGCTGCTGCGCTGCCTGCAAACATTGGCAGCGGCCGTCATGTATTTATCATCGTATATATGCTCACATATGTATGTATTTGGCTGATAGTAGCGAGAGCGCGAGAGGAGTTGCATATGCATTCATTGTATGTGTCTTCAAGCCATGGGAATTTGCTGACACTTGCGCTTCCCATAAGTTGGCTGCACGAGTTTTGTGTATTTGTTTAAATGCACTGTAACACAATGCTGGTATCGGTACAGTGGGTACTCGCTACAATGATACATGCATACTACATCTCCCTCCTTTTGAGAAATAACGTAATGTAATGAAGTTATTTCCTAAATAATATGTTTTTTTTTTTTTTTATTGTAATAAAATGAAATTATTCATAGTTATTAAAATTATAATCTAGAACTTATACAATATATTTGAAAATTTAAAGATTATAGATATTGTTCTGTATGATAAAAGAAATATAGAAAATTGGAAAATTTTATAGTATTCAAAACGAGAATTTTGTTTTAATTAGAAATTATAGATATGATTTGATTTTTTTTTTATTGCTTATTTATTTATGGTATTTATTCTATGTATGGCCATACGGAAAAATTTTATAAGAGTGATTATGAAATAAAAATTTGTAGCCTATCTTTATGAACTCTCTGTTCTTTATTTTTATACCCTTGCAGAGGGTATTATAATTTTGGTCGGAAGTTTGTAACGCAGTGAAGGAGACGTTTCCGACCCTATAAAGTATATATATTCTTGATCAGGATCAATAGGGGAGTCGATATAGCCATGTCCGTCTGTCCGTCTGTTTCAATACCGTTTGCGAGCTCAGTTTAAAAGCTAGCGATCTGAAACTTTCACACTCGTCCTAAAACATGTGTACGCAGATCAAGTTTGAAAATCGCCCCGATAGGACGTCTATATCCTATAGCTCCCATAGGAACAATCGGATATATCTAGCAAGAATTGATGATATTTCGCGCAGTGTAAAAGCTATTGACATGAATCTTTCCAAATCGTATTTTTTTATGCATACCTTGATCAGGGTAAAAGCGCGTGGCGATCGGACGTCTATATCCTATAGCTCCCATAGGAACAATAGGGTAAAATCGGTCCAAATTTTATGTTTTGCAGAATATTTCGCGCTGTGTAAAAGCTATTGCTATAAATTTTTTCAAATCGTATTTTTTTATGCATTCCTTCATCAAGGTAAAAGCGCGTGCTGATCGGACGTCTATATCCTATAGCTTCCATAGGAACAATCGGATAAAACTTTCAAGAATGGAAGATATTACGCGCAGTGTAAAAGCTATTAACATAAATATTTCCAAATCTTATTTTTTATGCATACCTTGATCAGGGTAAAAGCGCTTGGCGATCGGACGTCTATATCCTATAGCTCCCATTGGAACAATAGGGTGAAATCGGTTAAAATTTAATGATTTTTAGGATATTTCGCACAGTATATAAGCAATTGACATGAATCTTTCCAAATCGTATTTTTTTATGCATACCTTGATTAGGGTAAAAGCACGTGACGATCGGACGTCTATATCCTACAGCTCCCATAGGAATATCAGGGTGAAACCGGTCCAAATTTGATGATTTTCTGAATTTTTTCGCGTAGTGTGTAAGCTACTGACATAAACTTTTCCAAGTCTTATTTATTTACGCATATCTTGATTAGGGTAAAAGCGCTTGCCGATCGGATGTCTATTTCTTATAGCTTCCGTAGGAAAAATAGTTAAAGGCTGCGAAAGTATCCCTTTTTTTCTATTTTTCTATGACATGTTTGCAGTATAAAAGCAATTGACATTAAACGATGCAAATCTAGTTTATTTATGTATACCTTATTCCTTTCGCTACTTTTTCAGTTTTAGCAATTTCGGCAAAGTCTGCAAGGGTATTAAAACTTCGGCTTGCCGAAGTTAGCTTCCGTCCTCGTTAATATTTAAAATTCTTATATTATCATTATCTCCTATACCAATTACTGTATATGGTCCCGTATATTTGTATTCTAATTTGTGACCTGTTTCATTCTTTAATAAGACTCGATCTCCTATTTTTATACCCTTGCAGAGGGTATTATAATTTCAGTCAAAAGTTTGCAACGCAGTGAAGGAGACATTTCCGACCCTATAAAGTATATATATTCTTGATCAGCATCACCAGGAGAGTCGATCTAGCCATGTGCGTCTGTCCGTCCGTCTGTCCGTCCGTCTGTCCGTCCGTTTCTACGCAAACTAGTCCCTCAGTTTTAAAGCTATCTGCTTGAAACTTTCCCAAAAGTTGTCTTTCTATTGCAGGTAGTATATAAGTCGGAGCGAGCCGGATCGGGCGACTATATCATATAGCTGCCATATAACTGAACGATCGGAAAAGCCATAACATTGGTGTTTTTAAAGTTAGGAAGTTGGGATTTTCTATGAGTTTTATTTTTGGCCAATTAATCCGACCTACCGAATTTCATATGGATCGGACGACTATATCCTATAGCCGCCATATAACTGATTGATCGGAAATGCCATAACTTTGGTGTTTGTAAAGTTAGGAAGTTGGGATTTTCTATGGGTTTTATTTTTGGCCAATCAATCCGACCTACCAAATTTCATAAGGATCGGCTGACTATATCCTATAGCTGCCATATAACTGAACGATTGGAAATGCCATAACTTTGGTGTTTTTAAAGTTAGGAAGTTGGGACTTTTTATGAGTATTAAGAATACATCATATGAATAATTTTGAAGAATATAATTTACAGAATATTCTGCAAGGGTATATCAACTTCGGCTACGTCCGAAGTTAGCTTTCCTTTCTTGTTAGTTCAAAATCTAAACATTTTTTATCATAATGACATTTTTGTTTTCTTTTATTTGATTCTAATATTAATCTGGCTCTTTTGAAAGCTTGTTCTAATCTAAACTTTGTTTCTTTTGCATAATCATCTATATTATATATAGGTTCTATTCTATCTACGCTATTAAAATGTTTTGGTAAATTCGAAGTTCTACCAAACACTAACTCATATGGACAGTAATCATGTGCCATAGAAGGTGTCGTGTTGAAACAAAAAACAAAGTATTTTAACCATACATCCCAATCTGTCTTATCAGTTGAGATGTACGTACGTATAAATTCATTAAAGGTTCTGTGGCTTCGTTCCACAGTTCCGACAGTCTGATGATGGTGTGCTGTCGATGTTATATGTTTGATATTTAGGTTTTTGCAAAGATGTTCAATTAAAGAATTTTTGTATTCTGTTCCCATGTCCGTAATGAACGTCCTCATTGGACCGTACTTTAGAATAAATTCTTCGAATATAGCCTTTGCTACTGTTTTTGCATTTTAATTTGGTACTGGTATAGCAACAAGATATTTTGACAGATCACATATTAAAGTGACTGCATATTCATTTCCTTGGTCTGATTTCGGTAGTGGACCGATCGTATCCACAATTACCTTATCGAATACCATTTCTGGGGTTTCTGTAATTGTTAAAGGAGTTTTGGTATGTCTTGTTGTTTTTGACATTTGGCATTTTGGACATTTAAGTATGTACTGGGTTATATCTTTACTCATCCCTTTCCAATAGTAGTGTCTTCTGACCTTGGCCAAGGTTTTTGTTATACCTGAGTGTCCTCCTTGAATAGGATCATCATGTAGTGTAGACAATATTGCTTCTTTTTCATTATTAGTTATTATTAGGGTCACCGGGTTGAGTAGCGCTACTCTTAATGATTTTAATATTTTGTTGCCCATTTTTTAAAATTTATCTATTGAAATATTTTCAAAGATATTATCCCATGGTGCCACTTTAAGTTGGGTAATTTTTTGTTTACCAGCCTGCAGTTCAAGCCTTTGGAAAAACTGACCTAAATCAAGAGTTCCATTAGTATACAAATCTCCAACATCATATCTTGCTGTAATTTTTTTCCATGTTTGAAAAAACATAAATTATTATTCACATGCAAGGTCACTACGTCACTCGTCATTGTTAATGACTTCATATACGTTGGGCTTAGAAGCTTTTATTTGAGATTGCCTAGGCAATTTTACTTTATCTTTTCCTGCGCAGGAATTTTGTCTACTTTTTGTCTTGTAGTGACTTGTAATATATTTGCCGTAATATTTTTATACCCTTGCAGAGGGTATTATAATTTTGGTCAAAAGTGTGCAACGCAGTGAAGGAGACATCTCCGACCCTATAAAGTATATATATTCTTGATCAGGATCACCTCCTGAGTTGATATAGCCATGTCCGTCTGTCCGTCTGTCCGTCTGTCTGTCCGTCTGTCCGTCTGTCTGTTTCTACGCAAACTAGTCTCTCAGTTTTAAAGATATCGAACTGAAACTTTGCACACACCCTTCTTTCCTTTGCACGCAGTATATATGTCGGAACGGCCGAGATCGGCCGACTATATCCTATAGCTGCCATATAACTGATTGATCGGAAATGCCATAACTTTGGTGTTTGTAAAGTTAGGAAGTTGGGATTTTCTATGGGTTTTATATTTGGTAAATAACTCCGACCTACCAAATTTCATAAGGATCGGCCGACTATATCCTATAGCCGCCATATAACTGATTGATCGGAAATGCCATAACTTTGGTTTTTGTTAAGTTAGGAAGTTGGGATTTTTTGGGATGAGTACTAAGAATGCATCACATGAACAATTTTGGAGAATATAATTTACAGAGTATTCTGCAAGGGTATATCAACTTCGGCTCCGCCCGAAGTTAGCTTTCCTTTCTTGTTAAGATCTTTAATTGTTATTCTAGAGAGGGCGTCTGCCACGAAGTTATCTTTTCCCTTTAGATACTCGACTGTGAAATCATATTCCTCCAATTCGAGCCGCATGCGTGTGAGTTTTGAACTAGGATTGACCAATGAAAATAAGTATGTTAGTGGTCTATGATCGGTTTTAACTGTAAAATGTTTGCCATAAATATATGGTCGAAAATGTGTAATTGCCCAATGAATTGCCGCTAGTTCCTGTTCTGTAGTGCTTTTATTGCTTTCAGCTTTTGTAAATGAACGTGATGCGTATGCTATCGGGAGTTGGAGTCCGTTATTGTTTTGAGTTACACATGCTTGTTTACTTGCATCCGTTATCATACAAAATTCTTTAAGGAAATCAGGATATTGTAATAAAGTAGGTTCTATAAGTTTATCTTTTAAATATTGGAATGAGTTTTGGCATTCGGAAGACCATATAAATAGAACATTCTTTTTACATAATCTAGTTATGTGCCGTGAATAGTCGGCGAAGTTTTGAATGAAACGTCTATAATAATTGCAAAATGCTATAAATCGTCTAGCGCTATCTGCATCATGTGGGACTGGATAGTTTTTTATTACATCATATTTCTTGTCGTCCGGTAAGATGCCTTTGTCTGTGCATTTATGACCAAGGAAGGTCACTTCATGCATAAAAAATGAACATTTATATGGATGTAGTTTTAAATTGTACTTTCTGCATATTTCAAAGATGTCTTTTAAGTTTTTTAACATATGATTTTCAGAACATCCAATGACTATTAAATCATCCATATAAAGGAATGCTTGAGAAGCTTCAAGTCCAGAAAATGCAATAGTCATCATTCTCTGAAATGAATTTGGGGCTATTTTCAAACCGAAAGGTAATCGCGTGAAACGATATGAGCCATTGCTCGTTGAAAACGACGTTATGTTTCTTGAATTTTCTTCTAGTTCAATTTGATGGAATCCTGACATTAAATCAAGGCACGAGAAATACTTTGCTCTACCTAGTTGGTCCAAAATGTCATCAATTCTTGGATAGAAGTTTTTTGTTGATTTGGCGATAGTCGACTACTAGTCTCCATTTCTTTTTGTTCGAACCCTTACGTGTTTTCTTTGGGACAAGTAGAAGTGGACTGTTGTATTCTGATACAGATGGTTCGACTATATTGTTTTTAATTAATTTTCCTACTTGTTTTTTAATTTCCTCAACTTGGCTGTGCGGGCTTCGATAATTTTTTTTAATATAAATTGGTTCATCGTCCTTCAATCTCAATTTTTGCTTGTAAAAATTATTTGTTGTTATTGATTCGGTTTCAAGACTGAATACGTCAGTATATTTTCCACATAGTTCGGTTAATTGTTGATTTGAATTGAACGGGAAAATTTTTTTTAGTTCTTCTAAGATGTTTTGTTCTCTATTACTTGAAGTGTTCTGAATTACATTATAATCGGAAATTGGTTCACATTTTAAATTACTTATGCTAATCAATTGATCAGTGTTGGTTGTGTTTAGTAATCGGACAAATGAATTCTCTTTTGTTGTTATGGTATTGGCAATGTAAATACCAGGTTGAATCTCCTGATTTGGTATTAATATAATATTGGAATATAAATGTGAATGTCTATATTATTTGGTCTTATTATAAACCAATCCTCTGTAGGGTTAAGATCTATTTGGCAGTTTAATTCTTTTATAAAATCGATTCCTATTATCCCATCACATGGAATCGCAAAATCTTGATTTACTATATGAAAATTATATGGAATTATATATTTGTCTGTTTGGAGTTCTATTGGACAAAGTCCTTTGGATTTTATTATTCCCTTGCCTATTCCTTGGATATTTATTGTATTTATACCCGTTACTCGTAGAGTAAAAGGGTATATTGTATTCGTGCAAAAGTATGTAACAGCTAGAAGGAAGCGTTTCCGACCCTATAAAGTATATATATTCTTGATCAGGATCACTAGCCGAGTCGATCTAGCCATGTCCGTCTGTCCGTCTGTCTGTCTGTCCGTCTGTCTGTCCGTATGAACGCTGAGATCTCGGAAACTATAAAAGCTAGAAGATTGGCATTTTGCATGTAGATTTTATGAGTTCCTACGCAGCACAAGTTTGTTTCAAAAAGGTGCTACGCCCCCTTTAACGCCCACAATCGCTAAAATACGATTTTAAAAATTTAAATATTTCGGAAAAATAAAAATTCAGTTTTGTTGTGTTTATCAATACCTATCGAAACATCTATCTCCATCTCCCTCGCACTCCCTTTACCTGAGTAACGGGTATCTGATAGTCGGGGCACCCGACTATAGCGTTCTCTCTTGTTTTAATTTGTATATTGTTAAAGATATCTGCATTTTCTTTTAAAAGTGATATATTTGCTCCCGTATCCACAATGAACGTAAGCTGCTTACCTGTTTCTGAATTAATAAATGGTACGAAGATATTGAGATTGAGGTTGATTGTATAAACCGTTAGTATTTTTAATTTCTCGTATCTAAAGGGGTCTGTGAGTTTCCCGAAACTGGCTGGGTAACGCGGACATTATTGTTTTGTTGTGTGTTGCTGAAGTTGGTTATTGTTGTTTCCTCTATAATTTCCACGACCTCCATTATAGTTATTGGTCTGGTTATCATAGTTTCGAATATAACCATTATTTTGGTTGTAACCGTTATTTTATCGGTTGTAGCCGTTATATTGGTAATACCCATTATTGTGGTACGACCATTTCCTCTACCTCTACCACGGTAGTTACCTCTGAAGTGGTTACCTCTACAGGCCTATCCTTTGTTTGCAAATAGAATTGCGTTGGCATTACCCGTCATTTCAGTACTACATTGTATGTACTTTGTGACAGCCTCATTCATTGATGAGAAGTTGCCGGCCTCAAGGATTGTTTTGAGTCGGCCATGCTCACAATTTTTGATCATTGTGCTTATAGCCTCCTTGGTGGTGAATTTGTCTGCATGTTCAGCGGGTAATCCTTTATCAATATACGAAGCTTCAAGATGCTTTCGTAAGTTTTCAATTTCAGTTGTGAATTTTTCTGCTGTTCTTCCTTTTGAGTAGTTTTCGACATTTTTGCTCTAACTACATCGGATGTTTCTCCGATAATTGTGTCTTGTAATTTTTTTATAATTCCGTTTATAGTAGATTCATTTTGCACTTTATACAAAGATGAACCCACAATTTTTGATTTTATGACTTCAACAGCTAACTCTTCAAATGTGCCTTTAGTTAGGTTTACTAATTTCAAAGCAGTGACAAATCTTTGAAGGTTAATTTTTGTCCGTTGAATTCAGGTATAGCATTTGCTATATCTTTAATATATGCCCGTTGGGCAACAGTATCGTCCGTCATTATTATTATTTGATGTTATTCGATTTCGCAATCGGAATCAGCTGGTTTCTGATCTGATAATTCAAATTGAAAAAGTACAGCTGGAATTGTAAGATTATTCAAATCTTTCTCCTCTATTTCTGGGCTATCAAATTCAAATTCTTCTATCTGTACCGGGTCGACTTCTGGTGGATCTGATGATTCCAATTCGTCACCAGTTTCTACTTTCAGAGGGGTGTTTAGTATTGTTGGTATTGAAATATTTAAATTATACCTTTCTTTTATAGTTATTAAGTTCGTTCGAAGTCTGGTCAGAAATTTCGATACCTCAGACCAACGATTTTTATCTAGGCGATCTCTTTGTTCATGTATTAGTATACGCGCACTGTTAAAGCGAGTTACTAATATTTCCACATGTTTATTTATAGTGGTTTGTTGTCTTGATCAATTTTGCGTTAAGGATTTATAGGATTTATCGAAATCGCTTTTTAAGTTATTTAGAACCTTATATAATTCACTCCATTCCATTATAATATGGATATGAATTATTTTTGTAAACTACTGAAATGCTAGTTCTGCCTAATATGTCATGATCGCTTCGAATTGTTCTCACATGGATACCCGGGATAGTGCTCAATACCATTGCTTTTTGTTTATTAGATCAATGTATTAAAGGAGAGAATTCTAAATTATATGTTGTCATATATAAATTTTCTAACTCATAGATAGTAATCGGAGTCGTTGAAACCAGTGTTATTATTTTTTCGCTAAAGTTTGGATCCCTCATATAGGTATTAATAACTGCCTCTACGTTTGTCATTGTTTTACTGATCTACCTAAATTTGTGACCACAAAAAAATATATTAATGTTTATTTTTCGATTTAAATTTTGTTAGATTTCATTTTATATTTTTTTTTTTTTTAGCTGTCAATAATACTTGAAATTATAACAAGAAAGGAAAGCTAACTTCGGGCGGAGCCGAAATTGATATACCCTTGCAGAATACTCTGTAAATTATATTCTCCAAAATTATTCATATGATGCAACTTAATACTCATAAAAAATCCCAACTTTCTAACTTTAAAAACAACAAAGTTATGGCATTTCCATTCGTTCAGTTATATGGCAGCTATAGGATATAGTCGGCCGATCCTTATGAAGTTTGGTAGGTCGGATTAATTGGCTAAAAATAAAACCCATAGAAACCCTAACTTTACAAAGTTATGACATTTCCTATCAATCAGTTATATGGCGGCAATAGGATATAGTCGGCCGAGACTTATGAAATTTGGTAGGTCGGATTGCTTGGCCAAATATAAAACCCATAGAAAATCCCAACTTCCTAACTTTACAAACACCAAAGTTATGGCATTTCCGATCAATCAGTTATATGGCAGCTATAGGATATAGTCGGCCGATCCTTATGAAGTTTGGTAGGTCGGATTAATTGGCTAAAAATAAAACCCATAGAAACCCTAACTTTACAAACACCAAAGTTATGACATTTCCAATTATTCAGTTATATGGCAGCTATAGGATATAGTCGGCCGATCCTTATGACATTTGGTAGGTCGGATTGATTCGCCAAATATAAAACCCATAGAAAATCCCAACTTCCTAACTTTACAAACACCAAAGTTATGGCATTTCCGATCAATCAGTTATATGGCAGCTATAGGATATAGCCGGCCGATCCTTATGAAATTTGGTAGGTCGGATTGATTGGCCAATAATAAAACCCATATGAAATCCCAGCTTCCTAACTTTACAAACACCAAAGTTATGGCATTTCCGAACAATCAGTTATATGGCAGCTATAGGATATAGTCGGCCGATCCCGGCCGTTCCGACATATATACTGCGTGCAAAGAAAGAAGGGTGTGTGCAAAGTTTCAATTCGACATCTTTAAAACTGAGAGACTAGTTTGCGTAGAAACAGACAGACGGACAGACGGACAGACAGACGGACAGACGGACAGACGGACATGGCTATATCAACTCAGGAGGTGATCCTGATCAAGAATATATATACTTTATAGGGTCGGAGATGTCTCCTTCACTGCGTTGCACACTTTTGACCAAAATTATAATACCCTCTGCAAGGGTATAAAAATATCTGCCATACGATTTTAGTATAAAGCCTAAACAGAGGTTAGTAATTTTCAAGCAGCGTTTTCGCGCATCGGCTTGAGTTAGAAATATTAAATTAATGGCAACTAGGGCATTGGCATAATTGCAGCCTTTGTTGCGTTACTTTGCTCTTCTGCAAAGTTCTCGTTCGATGACGAAAGAAAGTCTTTGTGCGTGTTAATTTCCTCAGGGTTTGTAGCAATTTTTATTAAGTCCTTTATTAATTTCCTTTTTTGAAGAAGTTTGATCCTGTGTCCGCTCCTTTTTGTCTTCTTTGCTGTTTTTTTCTTCTCGTTGCGTGCACTGTACTCAGCTATTGTGAGGGGGGCGTGGTCCATCGTTGGGACACAACCGGAGATCTTCTTGTAGGCTCAGTTCGTCCCTTTGCTCAATAGGAGCAGGTGTCTCCCACGAGGGTGAAGAGGGCGGATTGCCTTCCGCACTCATATATTTCCAGCGTTGGTGTAGAAGGATTTGCCATTCCTTCCACACTTGTTGATTTTCTCGTTCTGATGTGCGGGGCCTCTGGACTCAGGCGGTACCAGTGCGGGTCATCGCACAGGTTTTGTTTGTTGTTCCAGATTTTTGTTGGTTTTTTTATTTTCGATTTATATGATGTTGTTGTGGTTTAGACTTATATTTTTGTTGTTGTTGTTCATGTCGTTGTTATATAATAACATTTTTTGTTTTGTTTTATTATTTCCTCCGTTTTATTATACCCTTGCAGAGGGTATTATAATTTTGGTCAAAAGTGTGCAACGCAGTAAAGGAGACATCTCCGACCCTATAAAGTATATATATTCTTGATCAGGATCACCTCCTGAGTTGATATAGCCATGTCCGTCTGTCCGTCTGTCCGTCTGTCTGTCCGTCTGTCTGTTTCTACGCAAACTAGTCTCTCAGTTTTAAAGCTATCGAATTGAAACTTTGCACACACCCTTCTTTCCTTTGCACGCAGTATATATGTCGGAACGGCCGGGATCGGCCGACTATATCCTATAGCTGCCATATAACTGATTGATCGGAAATGCCATAACTTTGGTGTTTGTTAAGTTAGGAAGCTGGAATTTTCTATGGGTTTTATATTTGGCCAATCAATCCGACCTACCAAATTTCATACGGATCGGCCGACTATATCCTATAGCTGCCATATAACTGATTGATCGGAAATGCCATAACTTTGGTGTTTGTAAAGTTAGGAAGTTGGGATTTTCTATGGGTTTTATATTTGGCCAATCAATCCGACATACCAAATTTCATAAGGATCGGCCGACTATATCCTATTGCCGCCATATAACTGATTGATAGGAAATGCCATAACTTTGGTGTTTGTAAAGTTAGGAAGTTGGGATTTTCTATGGGGTTTATTTTTAGCCAATCAATCCGACCTACCAAACTTCATAAGGATCGGCCGACTATATCCTATAGCTGCCATATAACCGAACGATTGGAAATGCCATAACTTTGGTGTTTTTAAAGTTAGAAAGTTGGGATTTTTTATGAGTATTAAGTTGCATCATATGAATAATTTTGGAGAATATAATTTACAAAGTATTCTGCAAGGGTATATCAACTTCGGCTCCGCCCGAAGTTAGCTTTCCTTTCTTGTTTCTTGTTGTATTTATATTATTTGTTATTTTTGTACCATGTTGGCACACACACGCACATTTCTCATGTTTGTTAGTCAACCACAACAACCTCTGCCACGGTCGCCATGTTGTATTTAATTATAAATGTTAATATATTAAAGACAAGATATTTATTTAGTGACCATTAGCCACGGCCAAATTGGTTATTTATTCTTTTATGTTCAAAATTCGAATGACTTACAATAATCTATTCGCGGCTGCGCTGCCTGCAAACATTGGCAGCGGCCGTCATGTATTTATCATCGTATATATGCTCACATATGTATTTGGCTGATAGTAACGAGAGCGCGAGAGGAGTTGCATATGCATTCATTGTATGTGTCTTCAAGCCATGGGAATTTGCTGACACTTGCGCTTCCCATAAGTTGGCTGCACGAGTTTTGTGTATTTGTTTAAATGCACTGTAACACAATGCTGGTATCGGTACAGTGGGTACTCGCTACAATGATACATGCATACTACAAATATTTGATTTCGCGTGCTTAAGGGGAACAGGGGAATAGATATACACTTTAATCAGAAAAGGAAAACAGATGGAAAAGAAATCGAGACAATCAATAAGAAGAAACAAATACTCTAGAGCATGTTGACTTGTTGTTGTTGCTGTTGGTGTTGTTGCAGCAACGCTCTATGCCCGCCCTACCTTGACCATTCGATCCGGAAAAGATCATGTTGATGAGATACCCTACCATATTTCTAAGTTGCATGACCCCTTTTATATCCGACTAGTGGAAGTTAATTTTGTATACCTCGTGTTTGTTCATAATATAGATTTATTAAAAAGAGTTTGTTGGAAATAATATTAAAGTTATCAAATTTAGATTTAATGCAATTTACCATATTTAACAATTCATTTATATTTATTATTAAGTGAAACTAATTTCATTTAAAAAGTCGTGAGAATGGAGCTGTGGAAAAGATAATAGGGCGGAAAATCATTACAATAATAATATACCAAAAGTCATAAAAAATATAGAGTGTCTGAGATTCATTGCACGAGTAAAATCAATGCGTTTTATGTTTTGCATTCTTTTTGATTATGCATATTTTATTTTATGTTTGCATTCTTTTTGGTTTTTGTATTTATTTAATCTCTTTTAACTTTGCCGGCTCAAAATTTGCTAATCTAAAGGAACGGTACTTTTTACCAAAATCTTAGGGAGCAACCCCAGCTTGTGATTTAAACTCACCGCTCCGTATGCAGTCCAGCGACGAAAGCGCTTTCGGCGACGATGCTGTGGAAAGAAGGGGGGATGCTGTGTACGCAGATCAAGTTTGAAAACCCCGATCGGATGTCTATATCCTATAGCTCCCATAGGAACAATCGGAAATAACATGCAAGAGTGGAAGATATAATATTTCGCGCAGTGTAAAAGCTATTAACATAAATCTTTCCAAATCTTATTTTTTTATGCGTACCTTGATCAGGGTAAAAGCGCTTGGCGATCGGACGTCTATATCCTATGGCTCCTATAGGAACAATATGGAGAAATCGGTTAAAATTTAATGATTTTTAGGATATTTCGCACAGTATATAAGCAATTGACATGAAAGTTAAGTCCTTCCCAAGGACTCCTGTCTTCGTGAGGTCTGACTTATACCTAGTCATTAGAAAAATGTTCCTTAATCGTCAGTCCCTTCCAAGTATGTGGCCAATTCCCTTCCAGATGAGTGAGAAGTCCAGAGTGTCTTTTGTATTACGTTATAAAGTTTATTTGGTTTTATACAATATTCCAATATGCTAGCTAGCCGGTCCAATTTGTTCTGCCCTTCCAAAGCGCTTCTCCATTACCGTCAAGCCTCGGTAAGTGCCCGTCCCAGCGACGTCGGCGTCAGCGTCAGCGGCCGGCTGAAGTAAGCGTCAGTGGCCGGCCGAAGTATTGCAGACCTTGCAGCTCTCACCGTGCTCCAATTGCACCGTGAGCGGTCAGCGGATGTCGCCGTACTGAGTTTGCACGGGGTGCGGGGGAAGCGGTGTGTCGGTGCCTGGCCGGCGTATGTCGCAATGCTGTGGTGGCACGGGGAGCGGGGGGCGGTAGAGTCGGGCTGTTAGCCCTATACTGTTAACTTGAATCTTTCCTAATCGTATTTTTTTATGCTTACCTTGATTAGGGTAAAAGCGCGTGACGATCGGACGTCTATATCCTATAGCTCCCATAGGAACAATATATCTTATTCCTTTCGCTACTTTTTATACCCTTGCAGAGGGTATTATAATTTTGGTCAGAAGTTTGTAACGCAGTGAAGGAGACGTTTCCGACCCTATAAAGTATATATATTCTTGATCAGGATCAATAGGGGAGTCGATATAGCCATGTCCGTCTGTCCGTCAGTCCGTCCGTCCGTCTGTCCGTCTGTTTCAATACCGATTGCGAGCTCAGTTTAAAAGCTAGCGATCTGTACATTTCACAGTCGTCCTAAAACATGTGTACGCAGATCAGGTTTGAAAACCGCCCCGATCAGATGTCTATATCCTATAGCTCCCATAGGAACAATCGGATATAACTTGCAAGAATGGAAGAAAAAAAAGTTATTAACATAAATCTTTCCAAATCTTATTTTTTTCTGGATACCTTGATCATATCCTACAGCTCCCATAGGAACAATAGGGTGAAATCGGTTAAAATTTAATGATTTTTAGGATATTTCGCACAGTATATAAGCAATTGAATCTTTCCACATCGTATTTTTTATGCATACCTTGATTAGGGTAAAAGCGCGTGACGATCGGACGTCTATATCCTATAGCTCCCATAGGAACAATATACCTTATTCCTTTCGCTACTTTTTCATTTTTAGCAATTTCGGCTTGCCGAAGTTAGCTTCCGTCCTCGTTGCCAATTATTTTGTTATATTATTAAAATTTGTTTTTGGTTGTTTATATTTTTACATGGTTAGCACAAATCTGCATTATACTTTCTTGCCAAAAAGGTTTATAACTTTTGATTTCACTTTTTCCGTATATTTCTTTTTTTTGCGCACTACTTTTCACTGCACCATTCTCTCACATCTTGACTTTTGATTTTTCTCTGCTTGGGTTTTGGGACTTTACATTTCTTTAAATACTAAAAAAAATTACATTTTCTCTAGGAAAAGAGTATAATTTGGGCCAACTAACAAAAAAATTAGATTTTCCTTGCACTTGTTTGTAGAAGCTTTCCTTCTGTAGACGCTTTTAATAACCCCGCCTGGGGTTAGGTGGAACCTCTGTAAGCCTCAGCCGACTTAATGCGAGCGCTGTTTTTGGAGAATAACTTGCAGCTGCAGCGAACTCTGAAGAAGCAATTAAAGCTCGGCTTGGACGACCGCTGCTGACCTGACGCTGCCTATGTATAGGTATGGGTGCTGCTATGGGCACGCAGAAAGTGTAGTTCTGTAGCTACTCCCCTCCCTCGTATCAGCGAACTGCTTGTTTGCCGATATCGGGCTGTCGCAACATATGCAGGGCTTTGCCCCCAGAACAAGGGAACCTAAGCGATATGCTCGCCTATAGAAAAAAAAGGTTAGAATTTACCACTTTGGGGTATCGCTCGGCCGTTAATTAAATTACCTCTTTGTTTTATATTAACACTGAGAACTGGTAATTATATACCCACTTAGGGGTTTGCCGTCGATGGATGGCTATATCTTTTTAAGATTTTTACCGATTTTGGGACTTGGTGAAACTTGAGCAGCGCGGCTGCGATGTGGTCGGTCCAAGAGTGTTCGCCAAATAGGCTGAGGGTAGAGTTCGGATCGGGCCCGTAACCTCGGCTTTTCATGGACACGCGGCTTTCGGATTTCCAAACTGACAGTGGCAGAGGGCATTTAGCTATTTTCTTCCAGTGTCGACGGGTGCACATATTGGCTTACTTCCCAAGTTTTGTCCCATAAATTGAATCTCTTAAAACTTCAAAATTAATTCGCATATTTTTTATACCCTTGCAGAGGGTATTCTAATTTCAGTCAAAAGTTTGCAACGCAGTGAAGGAGACATTTCCGACCCTATAAGGTCGATCTAGCCATGTCCGTCTGTCCGTTTCTGCTCAAACTAGTCCCTCAGTTTTAAAGCTATCTGCTTGAAACTTTCCCAAAAGTTGTATATCCATTGCAGGAAGTATATAAGTCGGAACGGGCGACTATATCATATAGCTCCCATCGGAACAATCGGAAAGAAAATTTTAAATGGTATAACTCTGTTGTTTAATATTTTGTTTTATTCTTTGAGATTTGCCAATATTTAAATATTATGGAACTACGATTTTAATTAAATTAAAATCGGACATATCATATAAGAAAATAAAAAATTTTAAAAATCTATAATGTAAAAAAAAAGTATTTTCTATTAAGCAAAATATTCTTTTGAGAAATAATAATTAATTACTATATAAGAATTACGCTTTTAGTTTTCTCAAAATCGGACAACAATATCATTTAGCTGCCATAGAAACGATGGAAATGTAGGCATTTTGTAATAACTGCAAGAATATGTAAACTTCGGATTGCCGAAGTTTGCTTTATTTCTTGTTTGTATCGGAAATCTTGGTAAAAATAGTATAAAAAGTTATAAACAAACTTAACAAAAAAGTAGCGTTTAGCATAATAAAAGAAAACATCATTTAAAAACCAAAACGAAAAATTAAATGGGTTTCAGAAAAAAATCTTTTATATTATCAATTCGCAGTAAAAGGCAGTGAAAAATAAAAAATACACAGTTTAACTTGTTAACATGTTAAGTAATATTTAAAAATGGTACCACATTTTTCTAAGTGCAAATTTTAAATACCGAATGTGCATTTTCCCGATTTTTTCGCTGTGTATATGTATGAAAGTATGCTTGTGCGTCAAACATATGTACAAACATATTATTTTATGTAAATAAATACACATCTCGTGAGCATAACCAAGCTGTAGAGAGCTTTGGCTCGATTGAAGTTGAAAATTCTGATCACATCCTCTGCATTTTCAAACCGCTCCAGAGACTCGACTGAAGCACAAGTCTAAATTGTTTTTCTTTTTAAATACTTTAAAACTGCAAATAGTGTTTCACTACTTATACTTGTGAATATTATAAAAAAACACTGTGGAAAAATTTAAAAATCTAATAAAAAGTCAAATCAAAGACTCAAATCGGAAAAACACTTAACAAATTACACAAAAGGTAAATGCTTCTATAAAATCTAGGAAACAATAAAAATCTTTAAAAAATACTTATTTAATATTTAAGGCGAATAAGTTTAATATATCTTGAACTTTAAAACCCATTATCAAAAGCTTTCCTTTTGAAAGCCATTAATAATACAAGCTTTAATAAAACAATTATATGGGGAAATTTATTTTTCATACCTGTAATTCAAGGAATTTAGCAACTCTGAATGGATATAAGGTTCATGTTAAATTCATTTTATTTCAGTTAAGATTTGTTAACTAAACCTAAATCTAGTCAACAAAATTTAAAAAAATTATTAAGTTTTGATATATGTGTGCTTCCAATAATTAAATTTATGTGACTTAAGTCAAATAAATGTGGCCACTAGAGGAATAAAAAACATTGAAATTTTAATATCAGTCTAAGCTAGCTAATAGTCATTGCAATTTATACCTGAAAACAAATGTATTTCAATATTTTGTTTAATTAAAACGTTTTTCAGGTTCAATTTTTAAATGCTTTGAACACTTTTTTTCAGAGTAACTAAATATGAATATATTTATTTATTAAAACTGGATATTTAAACTATTAACTATTACGATTTTTTTGAGTGATACGGTCTCCCCTAGAAATACAATATTCTTCTTCGAATATTGAGAACCAAAAAAGCAATCACTGTGAAGTTTAGGGCAACAAAAATGTAATGAATACACAGGGGACGACGTGAACTTAAATATTAAACTACACTGGCCAACAGTGTTATTGGTACAGCCTATGGGCATTAAATAATGTTAATATTGACTTATCTAAGCATAACTCCCTACTTGTGAGTACTTTCTTGTACAAAAACTTTGTTAGGGTTTTGTCATGTTGTTATCCTGTATTATAAATATATTTTTTTACAAGGGCATATTTTCAATGCTGTGCCCATCTAAACAGTGAGACAGTGGTGTCGTTATTTAAGATTATAAGTATGTACATATGTATATATGTATATCAACTTATGTATTTATGTATGTAAATCAGCGATCGGCACGGCCCTAACTAATCAGCATAGGATAGCGTTTTGCTGACTGAGCAGCAGCAGAGCTCCGGCAGAGTCCGGCTCACAGGTCAAGACTTCGTAAGGCTTCGGCATGAGTCTTCGGCAATTATATTTACAGCTTTGGAGCACTGCACTATGGGGCCAACGACCACTTTTGTTGGCCAAAATTAATAACTCGCTCAATTTTAGAGATATCGAGCTAACTTAACCAATCGTTTTTTGGTATCCTTAGGCAACATATATGTTAAAAAGAATAGGATCGAACAAATATATCCCATAGCTGCCATACGATCGATATAGTCAACTTTGTTATTTTTTAAGATAATCGAATAATTTTTTTTTTACTATATACTTTAATTATAAAGTATATAATTTATATTATATTTTTCAAATCTGCTTCTGAATAAAAGTCAAAATGCAAAACAAAATGTTCTTCGTTCCACAAAGGTTCAATGTAAATGCACAAAATCGGATTAAAAAATTTTTATTGATAAGTAAACAAATGGCACCTGCTATTAAACGCCATGATCATCGGATTCCAGTTCAATATTTTATTGAAGATCAAAAGGATTCTAATATTCAACGCAACTACTGTTAAGGTTGCAAAACTTGAGGTTATGTACTTAATAATTAAATTTCGGAAAAAGTGGCGATTCTAACCATATACATTTTAAAAAGAATTTAATACTCTACAAATCTCAATAGGTTTCAGAAGTGGACTCCGCTGGACTCACTTTGTTACTCTACTTAAAAATTAGTTTTCTAATTAAAAAACGCGTTTTAGACAACTCACTTTAACACTTAAGTACAAAGACAGCACGATAGATTTCAACCATTTAAACACACAAACACTTAGTACACACCACCATTCATCGAATTCATATCACAAACATTTTTGGAACGCTTATAAACTGCTTTTTTAAATACTTTAAAAATGCAATTTATAAGTCGAATTTCAAAAGCACGTGGCTTGCATCTTAAACATCTGATTTAACAGCTGTTATCTTAACAGAAGCGCACTCTATCGGAATTCCTGAAACGTAACATTGCAGATTGGTCTTCTGTTAATATTTCCTAAAACAACTTTGTTGGTTTTGACGACTTTTCAAAAATGGGTTTTGGCCAACCAAAGTGGTCGTTGGCCCCATAGTGCACTGTTTGGCGTTTTCAGCTAATTTTGGCATTCGGTTGTTCAGCTGTCAATCTAGAAACATACACAGAACAAGAAAGGAAAGCTAACATCGGGCGGAGCCGAAGTTGATATACCCTTGCAGAATACTCTGTAAATTATATTCTCCAAAATTATTCATACTTAATACTCATAAAAAATCCCAACTTTCTAACTTTAAAAACACCAAAGTTATGGCATTTCCAATCGTTCAGTTATATGGCAGCTATAGGATATAGTCGGCCGATCCTTATGAAGTTTGGTAGGTCGGATTGATTGGCTAAAAATAAAACCCATAGAAAATCCCAACTTCCTAACTTTACAAACACCAAAGTTATGGCATTTCCTATCAATCAGTTATATGGCGGCAATAGGATCAGATGTCTATATCCTATAGCTCCCATAGGAACAATCGGATATAACTTGCAAGAATGGAAGAAAAAAAAGTTATTAACATAAATCTTTCCAAATCTTATTTTTTTCTGGATACCTTGATCATATCCTACAGCTCCCATAGGAACAATAGGGTGAAATCGGTTAAAATTTAATGATTTTTAGGATATTTCGCACAGTATATAAGCAATTGAATCTTTCCACATCGTATTTTTTTATGCATACCTTGATTAGGGTAAAAGCGCGTGACGATCGGACGTCTATATCCTATAGCTCCCATAGGAACAATATACCTTATTCCTTTCGCTACTTTTTCATTTTTAGCAATTTCGGCTTGCCGAAGTTAGCTTCCGTCCTCGTTGCCAATTATTTTGTTATATTATTAAAATTTGTTTTTGGTTGTTTATATTTTTACATGGTTAGCACAAATCTGCATTATACTTTCTTGCCAAAAAGGTTTATAACTTTTGATTTCACTTTTTCCGTATATTTCTTTTTTTTGCGCACTACTTTTCACTGCACCATTCTCTCACATCTTGACTTTTGATTTTTCTCTGCTTGGGTTTTGGGACTTTACATTTCTTTAAATACTAAAAAAAATTACATTTTCTCTAGGAAAAGAGTATAATTTGGGCCAACTAACAAAAAAATTAGATTTTCCTTGCACTTGTTTGTAGAAGCTTTCCTTCTGTAGACGCTTTTAATAACCCCGCCTGGGGTTAGGTGGAACCTCTGTAAGCCTCAGCCGACTTAATGCGAGCGCTGTTTTTGGAGAATAACTTGCAGCTGCAGCGAACTCTGAAGAAGCAATTAAAGCTCGGCTTGGACGACCGCTGCTGACCTGACGCTGCCTATGTATAGGTATGGGTGCTGCTATGGGCACGCAGAAAGTGTAGTTCTGTAGCTACTCCCCTCCCTCGTATCAGCGAACTGCTTGTTTGCCGATATCGGGCTGTCGCAACATATGCAGGGCTTTGCCCCCAGAACAAGGGAACCTAAGCGATATGCTCGCCTATAGAAAAAAAAGGTTAGAATTTACCACTTTGGGGTATCGCTCGGCCGTTAATTAAATTACCTCTTTGTTTTATATTAACACTGAGAACTGGTAATTATATACCCACTTAGGGGTTTGCCGTCGATGGATGGCTATATCTTTTTAAGATTTTTACCGATTTTGGGACTTGGTGAAACTTGAGCAGCGCGGCTGCGATGTGGTCGGTCCAAGAGTGTTCGCCAAATAGGCTGAGGGTAGAGTTCGGATCGGGCCCGTAACCTCGGCTTTTCATGGACACGCGGCTTTCGGATTTCCAAACTGACAGTGGCAGAGGGCATTTAGCTATTTTCTTCCAGTGTCGACGGGTGCACATATTGGCTTACTTCCCAAGTTTTGTCCCATAAATTGAATCTCTTAAAACTTCAAAATTAATTCGCATATTTTTTATACCCTTGCAGAGGGTATTCTAATTTCAGTCAAAAGTTTGCAACGCAGTGAAGGAGACATTTCCGACCCTATAAGGTCGATCTAGCCATGTCCGTCTGTCCGTTTCTGCTCAAACTAGTCCCTCAGTTTTAAAGCTATCTGCTTGAAACTTTCCCAAAAGTTGTATATCCATTGCAGGAAGTATATAAGTCGGAACGGGCGACTATATCATATAGCTCCCATCGGAACAATCGGAAAGAAAATTTTAAATGGTATAACTCTGTTGTTTAATATTTTGTTTTATTCTTTGAGATTTGCCAATATTTAAATATTATGGAACTACGATTTTAATTAAATTAAAATCGGACATATCATATAAGAAAATAAAAAATTTTAAAAATCTATAATGTAAAAAAAAAGTATTTTCTATTAAGCAAAATATTCTTTTGAGAAATAATAATTAATTACTATATAAGAATTACGCTTTTAGTTTTCTCAAAATCGGACAACAATATCATTTAGCTGCCATAGAAACGATGGAAATGTAGGCATTTTGTAATAACTGCAAGAATATGTAAACTTCGGATTGCCGAAGTTTGCTTTATTTCTTGTTTGTATCGGAAATCTTGGTAAAAATAGTATAAAAAGTTATAAACAAACTTAACAAAAAAGTAGCGTTTAGCATAATAAAAGAAAACATCATTTAAAAACCAAAACGAAAAATTAAATGGGTTTCAGAAAAAAATCTTTTATATTATCAATTCGCAGTAAAAGGCAGTGAAAAATAAAAAATACACAGTTTAACTTGTTAACATGTTAAGTAATATTTAAAAATGGTACCACATTTTTCTAAGTGCAAATTTTAAATACCGAATGTGCATTTTCCCGATTTTTTCGCTGTGTATATGTATGAAAGTATGCTTGTGCGTCAAACATATGTACAAACATATTATTTTATGTAAATAAATACACATCTCGTGAGCATAACCAAGCTGTAGAGAGCTTTGGCTCGATTGAAGTTGAAAATTCTGATCACATCCTCTGCATTTTCAAACCGCTCCAGAGACTCGACTGAAGCACAAGTCTAAATTGTTTTTCTTTTTAAATACTTTAAAACTGCAAATAGTGTTTCACTACTTATACTTGTAAATATTATAAAAAAACACTGTGGAAAAATTAAATAAAATGAAATAAAAAGTCAAATCAAAGACTCAAATCGGAAAAACACTTAACAAATTACACAAAAGGTAAATGCTTCTATAAAATCTAGGAAACAATAAAAATCTTTAAAAAATACTTATTTAATATTTAAGGCGAATAAGTTTAATATATCTTGAACTTTAAAACCCATTATCAAAAGCTTTCCTTTTGAAAGCCATTAATAATACAAGCTTTAATAAAACAATTATATGGGGAAATTTATTTTTCATACCTGTAATTCAAGGAATTTAGCAACTCTGAATGGATATAAGGTTCATGTTAAATTCATTTTATTTCAGTTAAGATTTGTTAACTAAACCTAAATCTAGTCACCAAAATTTAAAAAAATTATTAAGTTTTGATATATGTGTGCTTCCAATAATTAAATTTATGTGACTTAAGTCAAATAAATGTGGCCACTAGAGGAATAAAAAACATTGAAATTTTAATATCAGTCTAAGCTAGCTAATAGTCATTGCAATTTATACCTGAAAACAAATGTATTTCAATATTTTGTTTAATTAAAACGTTTTTCAGGTTCAATTTTTAAATGCTTTGAACACTTTTTTTCAGAGTAACTAAATATGAATATATTTATTTATTAAAACTGGATATTTAAACTATTAACTATTACGATTTTTTTGAGTGATACGGTCTCCCCTAGAAATACAATATTCTTCTTCGAATATTGAGAACCAAAAAAGCAATCACTGTGAAGTTTAGGGCAACAAAAATGTAATGAATACACAGGGGACGACGTGAACTTAAATATTAAACTACACTGGCCAACAGTGTTATTGGTACAGCCTATGGGCATTAAATAATGTTAATATTGACTTATCTAAGCATAACTCCCTACTTGTGAGTACTTTCTTGTACAAAAACTTTGTTAGGGTTTTGTCATGTTGTTATCCTGTATTATAAATATATTTTTTACAAGGGCATATTTTCAATGCTGTGCCCATCTAAACAGTGAGACAGTGGTGTCGTTATTTAAGATTATAAGTATGTACATATGTATATATGTATATCAACTTATGTATTTATGTATGTAAATCAGCGATCGGCACGGCCCTAACTAATCAGCATAGGATAGCGTTTTGCTGACTGAGCAGAAGCAGAGCTCCGGCAGAGTCCGGCTCACAGGTCAAGACTTCGTAAGGCTTCGGCATGAGTCTTCGGCAATTATATTTACAGCTTTGGAGCACTGCACTATGGGGCCAACGACCACTTTTGTTGGCCAAAATTAATAACTCGCTCAATTTTAGAGATATCGAGCTAACTTAACCAATCGTTTTTTGGTATCCTTAGGCAACATATATGTTAAAAAGAATAGGATCGAACAAATATATCCCATAGCTGCCATACGATCGATATAGTCAACTTTGTTATTTTTTAAGATAATCGAATAATTTTTTTTTTACTATATACTTTAATTATAAAGTATATAATTTATATTATATTTTTTAAATCTGCTTCTGAATAAAAGTCAAAATGCAAAACAAAATGTTCTTCGTTCCACAAAGGTTCAATGTAAATGCACAAAATCGGATTAAAAAATTTTTATTGATAAGTAAACAAATGGCACCTGCTATTAAACGCCATGATCTTCGGATTCCAGTTCAATATTTTATTGAAGATCAAAAGGATTCTAATATTCAACGCAACTACTGTTAAGGTTGCAAAACTTGAGGTTATGTACTTAATAATTAAATTTCGGAAAAAGTGGCGATTCTAACCATATACATTTTAAAAAGAATTTAATACTCTACAAATCTCAATAGGTTTCAGAAGTGGACTCCGCTGGACTCACTTTGTTACTCTACTTAAAAATTAGTTTTCTAATTAAAAAACGCGTTTTAGACAACTCACTTTAACACTTAAGTACAAAGACAGCACGATAGATTTCAACCATTTAAACACACAAACACTTAGTACACACCACCATTCATCGAATTCATATCACAAACATTTTTTTGAACGCTTATAAACTGCTTTTTTAAATACTTTAAAAATGCAATTTATAAGTCGAATTTCAAAAGCACGTGGCTTGCATCTTAAACATCTGATTTAACAGCTGTTATCTTAACAGAAGCGCACTCTATCGGAATTCCTGAAACGTAACATTGCAGATTGGTCTTCTGTTAATATTTCCTAAAACAACTTTGTTGGTTTAGACGACTTTTCAAAAATGGGTTTTGGCCAACCAAAGTGGTCGTTGGCCCCATAGTGCACTGTTTGGCGTTTTCAGCTAATTTTGGCATTCGGTTGTTCAGCTGTCAATCTAGAAACATACACAGAACAAGAAAGGAAAGCTAACATCGGGCGGAGCCGAAGTTGATATACCCTTGCAGAATACTCTGTAAATTATATTCTCCAAAATTATTCATACTTAATACTCATAAAAAATCCCAACTTTCTAACTTTAAAAACACCAAAGTTATGGCATTTCCAATCGTTCAGTAATATGGCAGCTATAGGATATAGTCGGCCGATCCTTATGAAGTTTGGTAGGTCGGATTGATTGGCTAAAAATAAAACCCATAGAAAATCCCAACTTCCTAACTTTACAAACACCAAAGTTATGGCATTTCCTATCAATCAGTTATATGGCGGCAATAGGATATAGTCGGCCGATCCTTATGAAATTTAGTAGGTCGGATTGATTGGCCAAATATAAAACCCATAGAAAATCCCATCTTCCTAACTTTACAAACACCAAAGTTATGGCATTTCCGATCAATCAGTTATATGGCAGCTATAGGATATAGTCGGCCGATCCTTATAAAGTATGGTAGGTCGCATTGATTGGCCAAATTTAAAACCCATAGAAAATTCCAGCTTCCTAACTTAACAAACACCAAAGTTATGGCATTTCCGATCAATCAGTTATATGGCAGCTATAGGATATAGTCGGCCGATCCCGGCCGTTCCGTCATATATACTGCGTGCAAAGGAAAGAAGGGTGTGTGCAAAGTTTCAATTCGATAGCTTTAAAACTGAGAGACTAGTTTGCGTAGAAACAGACAGACGGACAGACGGACAGACGGACATGGCTATATCAACTCAGGAGGTGATCCTGATCAAGAATAAAAATACACAGTTTAACTTGTTAACATGTTAAGTAATATTTAAAAATGGTACCACATTTTTCTAAGTGCAAATTTTAAATACCGAATGTGCATTTTCCCGATTTTTTCGCTGTGTATATGTATGAAAGTATGCTTGTGCGTCAAACATATGTACAAACATATTATTTTATGTAAATAAATACACATCTCGTGAGCATAACCAAGCTGTAGAGAGCTTTGGCTCGATTGAAGTTGAAAATTCTGATCACATCCTCTGCATTTTCAAACCGCTCCAGAGACTCGACTGAAGCACAAGTCTAAATTGTTTTTCTTTTTAAATACTTTAAAACTGCAAATAGTGTTTCACTACTTATACTTGTAAATATTATAAAAAAACACTGTGGAAAAATTAAATAAAATGAAATAAAAAGTCAAATCAAAGACTCAAATCGGAAAAACACTTAACAAATTACACAAAAGGTAAATGCTTCTATAAAATCTAGGAAACAATAAAAATCTTTAAAAAATACTTATTTAATATTTAAGGCGAATAAGTTTAATATATCTTGAACTTTAAAACCCATTATCAAAAGCTTTCCTTTTGAAAGCCATTAATAATACAAGCTTTAATAAAACAATTATATGGGGAAATTTATTTTTCATACCTGTAATTCAAGGAATTTAGCAACTCTGAATGGATATAAGGTTCATGTTAAATTCATTTTATTTCAGTTAAGATTTGTTAACTAAACCTAAATCTAGTCACCAAAATTTAAAAAAATTATTAAGTTTTGATATATGTGTGCTTCCAATAATTAAATTTATGTGACTTAAGTCAAATAAATGTGGCCACTAGAGGAATAAAAAACATTGAAATTTTAATATCAGTCTAAGCTAGCTAATAGTCATTGCAATTTATACCTGAAAACAAATGTATTTCAATATTTTGTTTAATTAAAACGTTTTTCAGGTTCAATTTTTAAATGCTTTGAACACTTTTTTTCAGAGTAACTAAATATGAATATATTTATTTATTAAAACTGGATATTTAAACTATTAACTATTACGATTTTTTTGAGTGATACGGTCTCCCCTAGAAATACAATATTCTTCTTCGAATATTGAGAACCAAAAAAGCAATCACTGTGAAGTTTAGGGCAACAAAAATGTAATGAATACACAGGGGACGACGTGAACTTAAATATTAAACTACACTGGCCAACAGTGTTATTGGTACAGCCTATGGGCATTAAATAATGTTAATATTGACTTATCTAAGCATAACTCCCTACTTGTGAGTACTTTCTTGTACAAAAACTTTGTTAGGGTTTTGTCATGTTGTTATCCTGTATTATAAATATATTTTTTTACAAGGGCATATTTTCAATGCTGTGCCCATCTAAACAGTGAGACAGTGGTGTCGTTATTTAAGATTATAAGTATGTACATATGTATATATGTATATCAACTTATGTATTTATGTATGTAAATCAGCGATCGGCACGGCCCTAACTAATCAGCATAGGATAGCGTTTTGCTGACTGAGCAGAAGCAGAGCTCCGGCAGAGTCCGGCTCACAGGTCAAGACTTCGTAAGGCTTCGGCATGAGTCTTCGGCAATTATATTTACAGCTTTGGAGCACTGCACTATGGGGCCAACGACCACTTTTGTTGGCCAAAATTAATAACTCGCTCAATTTTAGAGATATCGAGCTAACTTAACCAATCGTTTTTTGGTATCCTTAGGCAACATATATGTTAAAAAGAATAGGATCGAACAAATATATCCCATAGCTGCCATACGATCGATATAGTCAACTTTGTTATTTTTTAAGATAATCGAATAATTTTTTTTTTTACTATATACTTTAATTATAAAGTATATAATTTATATTATATTTTTTAAATCTGCTTCTGAATAAAAGTCAAAATGCAAAACAAAATGTTCTTCGTTCCACAAAGGTTCAATGTAAATGCACAAAATCGGATTAAAAAATTTTTATTGATAAGTAAACAAATGGCACCTGCTATTAAACGCCATGATCTTCGGATTCCAGTTCAATATTTTATTGAAGATCAAAAGGATTCTAATATTCAACGCAACTACTGTTAAGGTTGCAAAACTTGAGGTTATGTACTTAATAATTAAATTTCGGAAAAAGTGGCGATTCTAACCATATACATTTTAAAAAGAATTTAATACTCTACAAATCTCAATAGGTTTCAGAAGTGGACTCCGCTGGACTCACTTTGTTACTCTACTTAAAAATTAGTTTTCTAATTAAAAAACGCGTTTTAGACAACTCACTTTAACACTTAAGTACAAAGACAGCACGATAGATTTCAACCATTTAAACACACAAACACTTAGTACACACCACCATTCATCGAATTCATATCACAAACATTTTTTTGAACGCTTATAAACTGCTTTTTTAAATACTTTAAAAATGCAATTTATAAGTCGAATTTCAAAAGCACGTGGCTTGCATCTTAAACATCTGATTTAACAGCTGTTATCTTAACAGAAGCGCACTCTATCGGAATTCCTGAAACGTAACATTGCAGATTGGTCTTCTGTTAATATTTCCTAAAACAACTTTGTTGGTTTAGACGACTTTTCAAAAATGGGTTTTGGCCAACCAAAGTGGTCGTTGGCCCCATAGTGCACTGTTTGGCGTTTTCAGCTAATTTTGGCATTCGGTTGTTCAGCTGTCAATCTAGAAACATACACAGAACAAGAAAGGAAAGCTAACATCGGGCGGAGCCGAAGTTGATATACCCTTGCAGAATACTCTGTAAATTATATTCTCCAAAATTATTCATACTTAATACTCATAAAAAATCCCAACTTTCTAACTTTAAAAACACCAAAGTTATGGCATTTCCAATCGTTCAGTAATATGGCAGCTATAGGATATAGTCGGCCGATCCTTATGAAGTTTGGTAGGTCGGATTGATTGGCTAAAAATAAAACCCATAGAAAATCCCAACTTCCTAACTTTACAAACACCAAAGTTATGGCATTTCCTATCAATCAGTTATATGGCGGCAATAGGATATAGTCGGCCGATCCTTATGAAATTTAGTAGGTCGGATTGATTGGCCAAATATAAAACCCATAGAAAATCCCATCTTCCTAACTTTACAAACACCAAAGTTATGGCATTTCCGATCAATCAGTTATATGGCAGCTATAGGATATAGTCGGCCGATCCTTATAAAGTATGGTAGGTCGCATTGATTGGCCAAATTTAAAACCCATAGAAAATTCCAGCTTCCTAACTTAACAAACACCAAAGTTATGGCATTTCCGATCAATCAGTTATATGGCAGCTATAGGATATAGTCGGCCGATCCCGGCCGTTCCGTCATATATACTGCGTGCAAAGGAAAGAAGGGTGTGTGCAAAGTTTCAATTCGATAGCTTTAAAACTGAGAGACTAGTTTGCGTAGAAACAGACAGACGGACAGACGGACATGGCTATATCAACTCAGGAGGTGATCCTGATCAAGAATATATATACTTTATAGGGTCGGAGATGTCTCCTTCACTGCGTTGCACACTTTTGACCAAAATTATAATACCCTCTGCAAGGGTATAATAAATTGCCCTTCTTTCAAAAGTCCACGAAAACGGAGGAACAAGAAGCGGCACTATGCTTATACATTACAAAACATACGGCGATGGCGACAAGCGATCATTTATATGCATAATTAGTTTAAAAGTTAAATTTAACTGATCTAGCATTTTTTTGGGCTATTTTCGACGAATTTTTAGCAATTTCTAGCAACTTTTTTTTAAAAATCTAGCAATTTCTGCTTGGGAGTTTCTGGCAGCACTGGTGCTCAACAGATAAGGATTTCTATTAAACGAAATTGCGATGTTTTTCATTTGTCAATACCGAACTATATCCCAAGAACTATGCAAATCAAATCTAGTTAGCCAAATTGGAGGTCTGAGTCAAACAATGTCGTATGTGTGTATGTATGTAAGCATATCCATATGTATGTATTCACATTGTACACAGTTGCAATTGCCCGGCAAAGATAACTCCTTTCAAAGAAAGCTATTCGCTATACCCGTTACTCGTGTTGTGCAAACATTTAGACTTTAATATACATAATACTATTTAAGAATGTATGTGTTTAGCCAATATAAGTATGTGTGTTTAATATTTCTAGTCAATTTATTACAAGAAGGCATATTTATATTAAGTTATTTAGCTGAGTAACGGGTATCTAATAGTCGAGGCACTCGACTATAGCGTTCTCTCTTGTTAAAGTTAGGAAGTTGGGACTTTTTATGAGTATTAAGAATACATCATATGAATAATTTTGAAGAATATAATTTACAGAATATTCTGCAAGGGTATATCAACTTCGGCTACGTCCGAAGTTAGCTTTCCTTTCTTGTTTTCCTTATTCATTGTTTGTGTTTTTTGGGCAGTGCAAAGCAGTAAAAACGTATGGAATGCAGCCAACTTCGGGTTTTTCGTACTCTCACAATTACAATAAGCGCATGGCATAGTATGCGAGCCGCTCGCATAAACAATGTTAAGCTACAAAGAGCTGGCTTAATTTAAACTACTCCAGGGACTCGACTGGACACAAGCGTAAATTTGGATGCTATTAGTTGCTTGAATAAAATAACTCACAAAATATTAAAAATGTAAGTAAAAAATATGTTTATAAGTAATAAATTCCAATTCTCCATACAAATTCTGGGTAAAAATCTATGCAGGAAACTATTTCTTATCCAACATCAAGTCAAATTAAATTCTTTGGAAGAAAACCATTAACAAATAAAAAAACCTAAATACTGTATATATATAAATAACGTTTTTCGCTGTTTTAATGCCTTTATGATCTTTTAATTTGTGAACTCGAAAACTTATTAAATAACACATGTTCATTATCATATCATAATTTCAGTGAAAATTTGCAATGCAGTGAACAGCACGTTTCTGAACCTATAAAGAGTATATATTCTTGATCAGCATCGCCAGGGGAGTCGATCTAACCATGCCCGTCTGTCTGTCGGTTTCTACTCATGCTAAGCCCTCAGCTTTTAAGTTTTTTGGATAAAACTTTGCAAAAAGTCTTCTTTCTGTTGCAGGTCGGAGTGGGCTGTATCAATCTACTTTATCATATAGCTCCTATATTTTTCATGATTTTATATAGAGTACTTGTTACACATAAGTTTGCTATGAATATATTAATATTGGCCTATAGTTATGTTTGAGTTAAATGGTGAGCAGTAGGAGCGACATGTAAATCGTATTTATTTAAGTCGGCATTTATTTAACATACCAACACAACGATAGTCTTCTGCCGGGTGGTCATATTACACATGACTTGAAAATGTGCTGGCCATTAGACTTTTGTATATTTTATTGAAGCAAAGTGCTTCAAAGAATTTAATGTTATTAGGTACAGTGTGTACCTGATATGTGCGCATAATACATTTCCCTCTTTTTAAAACATAACGGCTAATAAGTTAAAAAAAAATTTTTTGGTTGTGTTTTTCTTATTGATAAAAATAAATTTGTATGAAAAATTTTTCCGACCGTCTGTCCGTTTCTGCTCAAACTTGTCCCTCAGTTGTAAAGCTATCTGCTTGAAACTTTCCCAAAAAAATGTATTTCTATTGCAGGAAGTATATACATAAGTCGGAACGGGCGACTATATCATATAGCTCTCATCGGAACAATCGGAAACAAAATTTTAAATGGTATAACTTTGTTGTTTAATATTTTGTTATGTTCTTTGGGATTTGCCAATATTTAAATACTATGGAATTACGGTTTTAATTAAATTAAAATCGGACATATCATATAAGAAAATAAAAAAATTAAAAAAACTATAATGTAAAAAAAAAGTATTTTCTATTAATCAAAATATTCTTTTGAGATATAATAATTAATTACTATATAAGAATTACGCTTTTAGTTTTCTCAAAATCGGACAACAATATCATTTAGCTGCCATAGAAACGATGGAAATGTAGGCATTTTGTAATAACTGCAAGAATATATAAACTTCGGATTGCCGAAGTTTGCTTTATTTCTCGTTTGTATCGGAAATCTTGGGAAAAATAGTATAAAAAGTTATAAACAAACTTAACAAAAAAGTAGCGTTTAGCATAATAAAAGAAAACATAATTTAAAAACCAAAACGAAAAATTAAATGGGTTTTAGAAAAAAATCTTTTATATTATCAATTGGCAGTAAAAGGCAGTGAAAAATAAAAAATACACAGTTTAACTTGTTAACATGTTAAGTAATATTTAAAAATGGTACCACATTTTTTCTAAGTGCAAATTTTAAATACAGAATGTGCATTTTCCCGATTTTTTCGCTGTGTATATGTATGAAAGTATGCTTGTGCGCCAAACATATGTACAAACATATTATTTTATGTAAATAAATACACATCTCGTGAGCATAACCAAGCTGTAGAGAGCTTTGGCTCGATTGAAGTTGAAAATTCTGATCACATCGTCTGCATTTTCAAACCGCTCCAGAGACTCGACTGAAGCACAAGTCTAAATTGTTTTTCTTTTTAAATACTTTAATACTGCAAATAGTGTTTCACTACTTATACTTGTGAATATTATAAAAAAACACTGTGGAAAAATTTAAAAATCTAATAAAAAGTCAAATCAAAGACTCAAATCGGTAAAACACTTAACAAATTACACAAAAGGTAAATGCTTCTATAAAATCTAGGAAACAATAAAAATCTTTAAAAAATACTTATTAATAATAAGTTTAATATATCTTGAACTATAAAACCCATTATCAAAAGCTTTCCTTTTAAAAGCCATTAATAATACAAGCTTTAATAAAACAATTATATGGAGAAATTTATTTTTCATACCTGTAATTCAAGGAATTTAGCAACTCTGAATGGATATAAGGTTCATGTTAAATTCATTTTATCTCAGTTAAGATTTGTTAACTAAACCTAAATCTAGTCACCAAAATTTAAAAAAATTATTAAGTTTTGATATATGTGTGCTTCCAATAATTAAATTTATTTGACTTAAGTCGAATAAATGTGGCCACTAGAGGAATAAAAAACATTGAAATTTTAATATCAGTCTAAGCTAGCTAATAGTCATTGCAATTTATACCTGAAAACAAATGTATTTCAATATTTTGTTTAATTAAAACGTTTTTCAGGTTCAATTTTTAAATGCTTTGAACACTTTTTTTCAGAGTAACTAAATATGAATATATTTATTTATTAAAACTGGATATTTAAACTATAACAATTACGATTTTTTTGAGTGATACGGTCTCCCCTAGAAATACAATATTCTTCTTCGAATATTGAGAACCAAAAACGCAATCACTGTGAAGTTTAGGGCAACAAAAATGTAATGAATACACAAGGGACGACGTGAACTTAAATATTAAACTACACTGGCCAACAGTGTTATTGGTACAGCCTATGGGCATTAAATAATGTTAATATTGACTTATCTAAGCATAACTCCCTACTTGTGGGTACTTTCTTGTACAAAAACTTTGTTAGGGTTTTGTCATGTTGTTATCCTGTATTATAAATATATTTTTTTACAAGTGCATATTTTCAATGCTGTGCCCATCTAAACAGTGAGACAGTGGTGTCGTTATTTAAGATTATAAGTATGTACATATGTATATATGTATATCAACTTATGTATTTATGTATGTAAATCAGCGATCGGCACGGCCCTAACTAATCAGCATAGGATAGCGTTTTGCTGACTGAGCAGCAGCAGAGCTCCGGCAGAGTCCGGCTCACAGGTCAAGACTTCGTAAGGCTTCGGCATGAGTCTTCGGCAATTATATTTACAGCTTTGGAGCACTGCACTATGGGGCCAACGACCACTTTTGTTGGCCAAAATTAATAACTCGCCCAATTTTAGAGATATCGAGCTAACTTAACCAATCGTTTTTTGGTATCCTTAGGCAACATATATGTTAAAAAGAATAGGATCGAACAAATATATCCCATAGCTGCCATACGATCGATATAGTCAACTTTGTTATTTTTTAAGATAATCGAATAATTTTTTTTTTTTATTATATACTTTAATTATAAAGTATATAATTTATATTATATTTTTTAAATCTGCTTCTGAATAAAAGTCAAAATGCAAAACAAAATGTTCTTCGTTCCACAAAGGTTCAATGTAAATGCACAAAATCGGATTAAAAAAATTTTATTAATAAGTAAACAAATGGCACCTGCTATTAAACGCCATGATCATCGGATTCCAGTTCAATATTTTATTGAAGATCAAAAGGATTCTAATATTCAACGCAACTACTGTTAAGGTTGCAAAACTTGAGGTTATGTACTTAATAATTAAATTTCGGAAAAAGTGGCGATTCTAACCATATACATTTTAAAAAGAATTTAATACTCTACAAATCTCAATAGGTTTCAGAAGTGGACTCCGCTGGACTCACTTTGTTACTCTACTTAAAAATTAGTTTTCTAATTAAAAAACGCGTTTTAGACAACTCACTTTAACACTTAAGTACAAAGACAGCACGATAGATTTCAACCATTTAAACACACAAACACTTAGTACACACCACCATTCATCGAATTCATATCACAAACATTTTTTGGAACGCTTATAAACTGCTTTTTTAAATACTTTAAAAATGCAATTTATAAGTCGAATTTCAAAAGCACGTGGCTTGCATCTTAAACATCTGATTTAACAGCTGTTATCTTAACAGAAGCGCACTCTATCGGAATTCCTGAAACGTAACATTGCAGATTGGTCTTCTGTTAATATTTCCTAAAACAACTTTGTTGGTTTTGACGACTTTTCAAAAATGGGTTTTGGCCAACCAAAGTGGTCGTTGGCCCCATAGTGCACTGTTTGGCGTTTTCAGCTAATTTTGGCATTCGGTTGTTCAGCTGTCAATCTAGAAACATACACAGAACAAGAAAGGAAAGCTAACATCGGGCGGAGCCGAAGTTGATATACCCTTGCAGAATACTCTGTAAATTATATTCTCCAAAATTATTCATACTTAATACTCATAAAAAATCCCAACTTTCTAACTTTAAAAACACCAAAGTTATGGCATTTCCAATCGTTCAGTTATATGGCAGCTATAGGATATAGTCGGCCGATCCTTATGAAGTTTGGTAGGTCGGATTAATTGGCTAAAAATAAAACCCATAGAAACCCTAACTTTACAAACACCAAAGTTATGGCATTTCCTATCAATCAGTTATATGGCGGCAATAGGATATAGTCGGCCGATCCTTATGAAATTTGGTAGGTCGGATTGATTGGCCAAATATAAAACCCATAGAAAATCCCAACTTCCTAACTTTACCAACACCAAAGTTATGGCATTTCCGATCAATCAGTTATATGGCAGCTATAGGATATAGTCGGCCGATCCTTATAAAATTTGGTAGGTCGGATTGATTGGCCAAATATAAAACCCATAGAAAATTCCAGCTTCCTAACTTAACAAACAACAAAGTTATGGCATTTCCGATCAATCAGTTATATGGCAGCTATAGGATATAGTCGGCCGATCCCGGCCGTTCCGATATATATACTGCGTGCAAAGGAAAGAAGGGTGTGTGCAAAGTTTAAATTCGATAGCTTTAAAACTGAGAGACTAGTTTGCGTAGAAACAGACAGACGGACAGACGGACATGGCTATATCAACTCAGGAGGTGATCCTGATCAAGAATATATATACTTTATAGGGTCGGAGATGTCTCCTTCACTGCGTTGCACACTTTTGACCAAAATTATAATACCCTCTGCAAGGGTATAATAAATTGCCCTTCTTTCAAAAGTCCACGAAAACGGAGGAACAAGAAGCGGCACTATGCTTATACATTACAAAACATACGGCGATGGCGACAAGCGATCATTTATATGCATAATTAGTTTAAAAGTTAAATTTAACTGATCTAGCATTTTTTTGGGCTATTTTCGACGAATTTTTAGCAATTTCTAGCAACTTTTTTTTAAAAATCTAGCAATTTCTGCTTGGGAGTTTCTGGCAGCACTGGTGCTCAACAGATAAGGATTTCTATTAAACGAAATTGCGATGTTTTTCATTTGTCAATACCGAACTATATCCCAAGAACTATGCAAATCAAATCTAGTTAGCCAAATTGGAGGTCTGAGTCAAACAATGTCGTATGTGTGTATGTATGTAAGCATATCCATATGTATGTATTCACATTGTACACAGTTGCAATTGCCCGGCAAAGATAACTCCTTTCAAAGAAAGCTATTCGCTATACCCGTTACTCGTGTTGTGCAAACATTTAGACTTTAATATACATAATACTATTTAAGAATGTATGTGTTTAGCCAATATAAGTATGTGTGTTTAATATTTCTAGTCAATTTATTACAAGAAGGCATATTTATATTAAGTTATTTAGCTGAGTAACGGGTATCTAATAGTCGAGGCACTCGACTATAGCGTTCTCTCTTGTTAAAGTTAGGAAGTTGGGACTTTTTATGAGTATTAAGAATACATCATATGAATAATTTTGAAGAATATAATTTACAGAATATTCTGCAAGGGTATATCAACTTCGGCTACGTCCGAAGTTAGCTTTCCTTTCTTGTTTTCCTTATTCATTGTTTGTGTTTTTTGGGCAGTGCAAAGCAGTAAAAACGTATGGAATGCAGCCAACTTCGGGTTTTTCGTACTCTCACAATTACAATAAGCGCATGGCATAGTATGCGAGCCGCTCGCATAAACAATGTTAAGCTACAAAGAGCTGGCTTAATTTAAACTACTCCAGGGACTCGACTGGACACAAGCGTAAATTTGGATGCTATTAGTTGCTTGAATAAAATAACTCACAAAATATTAAAAATGTAAGTAAAAAATATGTTTATAAGTAATAAATTCCAATTCTCCATACAAATTCTGGGTAAAAATCTATGCAGGAAACTATTTCTTATCCAACATCAAGTCAAATTAAATTCTTTGGAAGAAAACCATTAACAAATAAAAAAACCTAAATACTGTATATATATAAATAACGTTTTTCGCTGTTTTAATGCCTTTATGATCTTTTAATTTGTGAACTCGAAAACTTATTAAATAACACATGTTCATTTTTGTGCCCTTACTGAGGGTATCATAATTTCAGTGAAAATTTGCAATGCAGTGAACAGCACGTTTCTGAACCTATAAAGAGTATATATTCTTGATCAGCATCGCCAGGGGAGTCGATCTAACCATGCCCGTCTGTCTGTCGGTTTCTACTCATGCTAAGCCCTCAGCTTTTAAGTTTTTTGGATAAAACTTTGCAAAAAGTCTTCTTTCTGTTGCAGGTCGGAGTGGGCTGTATCAATCTACTTTATCATATAGCTCCTATATTTTTCATGATTTTATATAGAGTACTTGTTACACATAAGTTTGCTATGAATATATTAATATTGGCCTATAGTTATGTTTGAGTTAAATGGTGAGCAGTAGGAGTGACATGTAAATCGTATTTATTTAAGTCGGCATTTATTTAACATACCAACACAACGATAGTCTTCTGCCGGGTGGTCATATTACACATGACTTGAAAATGTGCTGGCCATTAGACTTTTGTATATTTTATTGAAGCAAAGTGCTTCAAAGAATTTAATGTTATTAGGTACAGTGTGTACCTGATATGTGCGCATAATACATTTCCCTCTTTTTAAAACATAACGGCTAATAAGTTAAAAAAAAATTTTTTGGTTGTGTTTTTCTTATTGATAAAAATAAATTTGTATGAAAAATTTTTCCGACCGTCTGTCCGTTTCTGCTCAAACTTGTCCCTCAGTTGTAAAGCTATCTGCTTGAAACTTTCCCAAAAAATGTATTTCTATTGCAGGAAGTATATACATAAGTCGGAACGGGCGACTATATCATATAGCTCTCATCGGAACAATCGGAAACAAAATTTTAAATGGTATAACTTTGTTGTTTAATATTTTGTTATGTTCTTTGGGATTTGCCAATATTTAAATACTATGGAATTACGGTTTTATTAAATTAAAATCGGACATATCATATAAGAAAATAAAAAAATTAAAAAAAACTATAATGTAAAAAAAAAGTATTTTCTATTAATCAAAATATTCTTTTGAGATATAATAATTAATTACTATATAAGAATTACGCTTTTAGTTTTCTCAAAATCGGACAACAATATCATTTAGCTGCCATAGAAACGATGGAAATGTAGGCATTTTGTAATAACTGCAAGAATATATAAACTTCGGATTGCCGAAGTTTGCTTTATTTCTTGTTTGTATCGGAAATCTTGGGAAAAATAGTATAAAAAGTTATAAACAAACTTAACAAAAAAGTAGCGTTTAGCATAATAAAAGAAAACATAATTTAAAAACCAAAACGATAAATTAAATGGGTTTTAGAAAAAAATCTTTTATATTATCAATTCGCAGTAAAAGGCAGTGAAAAATAAAAAATACACAGCTTAACTTGTTAACATGTTAAGTAATATTTAAAATGGTACCACATTTTTTCTAAGTGCAAATTTTAAATACAGAATGTGCATTTTCCCGATTTTTTCGCTGTGTATATGTATGAAAGTATGCTTGTGCGCCAAACATATGTACAAACATATTATTTTATGTAAATAAATACACATCTCGTGTGCATAACCAAGCTGTAGAGAGCTTTGGCTCGATTGAAGTTGAAAATTCTGATCACATCGTCTGCATTTTCAAACCGCTCCAGAGACTCGACTGAAGCACAAGTCTAAATTGTTTTTCTTTTTAAATACTTTAAAACTGCAAATAGTGAAAATACTTGTGAATATTATAAAAAAATACTGTGGAAAAATTTCAAAATCTAATAAAAAGTCAAATCAAAGACTCAAACCGGTAAAACACTTAACAAATTACACAAAAGATAAATGCTTCTATAAAATCTAGGAAACAATAAAAATCTTTAAAAAATACTTATTTAATATTTAAGGCGAATAAGTTTAATATATCTTGAACTTTAAAACCCATTATCAAAAGCTTTCCTTTTGAAAACCATTAATAATACAAGCTTTAATAAAACAATTATATGGGGAAATTTATTTTTATACCCGTTACTCGTAGAGTAAAAGGGTATATTGTATTCGTGCAAAAGTATGTAACAGCTAGAAGGAAGCGTTTCCGACCCTATAAAGTATATATATTCTTGATCAGGGTCACTAGCCGAGTCGATATAGCCATGTCCGTCTGTCCGTCCGTATGAACGCTGAGATCTCGGAAACTATAAAAGCTAGAAGATTGGCATTTTGCATGCAGATTCTAGGAGTTCCTACGCAGCGCAAGTTTGTTTCAAAAAGGTGCCACGCCCCCTTTACCGCCCACAATCGCTCATATACGATTTTACAAATTTAAATATTTCAGAAAAGTATAAATGCAGTTTTATTGTGTTTATCAATACCTATCGAAATGTAGAAGAAATTTTCAAATCGGACCATTCGTTAAAAAATTATGCGTGATCAAAGTTTCTATCTCCATCTCCCTCGCACTCCCTTTACCTGAGTAACGGGTATCTGATAGTCGGGGCACCCGACTATAGCGTTCTCTCTTGTTCATACCTGTAATTCAAGGAATTTAGCAACTCTGAATGGATATAAGGTTCATATTAAATTCATTTTATCTCAGTTAAGATTTGTTAACTAAACCTAAATCTAGTCACCAAAATTTAAAAAAATTATTAAGTTTTGACATATGTGTGCTTCCAATAATTAAATTTATGTGACTTAAATCGAATAAATGTGGTCACTAGAAGAATAAAAAACATTGAAATTTTAATATCAGTCTAAGCTAGCTAATAGTCATTGCAATTTATACCTGAAAACAAATGTATTTCAATATTTTGTTTAATTAAAACGTTTTTTCAGGTTCAATTTTTAAATGCTTTGAACATTTTTTTTCAGAGTAACTAAATATGAATATATTTATTTATTAAAACTGGGTATTTAAACTATTAACTATTACGATTTTTTTGAGTGATACGGTCTCCCCTAGAAATACAATATTCTTCTTCGAATATTGAGAACCAAAAAAGCAATCACTGTGAAGTTTAGGGCAACAAAAATGTAATGAATACACAGGGGACGACGTGAACTTAAATATTAAACTACACTGGCCAACAGTGTTATTGGTACAGCCTATGGGCATTAAATAATGTTAATATTGACTTATCTAAGCATAACTCCCTACTTGTGAGTACATTCTTGTACAAAAACTTTGTTAGGGTTTTGTCATGTTGTTATCCTGTATTATAAATATATTTTTTTACAAGTGCATATTTTCAATGCTGTGCCCATCTAAACAGTGAGACAGTGGTGTCGTTATTTGAGATTATAAGTATGTACATATGTATATATGTATATCAACTTATGTATTTATGTATATAAATCAGCGATCGGCACGGCCCTAACTAATCAGCATAGGATAGCGTTTTGCTGACTGAGCAGCAGCAGAGCTCCGGCAGAGTCCGGCTCACAGGTCAAGACTTCGTAAGGCTTCGGCATGAGTCTTCGGCAATTATATTTACTGCTTTGGAGCACTGTTTGGCGTTTTCAGATAATTTTGGCATTCGGTTGTTCAGCTGTCAATCTAGAAACATACACAGAAAAATGTTTGATTACGAGTAGGGAATAAAATCATTTATATAGAAACAATTGGATAAGGACGCGGATTGCTTAAAATGTCATTTTGGTTATGGAGAATTAAACATTATTTAATATCAAGAGACATTTTATTATTATTATTAAAGGGGGACCGTTTGACCATTCTATACTGGATGTGGACAATTTAGCTTTAACAAATGTTATTTATATTTATATATTTTAATTAATTTTTATACCCTTGCAGAGGGTATTATAATTTCAGTCAAAAGTTTGCAACGCAGTGAAGGAGACATTTCCGACCCTATAAAGTATATATATTCTTGATCAGCATCACCAGGAGAGTCGAGCTAGCCATGTCCGTCTGTCCGTCTGTCCGTCCGTCTTTCCGTCCGTTTCCACGCAAACTAGTCCCTCAGTTTTAAAGCTATCTGCTTGAAACTTTCCCAAAAGTTGTCTTTCTATTGCAGGTAGTATATAAGTCGGAACGAGCCGGATCGGGCGACTATATCATATAGCTGCCATATAACTGAACGATGGGAAAAGCCATAACGTTGGTGTTTTTAAAGTTAGGAAGTTGGGATTTTCTATGAGTTTTATTTTTGGCCAATTAATCCGACCTACCGAATTTCATAAGGATCGGACGACTAAATCCTATAGCCGCCATATAACTGATTGATCGGAAATGCCATAACTTTGGTGTTTTTATACCCGTTACTCGTAGAGTAAAAGGGTATATTGTATTCGTGCAAAAGTATGTAACAGGTAGAAGGAAGCGTTTCCGACCCTATAAAGTATATATATTCTTGTTCAGGATCACTAGCCGAGTCGATCTAGCCATGTCCGTCTGTCCGTCTGTCTGTCCGTATGAACGCTGAGATTTCGGAAACTATTAAAGCTAGAAGATTGGCATTTTGCATGTAGATTTTAGGGGTTCCTACGCAGCGCAAGTTTCTTTCAAAATGGTGCCACGCCCCCTCTGACGCCCACAAGCCACAAGCTGTGGCCACAGTTTTGATGCTATTATGAAAATTTTAATTGATATGTATTTGTTTCGTCAATAAATATCGATTGGCCTAATAAAAGTTTGCCACGCCCACTCTAACGCCCAAAAACCCATTAAACGCTTAAGCCTGGCTAGCGCCTACATTTCCGCCTTTCATGGCCCGTAGCGCCATCTAACGGTTGACTTTGGAACAGCTAGCCAAGGTGCTCAACAGGGCTGCCAGTTTAGCTATTTAGTTGCTAGATCTAGCAACTTTTGAATAAATTTGCAACTTTTTTTTTCGATTTGCTATTAGCAACAAATCTAGAAACTTTTCATTTTTTTTGCAATTTTAGCAACTTTATTACAAAACTAAACATTTTGTTATTTTTCTTCATTATTTTGAACTTTTTTATACCTATTCCAATTTACTGATCCAATTACGATCGAAAATGGTTCACAAAGATATCGGAATTGTTTTTTAACTCAGTGGTTCAATCATATGAACACTTTTGATCACTTTTGTGCTGTGTAGTGTCGATAAGATGCCAAAAATTTACAAACAACATTTTCGGGATGCCTGGCTGCGCGACGACGAGTTTAAGGAGTGGATTCGCAAGACACTAACAGGGCCTATTGTGCGTATTGCAAATCCACAATAGGCGCGAAACTTTTCGAGATCCGACACCACGCCGCATCAAAAAAAACACGTGGCTGCGATTGGCGATGTTACACAAAAAAACAAGAAAGGAAAGCTAACTTCGGGCGGAGCCGAAGTTGATATACCCTTGCAGAATACTCTGTAAATTATATTCTCCAAATTATTCATATGATGCATTCTTAACACTCATAAAAAATCCCAACTTCCTAACTTAAAAACACCAAAGTTATGGCATTTCCAATCGTTCAGTTATATGGCAGCTATAGGATATAGTCGGCCGATCCTTATGAAGTTTGGTAGGTCGGATTAATTGGCTAAAAATAAAACCCATAGAAACCCTAACTTTACAAACACCAAAGTTATGGCATTTCCTATCAATCAGTTATATGGCGGCAATAGGATATAGTCGGCCGATCCTTATGAAATTTGGTAGGTCGGATTGATTGGCCAAATATAAAACCCATAGAAAATTCCAGCTTCCTAACTTTACAAACACCAAAGTTATGGCATTTCCGATCAATCAGTTATATGTCAGCTATAGGATATAGTCGGCCGATCCCGGCCGTTCCGATATATATACTGCGTGCAAAGGAAAGAAGGGTGTGTGCAAAGTTTCAATTCGATAGCTTTAAAACTGAGAGACTAGTTTGCGTAGAAACAGACAGACGGACAGACAGACGGACAGACGGACAGACGGACAGACGGACAGACGGACATGGCTATATCAACTCAGGAGGTGATCCTGATCAAGAATATATATACTTTATAGGGTCGGAGATGTCTCTTTCACTGCGTTGCACACTTTTGACCAAAATTATAATACCCTCTGCAAGGGTATAAAAACCTAAATACTGTATATATATAAATAACGTTTTTCGCTGTTTTAATGCCTTTATGATCTTTTAATTTGTGAACTCGAAAACTTATTAAATAACACATGTTCATTTTTGTGCCCTTACTGAGGGTATCATAATTTCAGTGAAAATTTGCAATGCAGTGAACAGCACGTTTCTGAACCTATAAAGAGTATATATTCTTGATCAGCATCGCCAGGGGAGTTGATCTAACCATGCCCGTCTGTCTGTCGGTTTCTACTCATGCTAAGCCCTCAGCTTTTAAGTTTTTTGGATAAAACTTTGCAAAAAGTCTTCTTTCTGTTGCAGGTCGGAGTGGGCTGTATCAATCTACTTTATCATATAGCTCCTATATTTTTCATGATTTTATATAGAGTACTTGTTACACATAAGTTTGCTATGAATATATTAATATTGGCCTATAGTTATGTTTGAGTTAAATGGTGAGCAGTAGGAGCGACATGTAAATCGTATTTATTTAAGTCGGCATTTATTTAACATACCAACACAACGATAGTCTTCTGCCGGGTGGTCATATTACACATGACTTGAAAATGTGCTGGCCATTAGACTTTTGTATATTTTATTGAAGCAAAGTGCTTCAAAGAATTTAATGTTATTAGGTACAGTGTGTACCTGATATGTGCGCATAATACATTTCCCTCTTTTTAAAACATAACGGCTAATAAGTTAAAAAAAAATTTTTTGGTTGTGTTTTTCTTATTGATAAAAATAAATTTGTATGAAAAATTTTTCCGACCGTCTGTCCGTTTCTGCTCAAACTTGTCCCTCAGTTGCAAAGCTATCTGCTTGAAACTTTCCCAAAAAATGTATTTCTATTGCAGGAAGTATATACATAAGTCGGAACAGGCGACTATATCATATAGCTCTCATCGGAACAATCGGAAACAAAATTTTAAATGGTATAACTTTGTTGTTTAATATTTTGTTATGTTCTTTGGGATTTGCCAATATTTAAATACTATGGAATTACGGTTTTATTAAATTAAAATCGGACATATCATATAAGAAAATAAAAAAATTAAAAAAACTATAATGTAAAAAAAAAGTATTTTCTATTAATCAAAATATTCTTTTGAGATATAATAATTAATTACTATATAAGAATTACGCTTTTAGTTTTCTCAAAATCGGACAACAATATCATTTAGCTGCCATAGAAACGATGGAAATGTAGGCATTTTGTAATAACTGCAAGAATATATAAACTTCGGATTGCCGAAGTTTGCTTTATTTCTTGTTTGTATCGGAAATCTTGGGAAAAATAGTATAAAAAGTTATAAACAAACTTAACAAAAAAGTAGCGTTTAGCATAATAAAAGAAAACATAATTTAAAAACCAAAACGATAAATTAAATGGGTTTTAGAAAAAAATCTTTTATATTATCAATTCGCAGTAAAAGGCAGTGAAAAATAAAAAATACACAGCTTAACTTGTTAACATGTTAAGTAATATTTAAAAATGGTACCACATTTTTTCTAAGTGCAAATTTTAAATACAGAATGTGCATTTTCCCGATTTTTTCGCTGTGTATATGTATGAAAGTATGCTTGTGCGCCAAACATATGTACAAACATATTATTTTATGTAAATAAATACACATCTCGTGTGCATAACCAAGCTGTAGAGAGCTTTGGCTCGATTGAAGTTGAAAATTCTGATCACATCGTCTGCATTTTCAAACCGCTCCAGAGACTCGACTGAAGCACAAGTCTAAATTGTTTTTCTTTTTAAATACTTTAAAACTGCAAATAGTGAAAATACTTGTGAATATTATAAAAAAATACTGTGGAAAAATTTCAAAATCTAATAAAAAGTCAAATCAAAGACTCAAACCGGTAAAACACTTAACAAATTACACAAAAGATAAATGCTTCTATAAAATCTAGGAAACAATAAAAATCTTTAAAAAATACTTATTTAATATTTAAGGCGAATAAGTTTAATATATCTTGAACTTTAAAACCCATTATCAAAAGCTTTCCTTTTGAAAACCATTAATAATACAAGCTTTAATAAAACAATTATATGGGGAAATTTATTTTTATACCCGTTACTCGTAGAGTAAAAGGGTATATTGTATTCGTGCAAAAGTATGTAACAGCTAGAAGGAAGCGTTTCCGACCCTATAAAGTATATATATTCTTGATCAGGGTCACTAGCCGAGTCGATATAGCCATGTCCGTCTGTCCGTCCGTATGAACGCTGAGATCTCGGAAACTATAAAAGCTAGAAGATTGGCATTTTGCATGCAGATTCTAGGAGTTCCTACGCAGCGCAAGTTTGTTTCAAAAAGGTGCCACGCCCCCTTTACCGCCCACAATCGCTCATATACGATTTTACAAATTTAAATATTTCAGAAAAGTATAAATGCAGTTTTATTGTGTTTATCAATACCTATCGAAATGTAGAAGAAATTTTTCAAATCGGACCATTCGTTAAAAAATTATGCGTGATCAAAGTTTCTATCTCCATCTCCCTCGCACTCCCTTTACCTGAGTAACGGGTATCTGATAGTCGGGGCACCCGACTATAGCGTTCTCTCTTGTTCATACCTGTAATTCAAGGAATTTAGCAACTCTGAATGGATATAAGGTTCATATTAAATTCATTTTATCTCAGTTAAGATTTGTTAACTAAACCTAAATCTAGTCACCAAAATTTAAAAAAATTATTAAGTTTTGACATATGTGTGCTTCCAATAATTAAATTTATGTGACTTAAATCGAATAAATGTGGTCACTAGAAGAATAAAAAACATTGAAATTTTAATATCAGTCTAAGCTAGCTAATAGTCATTGCAATTTATACCTGAAAACAAATGTATTTCAATATTTTGTTTAATTAAAACGTTTTTCAGGTTCAATTTTTAAATGCTTTGAACATTTTTTTTCAGAGTAACTAAATATGAATATATTTATTTATTAAAACTGGGTATTTAAACTATTAACTATTACGATTTTTTTGAGTGATACGGTCTCCCCTAGAAATACAATATTCTTCTTCGAATATTGAGAACCAAAAAAGCAATCACTGTGAAGTTTAGGGCAACAAAAATGTAATGAATACACAGGGGACGACGTGAACTTAAATATTAAACTACACTGGCCAACAGTGTTATTGGTACAGCCTATGGGCATTAAATAATGTTAATATTGACTTATCTAAGCATAACTCCCTACTTGTGAGTACTTTCTTGTACAAAAACTTTGTTAGGGTTTTGTCATGTTGTTATCCTGTATTATAAATATATTTTTTTACAAGTGCATATTTTCAATGCTGTGCCCATCTAAACAGTGAGACAGTGGTGTCGTTATTTGAGATTATAAGTATGTACATATGTATATATGTATATCAACTTATGTATTTATGTATATAAATCAGCGATCGGCACGGCCCTAACTAATCAGCATAGGATAGCGTTTTGCTGACTGAGCAGCAGCAGAGCTCCGGCAGAGTCCGGCTCACAGGTCAAGACTTCGTAAGGCTTCGGCATGAGTCTTCGGCAATTATATTTACTGCTTTGGAGCACTGTTTGGCGTTTTCAGATAATTTTGGCATTCGGTTGTTCAGCTGTCAATCTAGAAACATACACAGAAAAATGTTTGATTACGAGTAGGGAATAAAATCATTTATATAGAAACAATTGGATAAGGACGCGGATTGCTTAATATTTTATTATTATTATTAAAGGGGGACCGTTTGCCCATTCTATACTGGATGTGGACAATTTAGCTTTAACAAATGTTTTTTATACTGTTATATTTTAATTAATTTTTTTTCTTATTCATTGTTTGTGTTTTTTTTTTGCAGTGCAAAGCAGTAAAAACGTAAGGAATGCAGCCACCTTCTGGTTTTTCGTACTCTCACAAATACAATAAGCGCATGGCATAGTATGCGAGCCGCTCGCATAAACAATGTTAAGCTACAAAGAGCTGGCTTAATTTTAACTACTCCAGGGACTCGACTGGACACAAGCGTAAATTTGGATGCTATTAGTTGCTTGAATAAAATAACTCACAAAATATTAAAAATGTAAGTAAAAAATATGTTTATAAGTGATAAATTCCAATTCTCCATACAAATTCTGGGTAAAAATCTATGCAGGAAACTATTTCTTATACAACATCAAGTCAAATTATATTCTTTGGAAGAAAGCCATTAGCAAATAAAAAACGTAAATACTGTATATGTATATATAAATAACGTTTTTCGCTGTTTTAATGCGTTTATGATCTTTTAATTTGTGAACTCGAAAACTTATTAAATAACACATGTTCATTTTTGTGCCCTTCCAGAGGGAATCGTAATTTCAGTAAAAAATTTGCAACGCAGTGAACAGCACGTTTCTGACCCTATAAAGAGTATATATTCTTGATCAGCATCGCCAGGGGAGTCGATCTAACCATGCCCGTCTGTCTGTCGGTTTCTACTCATGCTAAGCCCTCAGCTTTTAAGTTTTTTGGATAAAACTTTGCAAAAAGTCTTCTTTCTGTTGCAGGTCGGAGTGGGCTGTATCAATCTACAATATCATATAGCTCCCATATTTTTATGGCTTCAGTACGAACGATCGAAAAATGTATAGAAAAATCGACCCAGCTTCATCTTCTTTAAGCATTGATATCGGAACATAGAATATTTATGTTTTGTAACAGCTGCAAGGGTATATAAACTTCGGCTTCCCGAAGCTTGGTTTTTGCTTTATATTTTCTATCTGCTTAATGAATTTTAAAAAAATAGGAAATTGCTAAAACCGATTTAAATGTCGTTTTACTAGAAGAATAAAACAAATTCGAATGAATAATTTTTTTAAAATGCCTGAAAGGCTTAACTGAAAACAAATATATTACAATTAAAGTAGCTTCAAAGCCATGGAAATAATTTTTTTCAACCACAAAAATTAGTCAATTAAAATTCTCTATAAAACATTTTTTTGTGAATTGATCTTTTATAAATATTCTCTACATGTCGTATAAAGTAGCCAATAAGGTTTGATTTTCTTGATAATAATACTATAATGTTCTTGCATGATTAATTTAAGGTTTATAATTCCAGTTATTGACGTCTCCGTGAATAAAATAGTAAAGTCATCATCATACTTTCATTTAATAAATAAATAAATGTATATACGGCTTTATATAAATGGTATAATAAAACAAATTAAATAATGTTTTAAAGTAATCGAAATACATTAATACAACTAAATTCAATATTGGACTGCATGGGAAATTTCGGTACCAAAAAGTATGTATTATCAAAAAGAAAAACTAAAAATAAGTAAAACAAAATAGGCCTTGTTGTGTTTCATTTACTTTTACAGATACAAATTCTCAACCGCTGTGTGCTAGTATGCCTTGAAGAAAATGTAAGTTTAACGAAAAAAGTCAAATATAAATATAAAATAATTTTGTATTTTTCAGCCTTGTTGAATATTTATTTGTATTCCACCGCCTTCAGTTTAAAAATGAAAAATAATCAGCCAAACATAAAGGATGACCAAGATAGAATCCATGGTTTGTAAACTTAATTTACTGAGAGACTATGCTCCAAAGCTGTATGTTAGTATGCCTTAAGGAAAATGTAAGTTTAACTAAAAAAGTTAAATATAAATATATATATATTAATTTAATTTTCTTGTAGCTAGACCTTGTTGAATTTTTATTTTTATTCGAACGACTTCAGTTTTAAAATGAAAAATAATCAGCCAAAAATCGAAGAATATCCATTTAAAAGTCATGGTTCGTGTTACCCAACATATGCTAATAATGTAATTCCCATATATAAAGTTAATTTAATTATATGGGTCCCGGAATTCCGTCATTTACTTTTGTTTCTCCTAGCATAATTAATTTTAACTATATTTTTGTATTTTTACAACCCAAGCGAAGACAAGTTTATAACTGCTGTGTTTTTATTGTCTACATTTTCCCAAAAATAGTATATCATTTTCGTTTTAAATATTTTTATATTCGAAATTTTATTATTTAGTTTAGTTTAGTTTATTTAAAATATCTGAAGTCTTTGGAGAAATGTGCGATCACAAATGCAGCAGCCGAGAGAGTAGGAGTATTAAGATCTAAGCTGCGCAGCTAATACTTGGACTCTCTCGGCTTGCATTCTAAATTTGCACAGAATTTGTTTTCGAAGTTCTTGCTTTTTTTCTTTTATTTATTTATTATGTTTTTTTGTACAACAATGTAGAACAATCTTTTTTGTAACACCTTATTGCTTTATAAATAATTAAAAGATTAATGTACTGTGTTTTATAGGTGTTTAAAATAATTTCCAATAATATGTCCGGAAAATTTAAAAATTGTATTCGAAAAATGGGTATTTTTAATAATTATTGGAAATCATCATGCTTTTTTAACGTATTCCTTATTACCGTTATAGACTTGGTTATAATGCTTGGAATAAGTTTTAGGAGAGTGTTTTTATATGGGTTGGATAATTCATAAATGGATTAAAATATTTTAATATAATATATAAAATGTACCTACATTTTGTTAAAAAGCCTCGCCAACTTGGATTAAATGTACCGAACTATTACAATAAAAACGAGTATGAAGTTATTAATACATTATTTCAATTGTAGTTTAGTTAAACCACATTAAATCGTCAAGAATTTAAGATCGAAAAAATAATGGTATGTTTAATTCTTAGTAAAATGTAATTCAGATCTATTATATCGAATTCATATGTTAGGGATATCCAATATGTACTAAAGAAAATCCCTATTCCGACCCACAAAAATGTATTATATAGATAATTATGAGCCGAGACAATCTCGCAATTTTCTTCGAGCTTAAAACAATATTTTGGATTAGAAAAAATGTAATACTATATGCGCATTTTTCATTAAGCTGTTTACGGACAAACAAGTTGGGCGAGCAAATCTCATAGAAACAGAAGAATAAACCTATGTTGACTCGTCGGGCATTGGTCGATGGTCATTTATATTTAGTAGGCTCAGAAAATTACTTTTTTTAAGAAGAAAAAATATTTTAATTCGATATTAAACAAAATTTACTTGAGTAATAAGGTCTTTCCCTAAAAATACAATATTCGATTTTAAATATTATAAACAGAGCACCACGTGAACTTAACAATTAAATTACACTGGGCAAAAGTGTTATTGGTGCAGCCCCATTGGCATTTAATTATGTTGATATTGCCTTATCTAACCATATTTGCGTACGTGTGAGTATTATTTGTACAAACACTTTGTAAAGGTTTTTGTTATCCTGTGTTATAATATTTATTTTCTGAAGTGCATATTTTGAATGCTGTGTCTACATTTTTTATTTGTTTGCTAGGGTAATATTGCTCTTTTATATGCATTCTGGAGTCTGAACATTGATTCCTTGGCATAATCATCTATATTATAAAGAGGTGTGATGTTGTAATTACTGTTATATGTATTGTTTAAATTAGGGGTTTTACTAAACACAAGCTAATAAGCTAAACAAATACAATAAGCGCATGGCATAGTATGCGAGCCGCTCGCATAAACAATGTTAAGCTACAAAGAGCTGGCTCAATTTAAACTACTCCAGGGACTCGACTGGACACAAGCGTAAATTTGGATGCTATTAGTTACTTGAATATAATAACTCACAAAATATTAAAAATGTAAGTAAAAAATATGTTTATAAGTGATAAATTCCAATTCTCCATACAAATTCTGGGTAAAAATCTATGCAGAAAACTATTTTTGGATACTATGTTGGATACAACATCAAGTCAAATTAAATTCTTTGGAAGAAAACCATTAGCAAATAAAAAACCTAAATACTGTATATATATAAATAACGTTTTTCGCTGTTTTAATGCTTTTATGATCTTTTAATTTGTGAACTCGAAAACTTATTAAATAACACATGTTAATTTTTGTGCCCTTCCAGAGGGAATCGTAATTTCAGTAAAAAATTTGCAACGCAGTGAACAGCACGTTTCTGACCCTATAAAGAGTATATATTCTTGATCAGCATCGCCAGGGGAGTCGATCTAACCATGCCCGTCTGTCTGTCGGTTTCTACTCATGCTAAGCCCTCAGCTTTTAAGTTTTTTGGATAAAACTTTGCAAAAAGTCTTCTTTCTGTTGCAGGTCGGAGTGGGCTGTATCAATCTACTATATCATATAGCTCCCATATATTTTATGGTTTTACATGGCTTCCGATCGACCGATCGAAAAATGTATAGAAAAATCGACCTAGCTTCATCTTCTTTAAGCATTGATATCGAAACATAGAATATTTGAGTTTTGTAACAGCTGCAAGGGTATATAAACTTCGGCTTTCCGAAGCTTGGGTTTTTGCTTTATATTTTTTATCTGCTTAATGAATTTAAAAAAAATAGAAAATTGCTAAGACCGATTTAAATGTCGTTTTACTAGAAGAATAAAACAAATTCGAATGAATAATTTTTTTAAAATGCCTGAAAGGCTTAACTGAAAACAAATATATTACAATTAAAGTAGCTTCAAAGCCATAGAAATGTTTTTTTTCAACCACAAAAATTAGTCAATTAAAATTCTCCATAAAACATTTTTTTGTGAATCGACCTTTTATAAATGTTCTCTAAATGTCGTATAAAGTAGCCAATAAGGTAAGATTTTTTTGATAATAATACTATAATTTTCTTGCATGATTAATTTAAGGTTTATAATTCCAGTTATTGACGTCTCCGTGAATAAAATAGAAAAGTCATCATACTTTCATTTAGTTAATAAATAAATGTATAAACGGCTTTATCTAAATGGTATAATAAAACAAATTGAATATTGTTTTAAAGTAATCGAAATACATGAATACAACTAAATTCAGTATTGGACTGCATGGGAAATTTCGGTACCAAAAAGTATGTATTATCAAAAAGTAAAACTAAAAATAAGAAATAAAAAAGGCCTTTCTGTGTTTCATTTAGTTTTACAGAGACCAGTTCTGAAAAGCTGCGTTTTAGTATGCCTTGAAGAAAATGTAAGTTTAACGAAAAAAGTCAAATACAAATATAAAATAATTTTGTATTTTTCAGCCTTGTGGAATCTTTATTTGTATTCTACCCTTTTCAGTTTTAAAATGAAAAATAATCAGCCAAACATTAAAGTTAACCAAGTTAGAATCCATGGTTCGTCTTACCCAAGTTATCCAAACAATTTCTTTCTCATGTATAAACTTAATTTACTGAGAGACTGCGCGCCAAAGCTGTGTGTTAGTATGCCTTAAGGAAAATGTAAGTTTAATTAAAAAAGTCAAATAAAAATATATAATAATTTCTTTTTTTTTTTTTAGCTAGACCTTGTTGAATTTTTAATTTGCATTCGACCGCCTCCAGTATTAAAATGAAAAAAATAAGCCAAAGAAAAAATATGATCCTGTTAAAAGTCATGGTTCGTGTTACCCAACTTATGCTAATAATGTATTTCTCATATACCAATCATAATCTTAATTTAATTGTATTGGTCCCTGAATGCCGTTTACTTTTGCATTTCCTAGCATAATTAATGTAAACTATTTGTTTATTTGTTTTTAAAGCCAAGGCGAAGACAAATTTATAATTGCACTGTTTTTTTTCATTTTTTTTCCAAAAAAAAAAAAAGGATTTCATTTTCGTTTCAAATGCTGGCTTAGAAATGTAATTATTTAAATTAGTTTTCTTAAAATACCTGAAGTCTTCAGCTTCGTCTTTTTTTGCGACCACAAACTTATCAAAATGCGTTAATTTTTACATTTTTATTTTTTTAACTCTAGAGCTTGCTTAAGTTTGATTGACAGCAGTGCGATCAGAGTAGAAGTTTACGATCAAAGCACAGCAGCTACTACTTTGACTCTTACGACTGTTTACATGCATTCGAAATTTGCACAGAATTTGTTTTCGAAGTCCTTTTTTACCTTAATGTTTATTATGTTTGTTTGATGTGCAACAATCTTTTTTGAAACACCTCATATAATGCATTCTTAATACTCATAAAAATCCCAACTTTCTTACTTAACAAACACCAAAGTTATGGCATTTCCGATCATTCAGTTATATGGCGGCTATAGGATATAGTCGGCCGATCTTTATGAAATTTGAACTTTAAGACGGTTAGTTCGGCTCGAGAAACATTCAGTTTGCTGCTCAGGTAGTTTTTGACGTCATCTTCAGAAGCACGAGGATTAAGGTGAGAGACCAAAATGAGCTTTTTTTGTGCAACGCCCGATAAGGGCTTAGGTTCCATATGGGCGACTCCAGATAAGGTTGACTGCGATGGTCCCGTGTTCGTATTAGAAGGCGTCAAAATTATGCCAGAGCCAACTGCAGCAGCACGCGACGTACATAGATGCCAGGTCATTGTTGACGAGCTGCAGATCAGAAGGTGCGACTTGATCGGGCGGTCCAGAATAGGCAGCTGCAGGAGTAGGTCCAGAGGAAGCGTCTGCCGTGCAGCCGTCGGCAACGTCAGTAGAGGCATCCCTGGTAGCCAAACGGCCTTTAAAGTTGGATTTAGCCTTTTCAAACCGAGTAAATAAGTCCTTAAATCCGGCCAATAAGGACTGGTACTCCAGATCGGTTTGCCTAATGAAAGCCATAATATTGTCTTAATATGATGGCAACTGGGGCAGGTCCAATCCAGGTTAGAATTAGTCCGGTCTGCAATTAGGCCAGCACTGTGGCCAAGGTCAGCACATTTAGGCTGAGCAATGTTGTCACACAGCCAGCAACCAATTGTGGGATGTCGAGAGGTGGTTTTACCATTTTACCACGCGTAGAAAAACCACGTAGAGGTAGAAAGCGCAGCTTGCAGTTGGGTCGGTGATAAGCTTTACGCGCATGTGAGTGTTCGCGACGAAACGATGAGCAAGCAAATGCACCAACAACAACACAAGTGTAGACGTTTGGGATAAACTTAAGAACAGTGTAGAGCAAAGCAAACACGCAAAACGATTTTAGATAATATAATAATGCGAATTACGTATAAGTCACTGTTTTTTATGTTCAAAACTTTTCGTTATAATAAATTTCACCAAAAACTAGTCAAAATGACCAAGATCGGCTTTAAAACGGTGTAGTTTACACGGGTAAAATATGATCAGATGGAGGAGCGATAAAATACACGTCCGACAACGACTATGAGTAGGCTACGTTTGCCATTGCAGGCACTTTCGGACTCTTTATTTAATTCCTAATGGTAGTTGATGTACGGGGAACCATTCATGCTTATTTGGTAGTCTTAGCTACACGCGGAGTCAAACACCGCGAAAAGCTAAAACCGAAATTCTTACTTCTTTTCATATTGCGTTCTTGTTATTTTAGAAACATTTTCTTAATTTAAAACCATTAGTTCATAATTGAAGAGCATTCGACCATTTGTGTGAATAATAATACCGCTTTGTCCTTGAAACCTTCGTGCTCGAAAACTCCGGACTACTGATGGCTGGATTTGAGGTCGCAATGGGCAGCTACACCAGTCAGTGGGATACATATATATTTTTACGTTAGATACCGCTAGCACGTCAGCCACATTTATAAAATGTTTTGTAGTAAGTATAGATAGTCGCATAATCCCAATAATATTCGTTATGTATTTACCCACAGATATTTACTGTTTCCCAATAATATTGAAGCTCCGATTTTATACATTAAGCCCTTCTAACAATTTTTCACTTCAAATGTCTTAGCATAAGGCTGAGCTCTGCTCTGCCAAAAGGGCTAGACAACGTTTGTTTATATATAAATTAACTTTTAGTTTCCCCTGCAAGTGCTGACGTGAGGGAACTGAACTTAAAGGCTAACATAAGAAAGCTTCGTAAGCGGCCTCGCCAATATGCAGAGTTTTGCCGGCTATGCACGAGCTTCCGGCCAGGCGCAATGTCAGCAGTTAGGCCGGCGCTGGTCATCAGACGATCGGCCGTTGCCGTCGCCCGGTTAACATAATTAACCGAATTAACAGAATTGGGACCGTCCTCGGCCAACCCTAACTGAGCTATTACTTCTCATAGTTGGACCGCGAATCTTTTAGCCTGGGAGTAGTCGGTGATGTGAGTCGATGTTACGGCCAGGAGACAGAGCAGAAGCAAGGGTATGAACCTGTAATGTGCGTTTTAAATTAATATTGGTATTGCCGATCTGCTCTTGCAGGACGTCGTTAATTGTTCTTTGGAAGATGCTTGCCGCATTTCTGAGTCCAAATGGAAGTCTTCGGAACTCATACGTCCCTCCGTTTACCGAGAATGATGGTAGCCGGACGAGCTTAGTGAAGTATTTGGGTTTGCCAAGGTTCCCCAGTATCATGGGGTACCGTCCTTTCGTTTAGCTTGCGAAAGTCCAGTACCAGACGCATTATTCTTTAGCTCGATTGTAGAGAAAAACCTCTTGGATTCGTTTTAATAATCTTTTATTTAAATTTGGAGCAGCAAAGGTGCCACTACCAACGTCCAGTTGTTTCTGATCATACATTTTTCCTTAGGTTTTAAGTAAGCCTCGTAGCTGCGCTGCCCACAGTTGGACATCAGAGAGACGACTATGAATATCTTATATATTATGTGTATTTATTTATGCTCTCTTAAGCTGGAGCGCGAGGGTGTATGCATGTACTTGAGTTCGGTTGACCGGCCTGCGCGTGTAACAGAATGCTGACACTTGCACTTTCTGTGAGCCACTTAGGTTTTTGACCGGGCCTTTGTTTATGTAAACACTGTTACAGTGTCAAGTACTCTTGGTGCAGTAGATATTCAATATATGCATACTACACGATTCGTCAGTGCCCTTTTTATCTACGACCCATATTGGGTTATTGGATTTTGACTTTTGAATTATGCCATTTTTAAGCAGATTCTGGATTTCGCTATTGACGAAATCGGCTGCCCCCATTGGGTATGGGTAGAGTTTAGCATAAATGGGTTCCTCGCTAATAGTTCTGATGGTGGCTACCACCGACGTATTATACGGTAAGGCGTCTTTAGGGTCTGCGAAGGCTTTTTTCCTGTCGCAGAGCATTTTCAAGAAAGCACCTCTTGCTAAATGTGGTGCATCCGAGCAATCTCCGTTAGTAAAATTGGCATCGGAGGACGTGTGAAAATCGATTTGCTCTACTTCGGTGGCCCATTTGAACTGGCCGAAAGCTAGGCAAAGTGATGCCCCTTCCTGTTTTAATTGGTCGAGACCGATAATCGCATCAAAGGAGGTCAAATCAGGTAAAATTAAGAGGTTGCCTTCAAGTTGAAAAGTGATATGAAGCATTTCTTCGTTATAGTAGTGACACCATGAATGGAATGAATTCCAAATGGGGATTCTACCGGGCGGACGCCTCCCAATCCTTTGTATGGTCGGATGCAAATTTTGGACGCGCCCGTGTCGATAAGATGAGACTTATCATCGAAAATCCCCTCTACTCTTCTTCTAATGACGGGTGGCAGGGAATTTCCCCTAACAAATGAATGGCTGTCCGAGTCGTACTCGAATTTGGCTCTTTGCAAACGAAGCTGCGAATGTGTTACCAGTCGTGAGTTTTAGCGATGTGTGAAGACGGTAACACGAGAGAATATTTTAGTGAAGTTTTTCTTTATTTCAATGAAATAACATGAATTAGTTGCAGTTGCAGGGATGTCCCTGATGATTCTGTCGGGGTCTTCTCTCCTCAGTATCTCCTTACTGGGTCCAAATAGTCATCTCTCGTCTTGGTTGTTTGCTGGGTAATTTTCTTATAGATCCTTGGAATAAGTCTGAATGAATAAGTCTTTCAACTTTGGTTGTCGATATCGAACTGTTTGTTTAATAATGCAAAATAAATGTTTGTAACCTACGCTGCTCACAGGCAGCGTCTTATGTAAATTAGTATATTTGTCAAATACGATGATGTATACGATTAGCAGTCGGTGGACCGCAGCCTCGTTAGTAGCTTATGGTGGTCCCGCGCAGCTGTCGTAACTTAGTGCGGCTGGAATATGATGATCCAGCGGGAAGCGGTGGCCGGTTCTCCCAATGTTGAATTAGGTTGATTACGATGAAAGGGTAACTGCCCTTCTTAACCTGCTGGCCAAGAGACTCAGACAGTATAAAAATAATAAGAAGTGAACGGCGGATTGCCGAAGTAGATTCTATGAGCTTAAGCTTTTTATTCTTTGAATATCAAATCAGAACTGAAACTTAAAGCTATGTTAGCTGAATCATATAGCGGCCACTCCAATGGGCAGTGTTTTGCCGGCTATGCGCGGGCTTCCGGCCAGACGCTATGTCAGCAGTTTGGCCGGAGCGAGCTTTTGGACGAGCGGTCATTGCCGTCGCCCGGATAACTTAGTTAACTTGTTATGTGAATATATGTAAGTTAAGACCTGTCCAGGCCGGAGGGGGAAAACCCCTTGGGTTTACCTATTTGTCGTATTCCTCATCCTTATTTGATCTTCAACTCCGGTCTTCATTCCTTCTATTTCGATCAATATTTAGGTTCTTTTTTATACGAGTTAAAATAAAAACAGCAAACGGTTTCAAACGTTACAATTGGTTTTTATTGAATATAGAAAAATTGTTCTGCTCCAGTTGGCGATATGGCCTGAATTAATTCTAAAGTATTCTAAAAACTGCCAGTTGAACTAAATGCAAATGCAGGCTGCGGCCTGCAGTTCCCATTGCATCAGCATATTTTGATCCCGGCAGAGCCGCGGCGGAAAATGGCACACCGACTGCAGCAGTTGCTCAGCCCAGCTTTGTTGCTAGCGCTGCAGTCTTCGGTTGGAGTGGGGTACTTCTCAAGTGCGCCGCGGCTTTAGCTGAGGCAGCTAGCGGGCGGTCAGAGCCTTCCGTTGCCTTGCTGCGGTTACATATTTGAGGTTCCGATATCGTGGGTTCGTTGATATGCTGAGGGCAAGGGGAGTTGTATGGCGTCGAATCTTTGAAGGTGTAGCCTTTGCCCGTTGAACTCTGGGAGGGCATTCGATATTTCTTTTATGTATGCCCTTTGGGCAATGGTTTCATCAGCCATTGTGGTCGGTTTTACTTCTACAATGCTATCGTTATTATCAGAGTCTGTCAAGTCCTGATCTGACAATTCCGATTGAATAAAGACTGCAGGAATAGTGAGGTTATTTATGTCTTTTTCCTCTATTTCGGGACCTGTAGAGATAGGGTCATTAGTCTCAGCCTGCTCAAGTGCTGGTGAATCTGATAATTCTGACTCTTCTCCAGTTTCGATTGTCAATGGGGTGTTTAGGATAGTTGGTACAGAAATGGTTAAATCGTACCTTTGTTTTATATATATTAGGTTGTCTCGTAATTTGTTTAAAAATGTTGATACTTGAGACCAATGGGCTTTGTTTAGCCGGTCTCTCTGGTCATGTATTAGTATACGAGCTGTATTGAAGCGGTTTACTAATATTTCGGCATGCTTATTTACAGTGTTTTGCTGTGCTGGCCGAGGTCTTGATAATGACTTATAGGATTTGTCAAAATCAACTTTTAAGTTATTTAATTCCTTATATAATTCATTCCATTCCATTATTTAATGGAATATTATCTAGATCCCTGAAACCATCATTAAAATATGTCTTCCAAGTATCTCATTATTTTCGATAACAGATCTAACCTTGACCTTTAACCTAGACGTGGAATTGTACTCAATACTATTGCTTTCTGGGTACTTGAGCAATGTATTAGAGGAGGTGTTTACCTAGGTTGTACCTATTCATATATTCAAATTCTAAATCAGAAACTAATATCTGATATCTAATATATAAACTAAGGATCTGCTCCGTTCCAATTATGACTAATACCCTATTCTCAAAATTAGGCTCTTTATCAACAGTAAATCTAATGCACTCAGCAGTATTCATATTTAGTTTTAAGATTGTTTTATTTTTATTTTATTTTATGTTCGAAATACATAAGATAAGGTCATTTTAATTATATTTAAGTTCTATCTTCGATATATCACTATATGGATATATATGTATATTTGTATTTAGAGGGGTTTTTTTTTGTAGTTTTTCCTTTTTTTTTTAAACATCTTTTTATAATTATTGTTAGCGCTTTCTATTTTATCTAGATCGTTAGCCTGGCTTTTTTAATAGCACTTTTTGATATGCATTTGCTGTGGAACAAAATAAACGCGCTCATAATAACAACAATTATTGATAACAAGATGTTTGTTAATTCGGTATTAATGTTTTTCGATTCGATTTTGTTTATAACATTCGCAGTGGAGTCCACTTCTTTTACTTTTGGGATCTTTCTCTGGCGGAGGTAATTTTTTATAAGTTTTAGCACGGCTTTGGATTGCAGGGTAGGTGGATGTGTGGGTGGCTGTAGTCTGACTTTTTCTTTCAATTAGTAGATTTTTTATATGCTCAACTTCGGCGTGTATTTTTACCGAGCTGTTGCAGTTCAGTTTACTTCTGCTATTTAGTAGCTTCAGTAATTCAGCTCTTCTGGCTTTAAGTCTCTTAACCACACCACTGCGTTTAGCACACATCAACCTCTACTCACTGCGGTTGTTGTTTTTTCATCGGCTTCTGTAGTCCATCCTCCGTTGACTTTCACTTTAATTCTTTGTGCGTTTTTGCTGGTGTCTTATGCTTGCGGTTATGCTTATGTTGGTTTGCGGTTCTTCGATGTCTTCTTCCTTGTTTTCCTTCAATGTCATCATAGAATCGCTGTCACGGTCGCCATGTAATATGTTAAATCCTCCGATCCATGTTCCTCCAAATAAAATAAGGTCGATTGGTTTCTTTTGCTTTGTTTCATTATAATTTTTATTCAATTTATTATTTAGAGCAGAGCAGCCGTTGTTGCCGCTCTGAGCTCAAAAGAGTTTCTTTTTTTAACAAATTGACTTAGAAGCTAAAGAGGTCTAAGTCTCGTAGCTGCGCTGCCAACAGCGGCAGCGGAGAGACGGTTATGTAAATTAACGAGTGTGAGGGGAGGGGGACGGTCGATGTGGGGTCCCTCGCCGCTGTCTCCAATAATTCGTAGCCGGTTGGCCGTACTGCTCCTATGTTGAGATAGGGAGATTAGGGTGGAAGGGAACTGTCCTTCGATACCGCTGACCTAGAGACTTAGTCAGTATATTGGTTACTAAAAGATTTAACGGCTAAGTGCCGGAGTTTCATTAGTAGGAGCTGGTGCGCTTAATTTATTGAATACAAAATATGAATTGAACCTAAGAATTAATTGACCGGATGCCCGTGGCAGACCGCTGACCATGCACATTTTGCAGAAGTCATACGATCGCTGTCAGCCAATGAGACAAAGCCACGGCCCATAATGGCACAATATGTTGGCTCAGCTCTCGGGCCCATTAGGGTGGACCATACATGAGTGGTATAAGAAGTGTAATAATAATAATAATAATAATAAAAATGATTCATATTAATAAAGGGAATAGGAATTGGCCTGCTCAGCCTAAGCTGGGAGTTGGTTGTTAACTTGTATTCTTAAGTATATAGCTATGGAGCTGGAGCGCGGAGGTCCGCTCCTGTTACATTTATGCCTACACATGCACTTTCTGTGTGCGGTCCAAGGCATAGCGATCGGTATGTGTATCGGCCACTTAGGTTTATGACCGAGACCTTGAATTACGTAAACACTGCAACAAAGTGTTACAGTGTGTACCCTTTTAGTACTTTGGTATAGTGGATTATCGATACATATACAACAAAAGTGTACAATGTTAACGGACTACAGAATTTTTACGGACAAAACAGACAAAAGATCCCCTATGGGTGTGTTAGTGGGTTCCTCAAGCCAAACTGATTTTAAGCCTTCGTGATCTAAAATATTCGGACGATGATGATCCTATTCCGTCGAGACGCGTTTTCCCTGTTTCATAGCTGCATTTTACCAGTCCGTTGATACCCTGTGTAAGGTTGGTGCATTTACGATACAATCTCTAGTCAGCATGGCCGATTTCGTATGCGAATTCAATGACGGTCCATTGTCACAATAGATCTTTTGGCCATTGGAAAATAGTTTATTCGCTGCAACAGGGCACGACTGCAAACTTTAAAAACTTATCGATCCACGTCAGGAAATACTTTCTGTCCGTTGAGAAGATATCAATATGTAATATTTCCCCTTCATAGGAGGGGATCTTCGACTCGCTGATTTTCTGTTTCTTTGGATGCCTATCGTATTTAGCTCTCGGACAGGTCTTGCAGTTTTGGACGATTTCGTTGGATCATTTGGTCATTTTAGGAAAATAATATTTGGAGAGCAGGTATGACATTCTCCTGTGCCGATCTGTGTGCTCGGCAGTCAAGATTTCATTTCTCTCTGTTGCTGCGGGGTTTACAATGCCAACATTTTGTGGCAAGAAACCTTTGAACTACCTCGTCTTGTATTATTGCAAATGTGTGCAAGACGCAGTGAAATGCGTTTACACTTTTTGGAACTATTGTATCTGCGAGCTCCTCCATTAAGGATTCTTTAATTGCATGACGCCTTTTGTTCCCAAAGACTATGAAACTCCTTTTTGACGGAAAACGAGTCTCTTCCAAAATGATCTGGTTTTGAAAGCAATTTAGGGCTTGCCTGTGGTTTCTATTGTATGGGTGAGTGAATTTTTGCTGTGGATTTTGCTACACACGATTCTATCTCTTGTTCTCCCGAGGCACTTAGTTGCTGTCTGGACAGCGCGTCCGCGACCAAATTTTCTTGTCCAGGCTTATAGAAAGGCCGCTCACCTGACTCGTCGATGCGATGCAGCAGTTGCTCAGCCCAGCTTTGTTGCTAGCGTCTTCAGTTGGAGTGGGGTACTTCTCAAGTGCGCCGCGGCTTTAGCTGAGGCAGCTAGTGGACGGTCAGTGCTCTTCCGTTGTCACGCTGCTGCCGATGCATTTCGACCGTTGACGTTCCGTCGCTGCCGCTGTCGTTGACGTCGTTGACGTTCGGTCGCTGCGTCGCAGTCGCTGCATCGCGGTCGCACTAACGCAGCCGCTAAGTTCGCTGCGTTATTGCAGCCACTTGAAAGTTTGTTGTCGTTGTGTGGCCGAGAGGGGTGAAGAAAATGAACCCCAGTATGTGGGGAGCCGAGAGGGGTGAAGAGAGAGGTGCGATGTCCGGTATCGTTGGGATCAAGAGGGGGTGAAAGGAAGGGGGCGCTTAGCCGGTGTTAACTTATATATATGTAGATATTAATTACTGGCGCGATGCAGTTATTTCAGTCAAGAGCGGACTTGACTGAAATAACTGCATCGCGCCAAGTCCGCTCTTGACTGAAATAACTGCATCGCGCCAGTAATTAAGTTATCTTCAGCACAGTGATTTGTGAAAAGTATATATGTATTGCATATTATATGACAGTTAATATATATTATTATTTGACATTTTCTTCTCACAAATCGCCGTGCTGAAGCTAACCAAAATTCCTGCGCGATGCAGTTATTTCAGCCAAGAGCGGAAAGTAACCTTGTGATTTATCTTTCCACGCACTTTTGTATTGTAAGCCGCATCATGAAATTCAGGGTATTCACTCGCCGACTAGTCTCCGTCATCGCTTTCACTTCGGTCAAACCTCTCGTTGCATCGGACCTCCGTCTCGAACCTGTTGGTAACCATGTTGGCTCGATCGAGTAGCAACGAACCTCAGTTCGAACCTGATGCAATAACCAACTTAGTTCGATTGAGTTTCAACCAACCATGGTTCGAACACGCTGCACCACTCGTTTCGGTTAGGTTCCATCTCCGTCACTACCCCTCTCCGTAGCTCATTTCTGCTAGCCTTGCTATCTTCTACAGTCTTTCTTTACTTGACTTTTTCCAACATATACATGCTTTTACTTTTATTTGTTTTATTTAAATTATCTAGCTCTGTTTGCGTCACGCCTCACTTCCATCACATTTCTATTTGCTCGCTGCCCAATTAGGATCAGCAATCCAATAAATGTTAAGATGGTTCTCCTCAGTTCTCTGGGTAATCAGCAATCCTTATTGGCTTCTTCTTCCAGATGAGATGACCAGCTGCACCAGTTAACTATCCGTTATATTTGTTGTTACCAGTTTAAATATATTTAATTAAAGGTGCACGTCTGTTCTCTTCAGTTTTCGAATTCAGAATAATTTTATTATGGCATGTTGGTCCAATTGGAATCTCAGCCAGGAAATATTTGTGTGTGTTACAATTATGTATGTGTTAGTGCTTCAATGCTAACAATTTGTTTTTCTGTGTACTGCTCGAGCGAGTGTTGTCGCACATCCTGCCTGTTGCTGACGGTGCAATTCTAGCAAAATGTTATGTAGGGAGGCTTAGGAGGTGGTACCGATACGATAACTCACGCTCTCCAGTGATTTTGGGCAATCGGCATGGCAAACTTTCGGTCGTTGAGGCATCAGACTTCTTTTTTTCCATCTGTGCCGTCGTGTGTCCCAGTTTATCCTATGGCCTTTGTTTCCTTGTCTTCTTTATGTTGCAGATCTACTTGTAACGGTCGCCATGTAGAGATTCCTTAGCTTATCGACGCCCTTCGGCAGCTTCTCTACGTTCCGTGTATCAGGACTTCTGATCCGTTGTCAACTCGAACCTGCGCTGAACAGTCATTGATGATGATGGTACCCTCATCTACGTAGTGATCGGAAGCAAGATGCTTGGCTGGGCTTCGCAGTGTGCAGTCCCTCCTGCGTGTAGATCTCTGGCGCATGAGCTACTTGCTGCAAGTCGACAGAACGTGGCACCAGATGATGTGGTGCAATCCTTAATTTGGTGGACCTCTCTTCCACATTCTGCAACGACGTCGTCCTTTAACCGAAGGATTTCATCGTGTTGGGCGACTGGGTACATTCTAACTTTCTTACATGCTAATTTAACTTTTGGAAATTTTATTATAAAGAATAAAACGTTAGCGGATTGAAGTATTTTTACGGACGAGACGGACAAAAGATCCCTTATGGGGGTGCTGGTGGACCCCTCCAGCCAAACTGACTCTAAATCTGCGTGATCTACTATATTGGGGCTGACGATATTGATTTTAGCTTAGGCAATAGCGAGCATTAAATTTTGCAACTCCATCATTAACATTCTATTGCGAGCCAGTAAAGTCTCGAATAAATGGTCAGTGTCGATTTGTAAAATGTTGGCTGAGTTCAGAAACTGATTGGACTTTATTATTAATTTATTTTAGTTATTATTTATTAGCTGAGCTTCTATGAACCTAGTTTTTTCCAAATCCTCTGCATCTGATGTTCCCGCCACAACCTTTAAAACAGAACCCAGGAAGTCTAATGTAGTAAAGTCTTTTTGTTGTTGACGAGCAGGCCAGATTTTGTCATTCTTTGTAATTATAATATCCAGGTCATTTCCCCGGCTCATATACCTTTTTTTCAGACAATTATTATGCAGCTTGTAAATTTTGTAAAAGAAAGTGACGCACATGATAACAACAATGATTATCAAGAGTATATGTACCCAATATAGATTGATGTTGCTAGATTCTACCTTGTTGATGACATTGGCAGTGGAATCCACTGTTTTTATGTCCAAAGTCATTTTGGTGGGTTTTGCATATACTTTTATTTTATGTGTATAAAGTGTTTTATTAAAATTATTATGATCTTCTATTGAAAATTTACTTATCGCATTACTGCGCATTTAAATTAACAAACTTCCTACCTTGTTTTTTGCATAGCTTTACGGGCTACACATCTAATCGGGCAGAAAAGGTTCCGCTCAATTTTACAAAATATTATATTATATAAAAAAACAAGAGAGAACGCTATAGTCGGGTGCCCCGACTATCAGATACCCGTTACTCAGGTAAAAAGAGTGCGAGGGAGACGGAGATAGAAACTTTGATCACGCATAACTTTTTTACGAATGGTCCGATTTGAAAAATTTCTTCTACATTTCGATAGGTATTGATAATCACAATAAAACTGCATTTTTACTTTTCCGAAATATTTAAAGTTTTAAAATCGTATATAAGCGAGTGTGGGCGTTAAAGGGGGCGTGGCACCTTTTTGAAACAAACTTGCGCTGCGTAGGAGCTCCTAGAATCTGCATGCAAAATGCCAATCTTCTAGCTTTTATAGTTTCCGAGATCTCAGCGTTCATACGGACGGACAGACGGACAGACAGACAGACGGACAGACGGACAGACGGACAGACGGACATGGCTATATCGACTCGGCTAGTGACCCTGATCAAGAATATATATACTTTATAGGGTCGGAAACGCTTCCTTCTAGCTGTTACATACTTTTGCACGAATACAATATACCCTTTTACTCTACGAGTAACGGGTATAAATATGCATCGTAGTGCAATCAAAAAAATTATGCAACGCAGTGCATGGGTAAAAAAAAAATTTTTGCTTCCAGCTTGGTTGGTTTCTCTTTCTCCTTCTACGTCAACTGGTCGTCGCCGGTTTGGCTACGCTGACGCTCCTTCGAAGGCGCAGGTGGCGGTCGTGCCTCCCACGCTTGATATCTGCTGCTGCTGTCCTGGGCCTATGGGCTCAGGCGGTACCGGTGCTGGTCTTCGCACTGGTCTTCGGCTTCATGCATGCGGAATTGCATGCCGCAGAGTTGAGAGGTCCGGGGCAGTCGGTCGGGCAGACTTGTGGTCGTTTCGGCAGTGGCTTGGGAATATTTGGTTTCGTTATTAGTTTTTCATTTATTATTTGTATTTGGGTTCCTGAGTGAGTTGTGCCTTGTGGTACTCTATTTTGGAGGGTTTCCTTTAAAAATTCAAGCTCATTATAAAGTTTTTGCGCCGTCGTCCACGCGGGCGCTGTTGATTGAGCAAATAGCAGCCACTTTATGCGGGCTATTCTTTTATTAATTTTATTCTTCTGACCTCCACGTACCATCACGCACACTCTACTCACTCAGACGTGTTTTTTTTGTGTATATCCTCCTTGTATCCTCATTGTATTATTAATCTTCCCGATTCGCTGCTCCTTGTGACTCTAGTCACGGTCGCCATGAAATAAGTTTATTCTATTTGGTTCCAATTTGTGTTTTTATTTAGTAGGAGCAGCAAAGGTGCCGCTCCAACGATCAAAATGTCTCTGTTCTTTTACAATATTCTTTAAGTCTAATTAAGGCTAAGTCCCGTAGCTGCGCTGCTCGCAGGCGGCGGCAGAGAGACGGCTATGTACCTATATATTATATGTATTAAATTATGCTCTCTTAAGCTGGAGCGCGAGGGTATATGCATGCACTTGAGTTCGGCCGGCGCATGTAACAGAATGCTGACACTTGCACTTTCTGTGAGCGCGCTGATCGACTCGTGTTCGGCCACTTGGGTTTTTTGACCGGGCCTTTATGAATGCACTGCAATAGTGTTACAGTGTGTTTACAGTAGATATTCAATATATGCGCATACTACACAATGATTAATTATCAAACCTCGGCTTAAGAGATTTATCCCAAAAATGAACAATACAGTCGGAAAATAGGATGATGCAATTTGCCAATTAAATTTGAAATCTAATTTCGCCCGGAAATTGGTATTTACATTAGCGGACTTTAGGGATCGCTTTGGGAACCTTTTGTTTACGTTAGCGGACTCAGGGCTGGCTTTGGGGCTCCGATGTTTACAATATCGGCTTGGATGTTTACAGCATCCGTTTGACGCGGACTGCGTGAAATTGATCTTGGTGGGAATATCTTGGAGGCGTATTTGACAGAAATAGCTGACCACGGATTTATCTCGGGTCTTGTCAGAGTTAATTGGAAATTGGCTCTCGGTTCAAAGTTGTTTATAAATTGGGTAAGAGCCCCTAAATAATGTGTCATATAACTTGCATGTATCGGATGTTACAGCGGTCAGCCCATAGAAATATGCTAGCTTTCACTTTTCATATGTTGGGCTCTAAGGCACATTTCGGGTGATCATGTTTCTGTCGGCCGCTTGGGTTACTGACTGTAACACAATTTTGGTACATTGCATACTCTCTACAACGATATATACTACACTAAACTTCTGGGCACTCTGTGATATACTCCCAACAGGTTCAGCAGGTCTCGAAGGTGGTCAGTGTCTACCTTCAGAAGATTTCTGATGTGAGACTGCGGAAATTTGTCACCCATGCCGGCTGTCTCTGTATTCCGAGAGGTTCGCCGAGTGTGTTACATGAGAACTCTTCCCATACTAGGATGCGGCCCTCCACAACAGGAATGTACTTGGTTTGTGAAAAGTCAGTGATGTTCGCCGACGCCAATGTTAGTAAAAGGAAAACTATCAGTTTGAACCTGTAAATTTGAATTCTTTTTAGATTATGCTTATGTTGAGGCTTCCCACCAACAGCAGGAATCACCTAAAATAACTTGAGCTTATTAATAATGCCAAGTGGCTAAAAACTATAACTATAAAAGGCGTATATCCTAATGGTGTTACTTAAGGTTGTCTTTGTAGAACACCCTCCCCTTAATGAGGACCGTGATCCCCAGGTCCGCTTCAACGGTTCTCTTCTCACACAACGGCGTGAGTTTGTTACCGAGTCTTCGGCGAGAGGCATTTTCCCTAGCCCTGCGCGCAACCTGGGCGCTCCTGATCCTGTCTGGGATATCTGTTGGCGTGTCCTCCGTTTGCGTTTGTATAACGTCCACCGGCCTCTTATCAATGACAGGGTGGATTGACTTGTTATACTTGGTGGTGGCTAGTAAGATCATTTTATCGATGGGCTATGGAAGCGCTCTACTTGACCATTCGAGACACTAACCAACATCAAAGTTGTCGGTCAGCATGGTCGAACGCGTATGCGAGTTTAATCAGGGTTCGTTGTCGCAATAGATAACCTTGGCCTTAGGGAAAACATTCATAAGTATTATCAGGGGCGGTTTCAGATCCTCTATTGTTCTAGACGGAATTGGGTGAACCACGGCAAATTTGGTAAAAAATACTTTTTGTCCGTGGAGAAAATGTCTATATGTAACATTTGCCCTACATGAGATGGAATTGGCGTTTCGCCGAGCTCATGTTTCTTGGGATGCCTGTCATATTTTGTCTTTGCGCATATTGAAGTAATAAGAAAATTTGATATTATTGTTTTTTTTTTTATTCAGAATTGATTTGAAAAAAATATATATAATAACAATTCGAAATTAGCACTATGTAAAATATAAATTTCTTTATTAACAAAATAGTGTGAAAGTGAACTGGGAGAGTTAGGTCTGCTCCTTACAAGATTCAACTTAAAACTCACACTTATAAACTACGCTGAAGCTTAGCAAACCTTCGATTGGGAGAAAGAACGCAATTGATAAATTGAGTGTGTCCAAAATAAGAGCAATGAGCATAAGAGCGATCTTGGTTTGAGCTGCGTCTGCAATTTTACAGTAATGGGGGGATAAAAGCTTTTTAATGCTGTGGGACATTTGTTTATAACGCATGAGGATGTTTACATTAATTAGCCACTTGTGGGAGCCGATAATTTAGGATTCCTTGTTTACTGCGACAAATTCGTAGTGTGAATGTGCTTATGTGGTAATTAAGTGGGTGTAGGTATGCTACTTTTCCATCCATTAGAAAAGAGCCTGTTCTCATTAGGGTATATGTGAGTGGGTATTGTTGTGTTAAGTTTAATAATGTTCATCCGATATTGGTATCTATATATGTATCCAAAAGAAAGTCGTGTTACCTTACTTATAACTCAAGAACGGCTGAACCGATTTATCTGAAAATTGGCAGGGAGGTAGTTTAGAGCCAGGAGAAGGACATAGACAGCATTCCCGTGTGACTTGACATGCTGAAGATTTCTCGGAGCAATTGCTGACTATCGGTAATGGTCAAGTACCTGTCGATGAATCGATCGGAATAATATCATTTCAAAATAATTTCTGTAATTTTGTCTTATCAAAAATAAACAATGTATTTCCAGAAATTATTTCTAACTACAAAAATAATGAATGATTGAGTTAGAGAGCAATTTTAGCGGTTAAGAATAAAGATGTAGATGACCTAAACTACATAATTCAAAATAAGATCATTGGAACAATGCATTTATTCAAATCTATTGACTGCGTCACAAATGAAGATGAAGCCACCAACTATCCAATTGAATTTTTAAACTCTTTGGACGTGCCTGGCTTACCACCGCACAATTTACGCCTAAAGGTTGGCTCCGTAGTAATCATGCTTCGAAACATAAACCAACCAAAACTGTGCATCGGTACGCGTTTGGTGGTTAGAAAATTGATAATGATAGGTGATTCAAAGGTGAGGAAGTTCTCATTCCGAGGATACCGATGATCCCAACCGATATGCCGTTTGAATTTAAAAGACTTCAATTTCTGATACGTCTTGCATTTGCCTTGACCAACAACAAATCACAAGGCCAATCCTTAAAAGTTTGTGGTTTAAATCTAGAACATTCATGTTTTTCCCATGGTCAATTATACGTGGCATGTTCAACGGGTCGGAAGACCATCTGCGTTGTTTGTTTTTGCGCCTAATAATAAAACATAAAATGTCGTGTATCACAAGGGTCTGAAATGAAGAGAAACCTATGTACTAAAATACATAAATAATTTTTTTTTTTTTTTTTTTCGCGCGGAGTCCCACGGCCTACTTACCCGCCCAACCGACCGAGGGGCGCCGCCGTGTATCGTACGGCACGATTCGCGAAAAGATAGACGCGAGTAAAGGAAATATAGGAAAAGTCGGAGGAAAAAAGTAATAGAAAGATCAATTTTGTGCCAATGAAGCTAGTATTAATCGTTTTAGGAGCGGCAGAGAGTCATGATTTGAGATTACAGGAAAAAGTCTATTATAGTCAGAACTTAATACTCTGAAAGGCTCATGCGAGGCTTAGTTAGATCTACAATGATTTAAAATTAGGGGAATATAATTGATATCGGATTGACCCGATAAAAGTCATCAGCTTGCACTTGGATGCGTTAAATTTAGTAAATTATCTCGGCACCAGTTCTGAAAATTATCTAGATCGGATTGCAAGACTAAATAGCAGGAAATGTCCTTATACTGCAGGCACAACTTGACATCATCTGCGTACATAAGTACGCGAGAATGACTTATAATTGGGGGAAGATCGTTAATAAATTCTTTTGACCACCTTTTAATAAATCCAAGCACTTCTCAGGCTTTATTAACCATGGACGAAATGTGGTTTGAAAATTTTAGTTTAGGGTCCAAAAGAACGCCAAGATCGTTTACAAGACTTATTCTATCCAAACAGCTGCCACTTTATGTGTAAGTCGCGTATATTGGACTGACCCGATAAAAAGTCATCAGCTTGCACTTGGATGCGTTAAATTTAGTAAATTATCTCGGCACCAGTTTTGAAAATTATCTATATCGGATTGCAAGTCTAAATGGCAGTAAATGTCCTTATACTGCAGGCACAACTTAACATCATCTGCGTACATAAGTACGCGAGAATGACTTATAATTGAGGGAAGATCGTTAATAAATAATTTAAAAAGTAACGGACCCAGATGGCTCCCTTGTGGGACACCGGAGGTAACATGGAGAATTTTAGAAATTTAATTTTTAAAAAGGACCCTTTGTGACCTGCCATTCAAATAACTTGAAATCCATTTAAGCAGATCAACTGGAAAACCTAACAAGTTTTTGAATAAGAAGTAAGTGATTTACAGAGTCAAATGCTTTACTAAAGTCAGTGTAAATGACGTCTGTTTGAAAACTACTATTGAAGCTTTTTATCACAAATGTAGTGAGCTCTAGAGAGTATGTGATTGTGGATCTACGTTTAATAAATCCGTGTTGACACGGAGAAATGATTGATCTACAAAGGTGCTGTAGATGAGGAGTAATGATTATTTCAAAAAGCTTAGGAATAGCTGACAACTTAGAAATACCTCTATAGTTACTGGCTTCTAACTTGTTATCTTTTTTGAAAAGAGGAATAACAAATGATTCCTTCCAAATATTTGGGAATTGGGAAGTTTCTAGAGATAAGGTAAACAACTTGTGAAGAGGTTTGCATAGAGCCTTAGCGCAATACCTAAGCACGCACCCAGGAATACCATCGTGCCCTGGCGAATAAACAGGCTTAATACGAAGAAGATCCAAAAGAGGAGAGCTTTCTGTTAAAGTGGGACAGAATATGAGGTTTGACTTGGATATGGTGTAAGAATAAGGCTGTGATGAATAATCTAAAGTAGAGAAGGTCGTTTGAAAAAATTGGGCAAATAAATCGGCTATTGCCTGATCTGTGGTTGCCGTCATGTTTTCGAACGACAGAAGGAAGGATAAGAATTAGATTTACGCTTGTTGTTAACGGAATTATAAAACTGTTTCGGGTCCTGAGAGAACTGGACCTTACAACGGTTTAAGTAACTATTATAACACTGAGCATTAAGCACGGTAAATCTTGACCGAGCACTTAAATATCTAGTAAAAACAGATTGAGAACCGGTATTTTTATATTTCCTAAAAAGTCTGGACTTTACGTTTCTTAAGTGTGTCAACTATTTGCTAAACCAGTATCTAAAGTAGAGTAGGTCGTTTGAAAAAATTGGGCAAATAAATCGGCTATTGCCTGATCTGTGGTTGCCGTCATGTTTTCGAACGACAGCGAGGAAGGATAAGAATTAGATTTACGCTTGTTGTTAACGAAATTATAAAACTGTTTCGGGTCCTGAGAGAACTGGACCTTACAACGGTTTAAGTAACTATTATAACACTGAGCATTAAGCACGGTAAATCTTGACCGAGCACTTAAATATCTAGTAAAAACAGATTGAGAACCGGTATTTTTATATTCCTAAAAAGTCTGGACTTTACGTTTCTTAAGTGTGTCAACTATTTGCTAAACCAAGGTGATTTATTGGAAATTGACGGATAGTGCCACGGAACACAGGAATTAAAAAATGAGTTTATTGAAGTGTAAAAAACATTAAATGCATCGGACATATTATTGCATAAGTAAAGATCAGAGCAATTAAAGCCAATTACTTAGCCTCAGAAAGTCTGCCTTGCGAAAACAATGTATTCGTTTGGTTAATTTTTCTGATTTTTCTTCTATAACTCTACCTGTGTCAAATGAAAGTTCGATTGTAGGGTGATATGGATCTTCAGGTTGCGTGAGTGGTGCTAATCTGGACAGAAACACACCTTCAGGATTTGATACAAAACACAAATCAAGAAGGCGACCTAATGAATTTCGAACATGGTTTACTTGAGATAGAGATATGTCAAGCAGGCCGTCAATAAAATCATGCTGTGCTATAGGTAGTAAGACATTCTATCCATCCTCAGTGGACCAGGTAACTCCAGGTATATTAAAATCACCTAGAACTACCAACTGATCCCTATCGGAAAGCTTATTTGCAACGGACTTAATAACAGAAAGTTCATTTAAATAATCAGGGAGTTCAGACAACGGCTGAATATATTAGCAAGTTATGTATATAGAGCTTCCAGGAAGCAATAACTTTACACAAATAAATTCAATGGTATTGAATTCCTCAAAAAATAACTCCTCTGACGGGAGGTTTGAATCAACTCCAATTAAGTCTCCACCTCCCCGTCTAGAGGGACGGTCGTACCTGTATATTGTGTACTTACCTGGAAAAACTTCGGAGCTAAAGATCTCCGGCTTTAACCGGGTTTCTGTTAGGGACAGTTATCTTGAAAGATGAAATGTCTCTAGCATAAGAAAACTTAAACTTTTCCACCTTTACCCTATTACAATCGGCCTTAGTTTTGTCTTGTATATAAGACAATACATCAGAAGATGTTTGATCAGGGGAAAGCCTGGAAACGAAAATTTGTTTCTTTAGTGGAACCACTGAAAGGGATTTTGGTGGAGCATACATTGTTTCTGCAAAACCAACTTGAGCCGGTTGTCCGGACTCAGTAGTCCCTTGTGGTGGTGAAGCTACATTTTGAAAGATAGGTGGATCCCCTAATTGTGAATCCACCACGGACAAATCGGAATTCTTAGAAGGGCCTGGTTGCTTGCATTCTGTTACGGATTGTTCGGATACCGAATCATTTTTAGCTGCTGATCTTAGCAACATTTGAGGGTTTGCTGAAGTCAGCTGCTGATCCGCCGGAATGCTCTGTTGTTCTTTTGATTTCGGTTGCGGGGTGATCCCCTTTTGCTGCTTACCACCAGCGGCCTTTTTGCGCTTAGGAGACACTTCTAATAGCTTACGACTATTAAACTGCGAATCCAGCGCAGAGAGGAGATCATCAGCTCAGCGAAAACTATCTCTAGCAATTTCGAAACAGCTAATCAGCCCCATTAGGCCGCCTTTAGTTTGGCGCATGAACGATTTCATCTCGTTCGCAACCTCGACACAAGCTTCACAACAAAACTGCAAATTGGGCCCCTTTGAAAGGTCATCACTTGTCAGGCCAGTAAAACCGGCGCACTTGGTGTGCACCATGTTTTTACACAGCCAGCTAGTCATATTAGATTGGTCAGCCCTTATTATACTGTACCAAGAAAACGAATTGAAATTTATAAGCGAGCAGTTATAAGTACCGCATGAGCGCAGAAACTGCACGCTTAGAACTTTCAAAACAAAAAGAGCGAGAGAGCGGGAGCGTAAATTAGTTAAACTACGACTTACGACGAACAGCGCACAAAAGAGAAACGGCGGGATTAAAAGAAAAGGAAACACAGAACAGAATAACGAAATTAAAACAATTTTTTAGTGTTATTACACAAGTGCACAAAGATTTATAGTTCACTCGAGAAGCGAACGGAATTTAAATGTATGTATGTTTGAATTAACTGTAACAAAATGAAAATCGTTTTGATAAAACCTACCAATGGGAATAATCGAAACAAAAATACAAAATCGGAGCGCAGAAAAAAAAAACACGACCGTTCACTTTGGAAGTCAAAGACTATTTCTGAATAAATGATTAATATACGTATTTAATTTTTTTTGTATTTTTTCCATTAAAAAAAAATCTGTTTATTTATTGACATTAAGACGGAACAAAGTTCGCCGGGTTAGCTAGTATTTAATAAAAAAGACAAGATATTTATTTGTGGCCATCAGCCACGGCCAAATTAGTTCTTTATTGTTTAATGTTTAAAATTGGAATGACTTACAATAAGCTATTCGCGGCTGCGCTGCCTGCAAACATTGGCAGCGGCCGTCATGTATTTATCAAAGTATACATACATATATGCTCACAAATTTATTTGGCTGACAGCAGCGAGAGAAGTTATGCATTCATTGTATGTGTCTGCAAGCCATGTTGTTGGGTTGGCTGCACGAGTTTTGTGTATTTGTTTAAGTGCACTGTAACACAATGTTGGTATCGGTACAGTGGGTACTCGCTACAATGATACATGCTTACTACATCTCCCTCCTTTTGAGAAATAACGTAATATAATAAAGTTATTTCCCAAAGAATGTTTTTTTTTTTTAATGTAATAAAATGAAATTATTCATAGTTATTAAAATTATAATCTAGAACTTATACATTTGAAAATTTAAAGATTAAAGATATTGTTTTGTATCATAAAAGAAATATAGAAAATTGGAAAACTTTATATTATTCAAAACGAGAATTTTGTTTTAATCAGAAATTATAGATATGAATTTTTTTTTATTACTTATTTATTTATTTTTTTTTGCTTATTTATTTATGGTATTTATTCTTTGTATGGCCATACGGAAAAATTTTATAAGAGTGATTATGAAATACAAATTTTTAGTCTATCTTTATGAACTGTTTGTTCTTTGTTTTTAATATTTGAAATTCTTATATTATCATTATCTCCTATACCAATTACTGTATATGGTCCCGTATATTTGTATTCTAATTTGTGACCTGTTTCATTATTTAATAAGACTTGATCTCCTATTTTTAGTTCAAAATCTAAACAGTTTTTATCATAATGACATTTTTGTTTTCTTTTATTTGATTCTAATATTAATCTGGCTCTTTTGAAAGCTTGTTATAATCTAAACTTTGTTTCTATATTATATAATATTATATATAGGTTCTATTCTATCTACGCTATTAAAATGTTTTGGTAAATTCGAAGTTCTATCAAATACTTACTCATATGGACAGTAATCATGTACCATAGAGGGTGTCGTGTTGAAACAATAAACAAAGTATTTTAACCATACATCCCAATCTGTCTTATCAGTTGAGATGTACGTACGTATAAATTCATTAAAGGTTCTGTGGCTTCGTTCCACAGTTCCGACAGTCTGATGATGGTGTGCTGTCGATGCTATATGTTTGATATTTACGTTTTTGCATAGATGTTCAATTAAAGAATTTTTGTATTATGTTCCCATGTCCGTAATGAACGTCTTCATTGGACCGTACTTTAGAATAAATTCTTCGAATATAGCCTTTGCTACTGTTTTTGCATTTTTATTTGGTACTGGTATAGCAACAAGATATTTTGGAAGATCACATATTAAAGTGACTGCATATTCATTTCCTTGATCTGATTTCGGTAGTGGACCGATCGTATCCACAATTACCTTATCAAATACCATTTCTGGGGTTTCTGTAAGTGTTAAAGGAGTTTTAGTATGTCTTGTTGTTTTTGACATTTGGCATTTTGGACATTTACGTATGTAATGGGTTATGTCTTTACTCATCCCTTTCCAATAGTAGTGTCTTCTGACCTTGGCCAAGGTTTTTGTTATACCTGAGTGTACTCATGTATCATCATGTAGTGTAGACACTATTGCTTCTTTTACATTATTAGTTATTATTAGGGTCGCCGGGTAGAGTAGCGTTACTCTTAATGATTTTAATATTTTGTTGCCCATTTTTTAAAATTTATCTATTGAAATATTTTCAAAGATATTAACTCATGGTGCCACTTTAAGTTGGGTAATTTTTTGTTTACCAGCCTGCAGTTCAAGCATTTGGAAAAACTGACCTAAGTCAAGAGTTCCATTAGTATACAAATCTCCAACATCATATCTTGCTGTAATTTTTTTTCCATGTTTGAAAAAATTACACAGGCCAACTATTTTTAGACCCAAAAACTGGACACACTTTTTCTTATGCAATTTTTCGCGCTGAATCGAAATCCGGTGCCAAAATTGCTCCAGCAATTCTGAGATATTCTAACCTAAAAGTGTGAAAATGGACGTTTTTGGCATATTTCAACAATATTCGATTGATTTTGTTGAACATTAGCACCAATTTTACCTCAAAGTGCACATCCTAACCTTTAAAATTCTTTTTTAGTTTTTTAAATACGATTATTCGTTCCTGAGATATGACTGAGCCCAGTCCGTTGATCAACCCCCTTGTTCTCCTACTCTTCGGGCATATGGTTGCCAATCTTGCTTTTAACATTTGAAGTTTATTCTGTAGAACCCTCACGAGGTCTTTCGTTTCTGAATCTTCTCCTATATCTCTGAGCGTTTGCTCTAAGTTCGTTATTGCTTCTTGATATTCTTCCAACCTTACAATATGTATGAACGTTTTTGTGCGTTTGTATTACCTTTGCCGGGCCTAAATCGATCTGAGCTAGCGGCTCGTCCCCTTTTCATCCGAATCTCGAGGCTCTCCATTGCCGCCATAGTCTGTGACCACCTGTAATTATTCATACATTTGGTTTCGTCAATCTTCTAATTTTTTTCTTATTTATTTCTGTGGTTTATGGGTTGTTATTGATAGCCCGTTGTCTTCTACCACCTTGTGTTTGGAGAACCGAGGTGTTAGTTTGTCCCTCCTGTTCTCTTTTCTGAATAACGTGTCCCCTACCTGTACCGGATTTGGTTTCTGTCTATCTGCGTTTGCCGCCTCTATTCTCTTGTGTAGGGGTCAGGTTGGCTTTGAAAATAGAAAACCTTACAAGCGTAGAATAACTCAACTTTCATCCCAATTCGTATATACCGCAAGTCAAAAGTTAGGGTAAAGCGTAGATCATACTAGTCGCACTACTCGCACACGCAGAGCTTGATCTTCCCTCTCGCCCTTGCGTACAGTCGGTGCGTGCGAAGGAGAATAGAGGAAGAGGAGAAATCAGGAATAGTCCCGTTCATCGCGGCTCGCGAACTTTCCAGTACACGTGCCAGCGCACTGTCGGGCAGCAGCTCGTTCATTTCGTTTTGTGATCTTTGGCAATCAAGTCATACTTCTGTGAGTCGAATAGAAACTAATTACAAGTCCAGTCCCCACGTGGAATTTGGGTACCAATAAAGAGCCGCAAACGGAAGAATAAAGAAGAGATCAACATAAATCTGTTTCACCGGCGCGTGAATAGAATTCAGCGGGTATTTATACACACAGAAAATCTGAAACAGTGGACATAACCTAACAGTGAAAATTTCCATGTAGGCAAAAGGCCGGTCCGTACGCAAGGGGCGCTCACGCTTTCAACTGAATAAAGTGCGAATCTACTACGACCGGCCAAGCGCTACGATTATTGCCCTCAGCAAAAGTGTGCCTCAGGCGACACGTGCAGCTGAGACTCCGCAACCCAGAATTGACACGCGGTCGGGCCACGCCCACAGGCGCGCCTCTCCGAAACTTGTTAGCGTCCTCAGAATAAGAAGAGCCATCGCGACATAGCTAATTACCCCCGGATCTGATCTGGAGGAAAGTTATTCGGCTGGCGTTTGCTCGGAAGATCACGTGATAACCGGCGACAGACCACGACCACGCTGATCCCTCTTGGACAGTGGTGCGCGGCAACATCCCACGTGCTTCCATAACCTAGCAGCCCGAATCACCCGATCACCACCATCATAGATCGACTGTAAAGAAAAGGAGTCAACAGCGGAAGCAGAACACAAGCCCCGCGTGAGGGCGATCCAGGCTGATCACGTAACAGGATTGAGAACATCTTGAATTAAGTGGCCATGTGAGCGGCTTTTGTGAAATCCGTCGTCGCTGCCGAAACATGCGACCCAGCGCAGCCATCAACTAGCGACCGCACTAGGAATCGCTACTAAGAAAGTCGTATTGACGTATATCTATAATTTGTTTTCTTTGAATTCCGACCCTGTTCTTACGTTAGTTTTTCTTTTCATTTAGCTTGTAATCCATGTGAATGCCTAATATGTACGCCAACACTTATCCCGTTTAATAACAAATAACAACGCTCTTCCAAGTCTAAATCACACAGCACCTGCATCTTCAATGGGCCCAGCGAAACAGCAGCGAAGGATATATATTCCGTAAGTGACCGCCGATATCGGCTTATATTTTATATGCGAACATTTGTATTTAACCGGGAATTTAAAGCTAGGGCACACATATGAGCATCACATAACTTAGTACGTAAATTTAACTTCGCCCACCTTGAAATTGAAACGAAATTGTAACTGTCAAACTAATCTTGAAATGAATCTGAAATATTATTGAACTGAAGCCAATATGAATTTATGTAATTAAGCCTCAGTATACGGTCCGTCGTTGAACAACGCAGTTAATGTCGAGTTTTCTAAATATGAAGTAATGGAGTAATAAAAGACATTTGACAAGGGGTAACAATGAAAATCTATCGTGTTACTAAGGATGGGAGGGTATAGAATGGGGGCAAATAACACCTAAGCCACCCAACACGCTGGTATTTCTCTCTGAATCTGTTTTGTTAGGGTCCGTCCGAATATATCTGATTATCGCCACTATTTTGAAACCAACCATGTAGAATACAGAAAGTGCACTTAAACTTTTCGTAGTAGAACGGGTGTGCTATATAGATGAGGAGGAAAAAACCCACGCCATATCCGACGAGCTTTGTACCGAGCAAATGCAAGAAGTGCACGATGCCAAGTCATCTATACGCTGGAAATTTAACCAATTTCTTGTGAACACCTACTTCGCGGCTACTACAGAAAATGGCGCCCAACGTGGGGCCAGAAACCGATTACCGCATTTGGGAGATTAAAAAAAGAGAATAAAACCCATGTAGTAGAATTTCGAGGGGCCGTAATCTTTAACAGTAGGATCCTCGGAAGGTACTAGCCTAGCGATTTTGCTCAATTAAACATCCATTTAGCATTAGTAATTTGTAGGAATATAAATCCGTTGATAGCTATTTTGTTTTGAATGTTAACCGGAAGTGTTTTGACGTGTCGTACCCGGAAAAGCGACTTCAATTCGAGTTCTTACGGATTAAGGCGACCGAAGCGCACTCATTCGCTAGGGAAATATTAAAATACAAAATTAACTTCGGGGAACTAGATTTCAATTAGTAGTCGGAAGGAAGCGAGCTCGGAAGTTGTAGCTAGGAAATGCGTTCGATTATCGAGTCATTACGATACGAACGACCAGTACGAACCAGCCGCAGGAAGCCAACTTCATGAGAATTTTTAGTTACCTGTTCTAGAACATAGCGCGCGCACCTAGGAGATGCAAGAGATCGGAGGAACTTCGATACTTGACCAGGGGAGCGAATCCGTGTTCTAGGAACCATTTCAATATTAATAATTCATTAGTATAGAGCACTTTCAGAGAGAATACCAAGCGGACAGAAACCGACAATTAACTCGTTGGAAAACACGGACCAATTTAAAGAATATTTAAAGAAATTATTTGATTTTTTTTGGATTGAAACATGTCAGTACGCCATAGTACTGAGGATCTGGCAACCGTTGCGAACGAGGATACAGCGGTTTGCATTTTGTGCGCGAGACCAATTAACGTTGAAGACCGAACAGCAGTTTCGGCATGCGACCACAGATTTCACCACCAATGCATTACGAATCATTTGATATTATCGAATTCTTGCCCAACCTGTAATCAGGCGTGCACCGTGCAGCAGTTGTCCATATCAAATAATAATATGCCAGCAGAAATAACTGATGCGGATCACAGAACAAATAGTGCGAACGTAGCAACCGATAATCTTGCAGCTGATAGGGGTGATAGCCAAATCGTTAATCGAGGCCGAGGCAGGGGTGAAAGAAGAGGTAGAGGACGAGGCCCTGCACCACGCAGAGGCATGATAACTAGGTCTCAGCAGCAACAGAGCACAGGTCAACAGAACGACAGAAGCGCAAACACCGATTCTTTTCTGGAATCTTCCAGAGCGGATAATTCGGAAGAAATAGGAAGAGCAGTACAAGCAGTAATGCAATCTCAGCAGCGACAACTGAGGGATGACCTCACTCAGTTTATTCAGTCGCAACTGTCTAATTTGCAGGTAGGCAGTCATTCGAATTCCCAGAATAGGAGAAGGGTTGGCGACGATACAAACAGGCCAGCGTTCACAGCCGGTCAATCGCAACCACCATTGGGGCTGAATACGCCTACCGTAAACCCAAACGCCAGCTCTGGCATTCGCCAAGCGAGCCATCATTCAGTTAGGTCTTACTCTTCGGTACAGCCGGAGAAAGTTCCCAGTATCATCCAAAGCTGGCACGTGAAATTCGACGGAGCCAAGGATGGGTTACAGATGGAAGATTTTCTATATAGAGTAGAATCCTTAGCGCAGCAGAACCTGAATTGGGAATTACCAGCTGCTGTGCGATCACTTACACCTTTGTTTCGTAGGCAAGGCAAATGAGTGGTATTGGAAATTCCACCGAGCTTGCCGCCAGTTTACTTGGAATGAATTTTGTCTAGAGTTTAGAGAAAAGTTCAAGGATGTAGACCCAGACATGGACATATGGGAAGCGATAAACAACAAACGTCAAGCGGAAAGGGAACCATTCGAGGAATACCTGTTCCAAGTAGAAAGTTAGTTGCGCGTCTAAGTACCACGATTTCCGAAGAATCTTTGGTCCAACTTCTCATTCGCCATGCAAAACCCTCTCTTAGGTATGAGTTGATGCACTTGCGCATCACCACGTTAGTGAGATTGAGAGAAGAGATACGTACTCACGAACAGTTTTGTAAGCAGAATAGACCGCAAGTAGGAAAGAACAATTTTTCCGCGCGTCCCAACATCTCCCAACTCGAACAGGAGATAGAGGATAATGATGCAGGAGAAGTTTCCGCCTTGCAGCGAAATTCAATGAAATGTTGGAATTGTGAAAAGTTGGGACATCGTTTCGATGAGTGTCTTGAGAACCGCAGTATCTTCTGTTATGGCTGCGGAGCTAAAAACATTTTTAAGCCGAACTGTCCAAACTGTAAACATCCGGAAAACCGTCAACGGGATGCGTCGACAAAAGTCCACGCGCCGCATCCGAACCATTAACAAAGAACTGTGGTACGCAGACCGATCTTTTCGAGAGTTCGGGTCTGAATATTCAAAGTAGTAGTCTCGAAAAACCCACTTCTGACAGATTTAAACCTCACCAGCCCTACCATATCAGAGAAGAACTATATGCAGCAGCTAGGAAAAGAATTTTTGGAGACGTTAGCAGCTGTAGTGTATCTCGAGAACCCAGACGTTCAACCTCCCGTATGCGGCAGTTTTGGTTAAACGTGCAACAAAGCCGGAAAAAGCTAGTAGCAGCCGTTTTTCTCAATTCTGATAACCGCCTATACACCGAAATTGATATTTTTGACAGACAATACGTAGCTTTGCTCGATTCGGGTGCGACGATCAGTTGCATCGGTGGCAGCGCCGCTAAAGATATAGCATGTCGTCCGGAATTGCGTAAATGCTCAGGGCGTATCAAAACCGCGAATGACGCGGAGTGTCCTGTCGTTGGCAGACTTATGAGCGACGTCACATATCGGAATCGCACCGATAAAGTCGAATTTTTCGTTATACCTGATCTCAAACAAGACGTGTACCTTGGTATTGATTTCTGGCGCGATTTTGGTCTGCTAAACAAGATAATAGACGAAAAAGAATCAGTCTCCGAACTTGACGTAGGTCGGGACGATGATTTAGTAGAAGCCCCGAAAGTTCATACTCTTTCAAACGAACAACAAATGAAGCTAGAAGCCATAATCAGCAGGTTGCCTTCCTATGAGACCGAGGGATTAGGGCGAACGCAGTTAATAGAGCACTCCATCGACGTTGGCGAGGCGAAGCCGATAAAGCAACGCCACTGCACTATGGGGAATTTGCCCGATTTTTTGGAGTAAATTAATAACTCGCGAACTATGTAACATATATCAGTGAGGTTTTTTTTATAGTGTTCTACATACCTATACACACCTGTTGGAAAAGTGAAAGTATACCCCTCCCCCCCCCCACCCAATTTTTTATATTTTTATACCCGTTACTCGTAGAGTAAAAGGGTATATTGTATTCGTGCAAAAGTATGTAACAGCTAGAAGGAAGCGTTTCCGACCCTATAAAGTATATATATTCTTGATCAGGGTCACTAGCCGAGTCGATATAGCCATGTCCGTCTGTCCGTCTGTCCGTCCGTATGAACGCTGAGATCTCGGAAACTATAAAAGCTAGAAGATTGACATTTTGCATGCAGATTCTAGGAGTTCCTACGCAGCGCAAGTTTGTTTCAAAAGGTGCCACGCCCCCTTTACCGCCCACAATCGCTCATATACGATTTTAAAAATTTTAATATTTCGGAAAAGTAAAAATGCAGTTTTATTGTGTTTATCAATACCTATCGAAATGTAGAAGAAATTTTTCAAATCGGACCATTCGTTAAAAAATTATGCGTGATCAAAGTTTCTATCTCCATCTCCCTCGCACTCCCTTTACCTGAGTAACGGGTATCTGATAGTCGGGGCACCCGACTATAGCGTTCTCTCTTGTTTATAATAAATTTAGCTCTATATGCTCTTAATTTTCAATTTCAATGTTGTACAAAAAATAATAGTCATTTTCTTCTTCATAATTATCAACATCTAGAGACTCGTCTCCAGGTTCATATTCGCATAATAACAAGAGCAAGCAGCTTATGTTTTCGGACGCGGTTCTTCAAATTCATTGATGAAATGATGGGGTCTGAAGTAACCATGGCTCTCTGAAAAACATCTGTAAAGTTGGAGATTCAACTGTGGGATTAACTAGCTAGCTAACAAAAGTGAATTCACCATCTTCTTTTTCTCGAAGACCCATTTGCTTATGCAAAACTTCCAGCAGGGCTGCGTTTTTGATTTATAAAAAATGAAATTACGCGAAAAGTCGCACGAAGCGCACGATGAGACAATATGTTCTGAATTCGCAATTAATGGCTCTACAACATAGATATAGACACTCACTGAACAAAGTTAATTATTTTTTTAAAACTCTATTGAAAGTTTAACTTTCTTTCCAAAACCCAAACTTAAACATCACCTGCTACATTTACAAATTGTTAAAATTGGACGCACATATTAAGCAATATATAAGTATTTTTACACAGAACATACCTTGAGAATTGGTAATCATTTCAAATTTGACTGTCTTACGTCATTTGTTGCAGAGATAATGATTTCAAAGTGAGCTTCAAAGTTAAGCAAAATGTAAACAAACCATGTGCGCTTGCAACAGCTGACTTTAACAGTTGGTATTTAAATACTAGACTTTTAAGTTAACATTTGCGGTATGTTACCAAACAGCTTGATGTTTTCTTAATACATTAAAACAAAAAAATTTAAAATCGGCATACTTTTAAAAAATACATTTATTCCAAAAAATCGGGCAAATTCCCCATAGTGCACTGGCCAATTTCACCTGCAAAGGAGAAAATGATGTTTGCCGAAATCGAAAACATGCTTGCCTTAGACGTCATAGAAGAATCGCGAAGTCCTTGGAGCAGCAACTGCGTCCTAGTTAAGCGGGGTGAGAAAATTCGATTGTGTTTAGACTCGAGAGAGGTGAATAAGCTGACCGTAAAGGATGCTTATCCACTCCCTCACGTAGACGGAATCCTCAGCAGATTGCCACCAGCGCGTTATATCACGGGATTGGACATGAAGCACGCGTTCTGGCAGATTCCGCTGGAGGAAAAGTCAAGGCAGTGTACAGCCTTTACGATTCCGAATAGGCCTTTGTATCAATACAAAGTTATGCCATTTGGCCTTTGTAACGCCGCACAAACACTGTGTAGGCTTATGGACTTAGTTATACCAGCTAGCTTGCGTACTAGGGTGTTCGTTTACTTGGACGACCTCCTAGTTTTATCAGACGATTTCGAATCTCATATGAAGCTACTGGAAGAGATCGCTTCGTACCTTCGTAAGGCTAATCTTACGATCAACGTCGCGAAATCGAAATTTTGTATGACAGAGATAAAGTATCTTGGATTTATAATCGGCTACGGACAGCTGAAAGTGGATCCAAGTAAAGTTAGCGCCATTGATAACTTCCCAGTTCCGACCACGGTCAAAAAGCTCCGCAGATTTCTCGGACTTGCTGGTTGGTATAGGCGCTTTGTTGATAATTACGCGTCGATAACCTTTCCTTTGACCGAGTTGCTTAAAAAGAACAAGTCGTTCAGCTGGAATCCTGAAGCGGAAGAGGCGTTCAAAGTACTTAAGTCAAAGCTAACTTCTTCACCGGTATTAAGAACAGCTGATTTTAATAAGAAATTTATTCTGCTCTGCGATGCAAGTCTTTACGGTCTTGGCTGCGTGTTGGCACAAGAGAACGAGGACGGAATCGAGCTACCAGTTGCGTACATGTCGGAGAAGCTAACGAAGGCGCAGCGTAATTACTCTGTAACCGAGCTTGAGTGCCTAGCTGTGATCAAGGGGATTAACAAATTTCGAGCCTATATAGAAGGGCAAGAATTTTGTGTCGTGACCGATCACGCGTCTTTGCAATGGCTTATGAAGCAAAAGGACCTTGCGGGACGCTTAGCCAGGTGGTCGATTCGATTGCAAGGATTTTCATTTACGATAAAGCACAGAAGCGGTTCGCAGAACGTCGTTGCCGACGCTTTGTCGCGTCGAGAAGAAATAGAAGTTTGCGAAGTTGTAGATCCAGGTCCCATAGTTGATTTGTCTTCTAAAGATTTTCAATCGGAAGCGTACCTAGATCTCATTAAACGGATTAGGGAGAATCAGGGCAGGCTAACTGATTTAAAAGTGGTTGATCAGTTTGTCTACAAACGAACCGAGCCGTCTAAGGGCGATGCTCTTCAAGATGCTGAATCATGGAAATTATGGGTGCCGAATTCGTTGACCGAGCAAGTTTTATATCGCGCTCATGATTGTCCTGACTCCGCGCATGTGGTAATGACAAAAATGATAGAGAAACTTAAACGATATTTATTTTGGCCCGGTATGGTGACACAGATTCGAGACTATGTATCCAATTGTTCAATCTGCAAGTCCACTAAAAGTCCTAACCAGATTTTAAGACCGCCAATGGGTAACCCAACATCTTCCGAACGACCATTTCAAAAACTGTATATGGACCTCTTAGGCCCATACCCTCGTTCTAAAAGTGGCAATATAGGTATCCTGATAATTGTCGATCATTGTACAAAGTTTCACTTCAACGGGATGCGTCGACAAAAGTCCACGCGCCGCATCCGAACCATTAACAAAGAACTGTGGTACGCAGACCGATCTTTTCGAGAGTTCGGGTCTGAATATTCAAAGTAGTAGTCTCGAAAAACCCACTTCTGACAGATTTAAACCTCACCAGCCCTACCATATCAGAGAAGAACTATATGCAGCAGCTAGGAAAAGAATTTTTGGAGACGTTAGCAGCTGTAGTGTATCTCGAGAACCCAGACGTTCAACCTCCCGTATGCGGCAGTTTTGGTTAAACGTGCAACAAAGCCGGAAAAAGCTAGTAGCAGCCGTTTTTCTCAATTCTGATAACCGCCTATACACCGAAATTGATATTTTTGACAGACAATACGTAGCTTTGCTCGATTCGGGTGCGACGATCAGTTGCATCGGTGGCAGCGCCGCTAAAGATATAGCATGTCGTCCGGAATTGCGTAAATGCTCAGGGCGTATCAAAACCGCGAATGACGCGGAGTGTCCTGTCGTTGGCAGACTTATGAGCGACGTCACATATCGGAATCGCACCGATAAAGTCGAATTTTTCGTTATACCTGATCTCAAACAAGACGTGTACCTTGGTATTGATTTCTGGCGCGATTTTGGTCTGCTAAACAAGATAATAGACGAAAAAGAATCAGTCTCCGAACTTGACGTAGGTCGGGACGATGATTTAGTAGAAGCCCCGAAAGTTCATACTCTTTCAAACGAACAACAAATGAAGCTAGAAGCCATAATCAGCAGGTTGCCTTCCTATGAGACCGAGGGATTAGGGCGAACGCAGTTAATAGAGCACTCCATCGACGTTGGCGAGGCGAAGCCGATAAAGCAACGCCACTGCACTATGGGGAATTTGCCCGATTTTTTGGAGTAAATTAATAACTCGCGAACTATGTAACATATATCAGTGAGGTTTTTTTATAGTGTTCTACATACCTATACACACCTGTTGGAAAAGTGAAAGTATACCCCTCCCCCCCCCACCCAATTTTTTATATTTTTATACCCGTTACTCGTAGAGTAAAAGGGTATATTGTATTCGTGCAAAAGTATGTAACAGCTAGAAGGAAGCGTTTCCGACCCTATAAAGTATATATATTCTTGATCAGGGTCACTAGCCGAGTCGATATAGCCATGTCCGTCTGTCCGTCTGTCCGTCCGTATGAACGCTGAGATCTCGGAAACTATAAAAGCTAGAAGATTGACATTTTGCATGCAGATTCTAGGAGTTCCTACGCAGCGCAAGTTTGTTTCAAAAAGGTGCCACGCCCCCTTTACCGCCCACAATCGCTCATATACGATTTTAAAAATTTTAATATTTCGGAAAAGTAAAAATGCAGTTTTATTGTGTTTATCAATACCTATCGAAATGTAGAAGAAATTTTTCAAATCGGACCATTCGTTAAAAAATTATGCGTGATCAAAGTTTCTATCTCCATCTCCCTCGCACTCCCTTTACCTGAGTAACGGGTATCTGATAGTCGGGGCACCCGACTATAGCGTTCTCTCTTGTTTATAATAAATTTAGCTCTATATGCTCTTAATTTTCAATTTCAATGTTGTACAAAAAATAATAGTCATTTTCTTCTTCATAATTATCAACATCTAGAGACTCGTCTCCAGGTTCATATTCGCATAATAACAAGAGCAAGCAGCTTATGTTTTCGGACGCGGTTCTTCAAATTCATTGATGAAATGATGGGGTCTGAAGTAACCATGGCTCTCTGAAAAACATCTGTAAAGTTGGAGATTCAACTGTGGGATTAACTAGCTAGCTAACAAAAGTGAATTCACCATCTTCTTTTTCTCGAAGACCCATTTGCTTATGCAAAACTTCCAGCAGGGCTGCGTTTTTGATTTATAAAAAATGAAATTACGCGAAAAGTCGCACGAAGCGCACGATGAGACAATATGTTCTGAATTCGCAATTAATGGCTCTACAACATAGATATAGACACTCACTGAACAAAGTTAATTATTTTTTTAAAACTCTATTGAAAGTTTAACTTTCTTTCCAAAACCCAAACTTAAACATCACCTGCTACATTTACAAATTGTTAAAATTGGACGCACATATTAAGCAATATATAAGTATTTTTACACAGAACATACCTTGAGAATTGGTAATCATTTCAAATTTGACTGTCTTACGTCATTTTGTTGCAGAGATAATGATTTCAAAGTGAGCTTCAAAGTTAAGCAAAATGTAAACAAACCATGTGCGCTTGCAACAGCTGACTTTAACAGTTGGTATTTAAATACTAGACTTTTAAGTTAACATTTGCGGTATGTTACCAAACAGCTTGATGTTTTCTTAATACATTAAAACAAAAAAATTTAAAATCGGCATACTTTTAAAAAATACATTTATTCCAAAAAATCGGGCAAATTCCCCATAGTGCACTGGCCAATTTCACCTGCAAAGGAGAAAATGATGTTTGCCGAAATCGAAAACATGCTTGCCTTAGACGTCATAGAAGAATCGCGAAGTCCTTGGAGCAGCAACTGCGTCCTAGTTAAGCGGGGTGAGAAAATTCGATTGTGTTTAGACTCGAGAGAGGTGAATAAGCTGACCGTAAAGGATGCTTATCCACTCCCTCACGTAGACGGAATCCTCAGCAGATTGCCACCAGCGCGTTATATCACGGGATTGGACATGAAGCACGCGTTCTGGCAGATTCCGCTGGAGGAAAAGTCAAGGCAGTGTACAGCCTTTACGATTCCGAATAGGCCTTTGTATCAATACAAAGTTATGCCATTTGGCCTTTGTAACGCCGCACAAACACTGTGTAGGCTTATGGACTTAGTTATACCAGCTAGCTTGCGTACTAGGGTGTTCGTTTACTTGGACGACCTCCTAGTTTTATCAGACGATTTCGAATCTCATATGAAGCTACTGGAAGAGATCGCTTCGTACCTTCGTAAGGCTAATCTTACGATCAACGTCGCGAAATCGAAATTTTGTATGACAGAGATAAAGTATCTTGGATTTATAATCGGCTACGGACAGCTGAAAGTGGATCCAAGTAAAGTTAGCGCCATTGATAACTTCCCAGTTCCGACCACGGTCAAAAAGCTCCGCAGATTTCTCGGACTTGCTGGTTGGTATAGGCGCTTTGTTGATAATTACGCGTCGATAACCTTTCCTTTGACCGAGTTGCTTAAAAAGAACAAGTCGTTCAGCTGGAATCCTGAAGCGGAAGAGGCGTTCAAAGTACTTAAGTCAAAGCTAACTTCTTCACCGGTATTAAGAACAGCTGATTTTAATAAGAAATTTATTCTGCTCTGCGATGCAAGTCTTTACGGTCTTGGCTGCGTGTTGGCACAAGAGAACGAGGACGGAATCGAGCTACCAGTTGCGTACATGTCGGAGAAGCTAACGAAGGCGCAGCGTAATTACTCTGTAACCGAGCTTGAGTGCCTAGCTGTGATCAAGGGGATTAACAAATTTCGAGCCTATATAGAAGGGCAAGAATTTTGTGTCGTGACCGATCACGCGTCTTTGCAATGGCTTATGAAGCAAAAGGACCTTGCGGGACGCTTAGCCAGGTGGTCGATTCGATTGCAAGGATTTTCATTTACGATAAAGCACAGAAGCGGTTCGCAGAACGTCGTTGCCGACGCTTTGTCGCGTCGAGAAGAAATAGAAGTTTGCGAAGTTGTAGATCCAGGTCCCATAGTTGATTTGTCTTCTAAAGATTTTCAATCGGAAGCGTACCTAGATCTCATTAAACGGATTAGGGAGAATCAGGGCAGGCTAACTGATTTAAAAGTGGTTGATCAGTTTGTCTACAAACGAACCGAGCCGTCTAAGGGCGATGCTCTTCAAGATGCTGAATCATGGAAATTATGGGTGCCGAATTCGTTGACCGAGCAAGTTTTATATCGCGCTCATGATTGTCCTGACTCCGCGCATGTGGTAATGACAAAAATGATAGAGAAACTTAAACGATATTTATTTTGGCCCGGTATGGTGACACAGATTCGAGACTATGTATCCAATTGTTCAATCTGCAAGTCCACTAAAAGTCCTAACCAGATTTTAAGACCGCCAATGGGTAACCCAACATCTTCCGAACGACCATTTCAAAAACTGTATATGGACCTCTTAGGCCCATACCCTCGTTCTAAAAGTGGCAATATAGGTATCCTGATAATTGTCGATCATTGTACAAAGTTTCACTTCCTGCACCCGCTGCGAAAATTTACATCAGATAAGATTTGCGATTTCTTAGGAAAACATGTGTTCTGTACATTCGGTGTTCCGGAATCTATATTAAAGGATAACGGATCCCAATTTAAGTCTGGCTATTTCAAAGCATTCTTAACTCGATTCAGTGTTGCGCACGTGTGTACGGCTATATACTCGCCGCAAGCGAATGCGAGCGAACGAGTCAACCGATCCGTTTTGGCAGCGATTCGGGCGTACATTGGAGCAGATCACACTAATTGGGATAGGAATTTGGACGAAATTAGCGCATCTCTTAGAGCCAGTGTTCATCGAAGCACGGGGTTTTCCCCATACTTCCTTTGTTTCGGACAGAATATGGTTATGAACGGCCAGGACTATGATCTTTTGAGAAAGCTACAGTCACTAAGGGATGATACCGCTTTGAAAACGCCTGATTTGTTACAATTAGCGCGGAGGCAAGCCAAGGAAAAGATTAGAGAAACACATGCAGCCAATGCAAACGTTTACGATTTGCGTAGCCGTACCATAAGTTTAAATGTGGGTGACACAGTTTACGCGCGTAGTTTTGCCCAAAGCAACGCAGCGAAAAGGTTTAGTAGCAAATTGGCACCTGTCTTTATCAAGGCGAAAGTAGCAAAGAAGATAAGCCACATATATTACGAATTAGTAAACGAGGCCGGTAAACATCTGGGCGTCTATCATCTGAAAGACATTAAAACGTAACCAAAACACCAGCATCTGCCTGACCTTTTTCAGTTAACGCTTCTGCGAGATGAGACTCTGGTAGAATTAACTGTGGTGTAGGGGTCAGGTTGGCTTTGAAAATAGAAAACCTTACAAGCGTAGAATAACTCAACTTTCATCCCAATTCGTATATACCGCAAGTCAAAAGTTAGGGTAAAGCGTAGATCATACTAGTCGCACTACTCGCACACGCAGAGCTTGATCTTCCCTCTCGCCCTTGCGTACAGTCGGTGCGTGCGAAGGAGAATAGAGGAAGAGGAGAAATCAGGAATAGTCCCGTTCATCGCGGCTCGCGAACTTTCCAGTACACGTGCCAGCGCACTGTCGGGCAGCAGCTCGTTCATTTCGTTTTGTGATCTTTGGCAATCAAGTCATACTTCTGTGAGTCGAATAGAAACTAATTACAAGTCCAGTCCCCACGTGGAATTTGGGTACCAATAAAGAGCCGCAAACGGAAGAATAAAGAAGAGATCAACATAAATCTGTTTCACCGGCGCGTGAATAGAATTCAGCGGGTATTTATACACACAGAAAATCTGAAACAGTGGACATAACCTAACAGTGAAAATTTCCATGTAGGCAAAAGGCCGGTCCGTACGCAAGGGGCGCTCACGCTTTCAACTGAATAAAGTGCGAATCTACTACGACCGGCCAAGCGCTACGATTATTGCCCTCAGCAAAAGTGTGCCTCAGGCGACACGTGCAGCTGAGACTCCGCAACCCAGAATTGACACGCGGTCGGGCCACGCCCACAGGCGCGCCTCTCCGAAACTTGTTAGCGTCCTCAGAATAAGAAGAGCCATCGCGACATAGCTAATTACCCCCGGATCTGATCTGGAGGAAAGTTATTCGGCTGGCGTTTGCTCGGAAGATCACGTGATAACCGGCGACAGACCACGACCACGCTGATCCCTCTTGGACAGTGGTGCGCGGCAACATCCCACGTGCTTCCATAACCTAGCAGCCCGAATCACCCGATCACCACCATCATAGATCGACTGTAAAGAAAAGGAGTCAACAGCGGAAGCAGAACACAAGCCCCGCGTGAGGGCGATCCAGGCTGATCACGTAACAGGATTGAGAACATCTTGAATTAAGTGGCCATGTGAGCGGCTTTTGTGAAATCCGTCGTCGCTGCCGAAACATGCGACCCAGCGCAGCCATCAACTAGCGACCGCACTAGGAATCGCTACTAAGAAAGTCGTATTGAACTTTCCACGTATATCTATAATTTGTTTTCTTTGAATTCCGACCCTGTTCTTACGTTAGTTTTTCTTTTCATTTAGCTTGTAATCCATGTGAATGCCTAATATGTACGCCAACACTTATCCCGTTTAATAACAAATAACAACGCTCTTCCAAGTCTAAATCACACAGCACCTGCATCTTCAATGGGCCCAGCGAAACAGCAGCGAAGGATATATATTCCGTAAGTGACCGCCGATATCGGCTTATATTTTATATGCGAACATTTGTATTTAACCGGGAATTTAAAGCTAGGGCACACATATGAGCATCACATAACTTAGTACGTAATTTAACTTCGCCCACCTTGAAATTGAAACGAAATTGTAACTGTCAAACTAATCTTGAAATGAATCTGAAATATTATTGAACTGAAGCCAATATGAATTTATGTAATTAAGCCTCAGTATACGGTCCGTCGTTGAACAACGCAGTTAATGTCGAGTTTTCTAAATATGAAGTAATGGAGTAATAAAAGACATTTGACAAGGGGTAACAATGAAAATCTATCGTGTTACTAAGGATGGGAGGGTATAGAATGGGGGCAAATAACACCTAAGCCACCCAACACGCTGGTATTTCTCTCTGAATCTGTTTTGTTAGGGTCCGTCCGAATATATCTGATTATCGCCACTATTTTGAAACCAACCATGTAGAATACAGAAAGTGCACTTAAACTTTTCGTAGTAGAACGGGTGTGCTATATAGATGAGGAGGAAAAAACCCACGCCATATCCGACGAGCTTTGTACCGAGCAAATGCAAGAAGTGCACGATGCCAAGTCATCTATACGCTGGAAATTTAACCAATTTCTTGTGAACACCTACTTCGCGGCTACTACACTTGTTCTTTTGCTGTTCTACCCTTTCTTTAATTTTTGGGTACAACTCGGCCTGAAACCCATTTATCTTTTGCAAGTAGTCGTGTTCGTTGTTAAAAGACACGTTGTTCAAGAAATTTTGTGTTCTTCCTGTGAACAGTTCCTGCGGTGTTGCGGTAGCTGAATGAATAGCGTTATTATAGGTTATAAATGCCTCATCCAGTACCTCCTCATGTCTGATTTCCAACTTATTTTTCTTCTTTGCCTCACTAATCAACCTGTATATTTCTGTTATCGTGGAGTGCAGTCTTTCAATTGTAGAATTGCTCGACGACTGCTGAAAAGTCGTTGTGTGCAGTTCTAACTCGTACTGCCTGCAAAGGTCTTTGAACAGATTGGACGAGAATTCTACTCCTTGATCGCAGACTATCTTCTTGGATACTACAAATAAGGCCATGAAACTTTTTATTGCCTTAACTATATTGACACTTTCCTTTGCTGGAATCGTTAGTCCCCAAGCTTATCTCGAGAACTTGTCTATTATGGTTAGTACACTTTTTTTTTGTTTACAAAATACAAGTCAATGTGCACCATTTCCATAGGTTTCTGTGATGACTCTGTCAGGCTATACATTATCTTATTCGGTCTTCTGTCGTACTTCTGCATTTGGCAACTGTCGCAATTATTTATTGTTTGCGTAATCACCTGTTTCATATGCAGGAAAAAGACCTTCCTCTTTAGATGAGCCAAGGTTTCGTCTATTCCTCTATGGTTGCTTCTTTCGTGGCAGTCCCTGATGACCTGTTCTTGCTCGGACTTTTCCGTTATATCTGGCAATAAGACTGTACATCTTATTGCCTTATACAACTTACTGTAAGCGAAATACTTGCAGTACACGTCCTGGATTGTTAACACCAAGTTTTCCGGGATCAACAACGCTATCGTTCTTTTAGGCTTTAGAATTTCCTTTAATTTATGGCCAATTGTTTCTCAGTTTATTCCTAAATGGAATTTGCTTTACTACTCTGGATACTTTCCCTTCCTGTATCACCACTTGAATGTTATATTCATTCAATGGTCTCTCTGATATTGGGAATCCCAACTGCAGGTCTTCCCCAGCGGAGTGGATTGTTTCGCCGTTAGTCGCTTCCTCTGAGGCCTCCTCTAATACATTGAGTTCAGGTTGGATCCTGCTCAATGCATCCGCCACTACATTCAAAGAACCTTTCTTGTATACAATCTCATAATCGTACTTCAGCATCTGAAGTCGCCACCTTGCGAGCTTGGAAACGGGTTCCTTGACACTCATGAGCCAGGTTAACGGCCTATAATCAGTGACTATTTTGAAAAAACATAATTCCTAAAATGCTTAATTGCCCAGATAATGGCAAGCATATCTGTTTCAATGGTCGCATAGTTTGTTTCCGTTTCCGATAAGGTCCTACTAGCGTATGCTATTGGTCTGTCCGTTCCCAGGTTTCCTTGGGATAGGACGGCGCCAATTGCATTGTTGCTTGCATCCGTGGTAAGGACTAATGCCTTATCAAAATTAGAAAACTGTAAAGTCGGATCGTTACATAATAAGGTTTTGCACACCTCAAATGCTTCTTTGTATTCCTGATCCACCTGTACGGGCTTCTTTTCTTTTAGTTGTCTTGTTGATGGCTTTGTTACAGCCGCGAAATCCCTTATGAATTTAATGTAGTATCCCAACAGCCCCAGAAATGATTTGATCTGCTTCATGGTCTTGGGAATCTTGAACTTCTTTATCGCTTCGCTCTTCCCTGGATTCGGTTTAATACCCTGCTGAGTGACTACGTGGCCTAAATGCTCTACTTCTTTTCTCAAAAATTCTGTCTTGTCCAATTGCAATTTGAAATTTGCTTCTGTTAGTTTTTTGAAAACTTTTCCTAAGTCTGTGATGTGTTCTTGCAGCGAAGTCGAGAACACCATAATGTCGTCCATGTATATGAGACAACACTTCCCTAGAAATTCGCCGAAAATGTTGTTCATCAATCTTTGGAAGGTTGCGGGAGAGTTATTTAGTCCAAACGGCATTCGCACGTATTCGAAGTGTCCCCGTTCCGCAGAGAAGGCTGTCCTCGGGACGTCTTCCTCTTGTAATCCAAAGTTGTAATATAATGTATTTTGCTCTACCCAAACTATGCAATACACCATTGATTATCGGTAGAGGGTATCTATCTTTAACCACCTTCTCGGTCAGCTTCCTATAATCCACCACCATTCTCCATTTCCTTTCTCCATCTTTCTTCTTGGGCACCAGCCACACTGGTGCACTCCATGGGGAGTGGCTACGTCTGATAATCTTCTCCTCCAGTAATTTGTCTATTTGCCGTCTCACTTTTTGCCTTTCCTTGAACGCATACCTGTAAGGTCTGGCGTACACCGGTATGTCATTCTTTGTTCTCATTTGATGCTTGACCGCGTTAGAGAAAGACAAATGGTCTCCTTTTTTATGGAATACCCTTGGATATTTCCTACAAATTACTTGGAGCCCTTTAAGCTCCTCGCTGTTTAAATGTTCAGTCCTAATCTTGTGGAACGGTATGTTTTTATCCCCGTTCCCTGTTTCTTCTATGTTGTTGAGTTCAAAATGTTGATCGATTTTGAATTCGGCAACCTTTAGTGGCTGTTCTAAAAAGAAGTCTTGGTCTCTCTCTGCATAGTTTATTACTTCCACCTGGCTCTGTCTAGCCACTGCCCTGTAAATGTCTTCCGAAATGATCATATCCTCCTTCACTGTCGTTTTACGTAATAAGAAATCCCCGTCCGGTGCCTGAACTGGCACGGGGATAACCCTTTTCGATCCTGTTTCTATTGTATGGAATTCACTTAGTCTATAATTTTTGAAATGAATTTGTAGCTTTGAAGTCACCGTGCGAAACCAAACATTTTCGATGTCGACCACGGCCTTCAGTTGCAGTAGCAAATCTATTGCAATGAACCCTTCAAAAAACTGGTGGAACTTGAAGATTAAAAACCTCATATTTCTCCGAGTTCTTCGAACATTGGTAGATGTGCTTCTTTTAAAACGTTGTGCGATTGGGTGATGGTTTTTATTGCTATTGGGTCTTTTAGGTCTTTCACATATTGTGATTGAGCCAATTCGGGACGAATGAGTCTTATTGCCTTATACAACTTACTGTAAGCGAAATACTTGCAGTACACGTCCTGGATTGTTAACACCAAGTTTTCCGGGATCAACAACGCTATCGTTCTTTTAGGCTTTAGAATTTCCTTTAATTTATGGCCAATTGTTTCTCAGTTTATTCCTAAATGGAAATTGCTTTACTACTCTGGATACTTTCCCTTCCTGTATCACCACTTGAATGTTATATTCATTCAATGGTCTCTCTGATATTGGGAATCCCAACTGCAGGTCTTCCCCAGCGGAGTGGATTGTTTCGCCGTTAGTCGCTTCCTCTGAGGCCTCCTCTAATACAATGAGTTCAGGTTGGATCCTGCTCAATGCATCCGCCACTACATTCAAAGAACCTTTCTTGTATACAATCTCATAATCGTACTCCAGCATCTGAAGTCGCCCCCTTGCGAGCTTGGAAACGGGTTCCTTGACACTCATGAGCCAGGTTAACGGCCTATAATCAGTGACTATTTTGAAAAAACATAATGCCTAAAATGCTTAATTACCCAGATAATGGCAAGCATATCTGTTTCAATGGTCGCATAGTTTGTTTCCGTTTCCGATAAGGTCCTACTAGCGTATGCTATTGGTCTGTCCGTTCCCAGGTTTCCTTGGGATAGGACGGCGCCAATTGCATTGTTGCTTGCATCCGTGGTAAGGACTAATGCCTTATCAAAATTAGAAAACTGTAAAGTCGGATCGTTACATAATAAGGTTTTGCACACCTCAAATGCTTCTTTGTATTCCTGATCCACCTGTACGGGCTTCTTTTCTTTTAGTTGTCTTGTTAATGGCTTTGTTACAGCCGCGAAATCCCTTATGAATTTAATGTAGTATCCCAACAGCCCCAGAAATGATTTGATCTGCTTCATGGTCTTGGGAATCTTGAACTTCTTTATCGCTTCGCTCTTCCCTGGATTCGGTTTAATACCCTGCTGAGTGACTACGTGGCCTAAATGCTCTACTTCTTTTCTCAAAAATTCTGTCTTGTCCAATTGCAATTTGAAATTTGCTTCTGTTAGTTTTTTGAAAACTTTTCCTAAGTCTGTGATGTGTTCTTGCAGCGAAGTCGAGTACACCATAATGTCGTCCATGTATATGAGACAACACTTCCCTAGAAATTCGCCGAAAATGTTGTTCATCAATCTTTGGAAGGTTGCGGGAGAGTTATTTAGTCCAAACGGCATTCGCACGTATTCGAAGTGTCCCCGTTCCGCAGAGAAGGCTGTCCTCGGGACGTCTTCCTCTTGTACTTCGATTTGGTGGTATCCACTCGCAAATCCAAAGTTGTAATATAATGTATTTTGCTCTACCCAAACTATGCAATACACCATTGATTATCGGTAGAGGGTATCTATCTTTAACCACCTTCTCGGTCAGCTTCCTATAATCCACCACCATTCTCCATTTCCTTTCTCCATCTTTCTTCTTGGGCACCAGCCACACTGGTGCACTCCATGGGGAGTGGCTACGTCTGATAATCTTCTCCTCCAGTAATTTGTCTATTTGCCGTCTCACTTTTTGCCTTTCCTTGAACGCATACCTGTAAGGTCTGGCGTACACCGGTATGTCATCCTTTGTTCTCATTTGATGCTTGACCGCGTTAGAGAAAGACAAATGGTCTCCTTTTTTATGGAATACCCTTGGATATTTCCTACAAATTACTTGGAGCCCTTTAAGCTCCTCGCTGTTTAAATGTTCAGTCCTAATCTTGTGGAACGGTATGTTTTTATCCCCGTTCCCTGTTTCTTCTATGTTGTTGAGTTCAAAATGTTGATCGATTTTGAATTCGGCAACCTTTAGTGGCTGTTCTAAAAAGAAGTCTTGGTCTCTCTCTGCATAGTTTATTACTTCCACCTGGCTCTGTCTAGCCACTGCCCTGTAAATGTCTTCCGAAATGATCATATCCTCCTTCACTGTCGTTTTACGTAATAAGAAATCCCCGTCCGGTGCCTGAACTGGCACGGGGATAACCCTTTTCGATCCTGTTTCTATTGTATGGAATTCACTTAGTCTATAATTTTTGAAATGAATTTGTAGCTTTGAAGTCACCGTGCGAAACCAAACATTTTCGATGTCGAACACGGCCTTCAGTTGCAGTAGCAAATCTATTCCAATGAACCCTTCAAAAAACTGGTGGAACTTGAAGATTAAAAACCTCATATTTCTCCGAGTTCTTCGAACATTGGTAGATGTGCTTCTTTTAAAACGTTGTGCGATTGGGTGATGGTTTTTATTGCTATTGGGTCTTTTATGTCTTTCACATATTGTGATTGAGCCAATTCGGGACGAATGAAAGAGAAAGTGGATCCTGTCTCAAACAACATTTTTATTACTTTGTTTGGAGTGATCTTAACCATTATGTACGGCAGGGTTGAGTGGCCCTTTCTAGCCCCTAGATATCCTGTTGGCTTTTCGAGGCTGATAGCGAAAAATTTGTATCATACTCTTGGATGTTATGCAGCTGGGCACTAGTCGACGGCCGATTTCCGCTATTGTCAGAATTATAAGACCTTTTTGAATTGGTCGAATTATTTGACTGCCTTGAGTTGTTGGAGTTGTACGACTGTCCAGAATAGTTCGAATTCTTAGACATCCTGGACTGACCGCTCCCTCCTGCGTCTCCAACCGCCTGGATCGCCATTCTCTGGGTTTGTAATTGTTGTAACTGTGGTTATTCCACTGTCTGTACTGATTATTTTGACCGTATCCACCTATTGTTCTTATTTTGGTAGTTACGATACGGTCTTGAATAATTCGGATTTTCTCCTTGATTATAATTGTCCGCCCGGAATGGGTTACCCATCATTGGATATGGAAATCCAAATCCTGGCCATCCCCCCATGCTGGGCATCCCAAACGGCATTGGAAACTGCGGTTGGGTATTACCTGCCCACCGATACTGTGCCAGTTTGCGACTCCGTTGTCGGATTATCCTGTTTTCCAGGGTCCTGGCTTGGAGTCTCCTTACACTCTTTGCCCTGCATCTCGCTTGGTCCTTGACCTTTTGTTTCTGTCTCCGTTTCCTCTAGGGTGCCCAAATTCTTCTCCCTGCAACTTATTTCGTACGCCTTTGCTATATTGGGACCCCTATGTTCCTGATTGTTACTCCTGTCGGCCCTTTTAAGGCTGATACAAACGCATTTAATGCCATCTCTTCGTACCATTTGGTCTTCTCGCTTCTCAATAATATGCCTGGCTCGCTGGACTTGGATAGACTCACTAAGGCTTTCTTCAGAGTCATGACCTTAGTGTAAAAGGGATCCAACTCTAATTTCTTATCTTTAATGTGCGTTAGCTCCATTATTAGATCCTGCTCGGATCTCTTATCCTTAAAATGGGTAATCAGTATCCTTTTTATCTGATCCCAATTTAACTCTGACTCATCTAAGTCCTTAAGAACCTTATCCGCTGCTCCCACAATTTTGCTTCTTACTGCCCTAAGAGCAATTACTTCTATGTTCGACCTTTCGTCGCCCTTGATGAGGCTTAGGACTTACTCCACTGCTCCTATAAATCCGTCTAATTTCCCTGCATCTCCTTCATATTTCGGAATTATTTCTACCAGGTCTATTACCTTGATAGCCTCCAAAACGCTAGTCGTTGCCATTCTTGCCGGCCTATTCTCGTCTGTCATACCAAATCTTAATGTTTCTTAGATGTTCCTCTTTTCCTTCCTTTTTATTCTTATTTTGATAACGCTCTTCAACTATACTTGCTTCGAATTCTTCTTCACCCCTGCTGTTGTCAGTATGATTTCCCTTAAAGTGTACTTGGGTCTATTGTGTACGTGTACTTAGATCTCTATTGTGTGCTTGGTTTACTGTGTATTTACTTGTGGAATATCTGCTTCTTCTGAGTGTTCATTGTGTCTCTCTGGGAGTTTCCGTGAGGTGGAATGGAGGAATTCTGTAATTAGTTTGAAATTAGTATTTTTTCCATATCGATTTTAATACTACAGCAATGAGCTATATAGATATTTTTTATTTATTTATTTTATTAATTTATTTATTAATTTTAATTATTTCCTTGTTGATTACTGGTACTAGTACTACTAGCTAGTTGATCGACTGTGCGATACAGCCTCACAACCAAATGCGAACAGTCATTGCCATTAGGGCACGTTAATTCTGCTAAAATCTCCACTTATAATAACTATTCCACGCTAGGCGGCCGCCTTGTGCACTACAATGCGCCGCCTAATACATGTTAATAGTCAGATTTATTATTCACTTCCCTCCCCATGCTAAGCGGCTGCCCTGTGCGTTACAGTGCACCGCCTAATACATGCCAAAGGAAAAATAACTCTTCATAAACCAACATTAATTAATTACTTTTTTTTCCAATTAATTTCTTATGTAACTCAATTCATTGCTTTATATTTTTATTTAATTCTATCCATCCTCATGCTACACGGCCGCCCTGTGCTATACAGTTCGCCGTTTAATACATGCGAATGGAGAGATTTTATTATTGTGGTATTTTCTTGTGCGTCTATTTTATTCGTCGGCTACTTCACTTATTTATTCGGCAACAATTAAGAATACGTCTGTCTCAATTTTCCTCAACTGCACTGCTTGTAGCTTGAATTTTGTATTCACCTCCACTGGTTTCCACAAGATGTTTGCACTTTTCGTTTTTCAGGGCGGCGGCTCCTTTCTCCAGTATCCACTCAGACAACAGCTCACCCCGGGTGTAGTTAGCTTGCCTCTCGGAGTGCCGAGAGAGCTTGCTAAAACATATGGGGGACACTGCGTTCGCATCCAATCCAAGGATTGCTGGGTACCTGCTGGCCTGCAGCAGGACCCCTCCATATATCTGAGGTACGGCTCTAGCTCGGTGTCGAACTGGCACTATGCTGAGCAAAGGAAGATTGAGCCAAAACTCCCTTCTAATCTCACGCATATGCCAAAGTCGGTGGTGAGGGGCTCCACCGGTATGCAGATGACATCCTGATGATCCACTAGGATGGCTGCCTTCCTACGTCGATCTACGAAAATCCGTACTCCATCAGGCAGCTTATCCATCTACCCGTTGCTCACATAAGGCTCCTGCAACAGTGCGAACAGGAATCAAGTTTCCCGTAATCTGACGCCGATGGTAGCAGCTCGACTACGGCCACAGTTTGCTTTGGATGAAGCTAAACATTAATGTCTAGGATTTACCCTCGCCAGCACCGCCGCATACACAGGGCAACCGGGGGACAACATATGGTGTCTCGACGGATAGCCCTTGAAGCGGCAATTCCGACAGTCCGTCGGGTTGGTGCAGCCTCACATTCTCCTTAAATCGGCACTGTGCGACCTTGTGGTCAAAGCCGGCACACCTATGGCACGCATAGGTCCGGATCAGCGCTCGGCAGTTGTAGGCAAAGCAGTCGATGTACGCCTTTCCGCCATCCAGCACCTCAAGGGCCGCGGCATTCACCTCAAGCGTCACATTTACAGTGGCGCCATCGGCTGCAGACCATGGTTTCTCTAGATGCACCGCCTTGTTGAAGGAAGCCTCATCCATGACGTCCGCAAAGTTGTTTTTATACAACTCCTTCATGAAATCCGTGGGCGTCGTGGCAGTGTCCACGAGGCTGCAGACTATGGTTTCTCTAGATGCACCGCCTTGTTGAAGGAAGCCTCATCCATGACGTCCGCAAAGTTGTTTTTATACAACTCCTTCATGAAATCCGTGGGCGTCGTGGCAGTGTCCACGTTGCTCACTACAACTTTCGGTCGCTGCGCAGGGTTCTGTTGCACCACCAGACCAACTCCACCGAACCTCTTGCTCGCAACTATCTTCCGAATTTCATCTGACGAGGGGGTGCGGATGATGGCACCACCACGCGCAAGCCCTCTCACCTCGTGCAGGCGGAACCCAAGCGAAGGGGCGATATCCTTGCGCACCTTTTCCGCCACCTGGTTGCCCCTGACGTTCGGGTCCTTGCTGACTTCCACAGCAGACCACGTCTCTCTAGGCTTCCTCGGCAAGCTGGGATATGCGGCGGCATACCCAACAGGCGGCAAAGAGCTGCCGCTCTAACACGGCATTCCGAGTCGCCAATGTGAAGACGAGCTCCTCATACCAGTTGAGGCTCTTCGTCATCGCGCGAGCCTGCGTCGGGTCAAACCCGCCGAAACGACATCTACCATGAACTGCTCCCTGATCAGGGAGAGCTCACTGGCGATCTTCCCAACTGCGTCCTCAGAGCAGCAGCTACCGCAACGGCACTCGCAGCGGCATTCGCAGCGACAAAGGCAGCGACAAAGGCAGCGGCCTTCGAGGTCGACGGCTGCGGCTCCTCGAGCGTCGACAGCTCCTCCAGCGTAAACTGCGGTTGCGGCATTCCACCGTCACTTCAGCTGGCAGCAACCTTCGCCTTCAAAGCGTCCCTCGGCGGCGCCTTGGAACGCTTGCCTCGAGCGCGACCGCTTCCGGATCTACGGGTGGCACCACTCGCTAGGCTACTAGCCAGCCAGCAGTCGCTCTCCGACAGCTCCATGGCGCCCTCTGGGGGGAGGAGCAACGCCATCTACCGGCCCAAACGATAAACTAATCCGCTTATCCGGGACACGCACCAACTGTTCCGATAGCAACGCTCGTTAGCAACTGCACACACTCAAGCAACAGCTCTCGCTCACTGAGAGAGAAGTGCTCTCTCAAAACGCACAGCGGTGCCACGCGAGTGGAAAATTCCCAATGGGAAAATGCCTTTTCCACGTTAATTCGCGCTGTTTTCGCCCGGAAAACTCTGTCCACTGAGGGGCTGAGTACCCACTCACGAACCTGTTCCGCAGGTTTTTGCTATTTAATATAGCTCACAAGCCACACCACGAATTTACTAAACCGGAGCACACGTTAAGCACGTCCGATGTTAGTCCATTCGTGCGCGTCACTAATTAGATGACAAGGCATTTGGCTTTTTTTTTTTTTTGTGATCGCGAGGTATGGAAATCTTCGAAAGATACTAGGTCCGTGTGTGGTCGGGTAATGTCTAGCATGCACGATTCACTGCTTTATTAGAACCTTCTTCACGTTGGGGGTTCTGCAATGCCTACGTACTAAAACCATCCTTAAATTATAATGATTACTACTTTATTGCGATGTTTATGCCTTCTTGTTGTTATGCCAAGGCAGATACATGAACTGTACGAACCAGCTAAGACTGCCTCTCATCACTTGAACGCTTATGATATGGCTATCATATTTGCTGAGGAGACGCTTCGCAATCAACCGTTTGACCGATTGACCACTCCAGATCCCTCTCCAATTAATGGTGGCAGAATGGGATTCAATATCATATGTGCCTACGAACTTACGCCGCAATTTCGTTCGTATGTCCGGTGTATCGTATTTTTGGATGTTGCGTTGAAGCGCATCATCCAAAGGGTGTCCGTCTGTCGTTACTGCACGTCAATCATATCAATGTGATTTGGTCGGTCTACCACCAGGTCTGGTTTACGAAGGCCGGATTCTCCCTGCAAACTTGGTTCAACAACGACCACGCAGCCTCTCTCCTCAAGTCCCGGCTTGATTCGATTTACAACGCGGTTGTGTCTAGCTACTCGCCTCCCATGCGAGCGATAGCATTTTTGCATGATGTGGTTTGTTGTTGCGGGAGCATCACATCCTGCACGACACTGTCGATCCAATTCGTGCCTTTCCCTCGTAGTACGAGACTTCGTGGGTAGGGCATTTATACGCAGTTTAATACCGTCAACCTATTCCTTCCCTGTTAGCAAACGCGTGGATTGTCTTACCCACCCGTGTAGTGGGCCATAATGACCCGCTTCGCGGAGACCGTTACCGTCAACAGACATGTGCAATATATCTGCCCAAAACTTTTCTATTGCCGGACGCGATTCAATTCATTTTGTTCAGCTAGCAACCTAACTCGGACCCTTTGCTTTTCGCCTTCGATGAAAGAGCTGGCTACTTCGGATTGGTCGAAGTGAGGCCATTTTATGTTGCTCAGACGTCTTAAACGAAGCATTGGTGCTATCCATCGCAATGATGGAATCCCGAGTCCCCCACTTTTTGGAGGGGGCATGAACGAATGCTATCGGCACATCCGTTGGTAAACTTAACTATTTACGCACATAAAATCGTCTTAATTTGTCAAATTTCCTATCGTCACACTCCCAAGGGTTAACTTATGATAGAGTTGTGGGATGAGAACGGTTCGGAGGGCAAATAACTTCTGTTGAAGTTTAAGAGGAGCTTCGGACAATCTTTGTAGCTTTGGACCAACGTCCTCCGCCGGATTGCCCTTCACTCTTCTGCTTGCGTTAAATCTAATACCTAAATACTTCCACTCATCAGTACGCTTTAATGCTGGACATCCGTGCAAGCCTACACGGAAGCTCTGTGGATCTAACACAGCACACTTCATTTCTTCACTTTAAAATTCAGAGCACTGGGCAGAAATCACATTGTGTCAACACCCGCTAGGGCCATCACATCCCCAAGTCCGTGCCAGTTCTGAATTGATTGTTAATTGATAATCGTTATAATTAATAAGAACTAATTGGTTTGACCCAACTAGAATTGTGCGGATTAGAATATCTCAAAAACGGGTGCTGGAGCAATTTTGGCACCAGATTTGGATTCAGCGCGAAAAATTGCATAAAAAAAGTGGGTCCAGTTTTTGGGTCCGGTATTTTCTAAAAATTTTTTGGCCTGTGTTATTATTCACATGCAAGGTCACTACTTTACGTACTTCGTCATTGTTAATGACTTCATATACGTTGGGCTTAGATGCTTTTATTTGAGATTGCCTAGGCACTTCTACTTTATTTTTTCCTGCGCAGGTATTTTGTCTATTTTTTTGTCTTGTAGTGACTTGTAATATATTTGCCGTAATATTTTGAAGATCTTTAATTGTTATTCTAGAGAAGGCGTCTGTCACGAAGTTATCTTTTCCAGACCAATTAAATGGAACATTCTTTTTACATAATCTAGTTATGTGCCGTGAATAGTCGGCAAAGTTTTTAATGAAACGTCTATAATAATTGCAAAATGCTATAAATCGTCTAGCGCTATCTGCATCATGTGGGACTGGATAGTTTTTTATGATGTCTGTGCATTTATGACCAAGGAAAGTCATGCATAAAAAATGAACATTTTTGTGGATGTAGTTTTAAATTGTATTTTTTGCATATTTCAAAGATGTCTTTTAAGTTTTTAAGCATATGATTTTCAGCTTGAGAAGCTTCAAGTCCAGAAAATGCAATAGTCATCATTCTCTGAAATGAATTTGGGGCTATTTTCAAATCGAAAGGTAATCGCGTGAAACGATATGAGTCATTGCTTGTTGAAAACGACGTTATGTTTCTTGAATTTTCTTCTAGTTCAATTTGATGGAAACCTGACATCAAATCAAGGCACGAGAAATACTTTGCTCAATCTAATTGGTCCAAAATGTCATCAATTCTTGGATGTGGAAATTAATCAGATAGAAGTTTTTTGTTGATTTGGCGATAGTCGACTACTAGTCTCCATTTCTTTTCGTTTGAACCTTGAAGTGTTTTCTTTGGGACAAGTAGAAGTGGACTGTTGTATTCTTTGTATTACAGATGGATACTTGAGATCTGGCTGGTAGGATAATTGTATTATTACCAGAAGTATATGTTATTGGAATATAAATGTGAATGGTATTATTTGGTCTTATTATAAACCAATCCTCTGTAGGGTTAAGATCTATTTGGCAGTTTAATTCTTTTATAAAATCAATTCCTATTATTCTATCACATGAAATCGCAAAATCTTGATTTACTATATGAAAATTACATGGAATTATATAATTGTCTGTTTGGAGTTCTATTGGACAAAGTCCTTCGGATTTTAATATTCCCTCGCCTATTCCTTGAATATTTATTGTATTTTTTATTTGTATATTGTTAAAGATTTCTGCATTTTCTTTTAAAAGTGAAAAATTTGCTCCCGTATCCACAAGGAACGTAAGCTGCTTCCCTGTTTCTGAATTAATAAATGGTACGAGGATATTGAGATTGAGTTTGATTGTATAAACCGTTGGTATTTTTAATTTCTCGTATCTAAAGGGGTCTGTGAGTTTCCCGAAACTGGCTGGGTAACGCGGACATTATTGTTTTGTTGTGTGTTGCTGGAGTTGCTGCTATTTTGGTTATTGTTGTTTCCTCTATAATTTCCACGACCTCTATTATAGTTATTGGTCTGGTTATCATAGTTTCGATTATAACCGTTATTTTGGTTGTAACCGCTATTTCGGTTGTAGCCGTTATATTGGTAAAACCCATTATTTTGATAGTTACCACGACCATTTCCTCTACCTCTACCACGGTAGTTACCTCTGAAGTTGTTACCTCTATAGGCCTGTCCTTTGTTTGCAAATATAATTGTTCTGGCATTACCTGTCATTTCAGTACTACATTGTATGTACTTTGTGACAGCCTCATTCATTGATGAGAAGTTGCCGGCCTCAAGGATTGTTTTGAGTCGGCCATGCTCACAATTTTTGACCATTGTGTTTATAGCCTCTTTGTGCTGAATTTGTCTGCGTGTTCAGCGGGTAATCCTTCGTCAATATACAAAGCTTCAAGGAGCTTTCGTAAGTTTTCATCTAGTTGTGAATTTTTCTGCTGTTTTTCCTTTTTGAGTAGTTTTTGACATTTTTGCTTTAACTACATCGGATGTTTCTCCGATAATTGTGTCTTGTAATTTTTTTATAATTCCGTTTATAGTAGATTCATTTTGCACTTTATACAAAGTTGAACCCACTATTTTTGATTTTATGACTTCAACAGCTAACTCTTCAAATGTGCCTTTAGTTAGGTTTGTTCATGTCATTGTTATATAATTTTGTTTTGTATTGTTTTATTATTTCCTCCGTTTTATTTGTTGTTGTGTGTGAATTACATGATATCTTTTTCATTTATGTTTGTTTGATTCTTGAATTTCTAGCCATTAGATCATGTTTAACAGTTTTGTTGTTGTTGTATTTGAAACACTAAGGAACTTTTAATTATATATAATAATTATAATTATTATAATATATTATTGTTATATTTGTACCATGTTGGCACAAACACACACATTTCTCATGTTTGTTAGTCAACCACAACAACCTTAGTCACGGTCGCCATGTTGTGTTAAGTTTAATCATGTTCATCCGATATTGGTATATTTAATAAAAAAAAGACGATATATTTATTAGTGGCCATCAGCCACGTCCAAATTAGTTCTTTATTTTTTAATGTTCAAAATTGGAATGACTTACAATAAGCTATTCGCGGCTGCGCTGCCTGCAAACATTGGCAGCGGCCGTCATGTATTTATCCAAGTGTATATGCTCACATATGTACATATTTGGCTGACAGCAGCGAGAGCGCGAGAGAAGTAATGCATTCATTGTATGTGTCTGCAAGCCATGGGAATTTGCTGACACTTGCGCTTCCCATAAGTTGGCTGCACGAGTTTTGTGTATTTGTTTAATGCACTGTAACACAATATTGGTATCGGTACAGTGGGTACTCGCTACAATGATACATGCATACTATAGTATATTAGTTTGTATAATATTTTCAGTTAATTGTAGGGTATTTTCATTTGGTGCAATATTGTTTTTTTCTGGGTTCTTAATATTGTTTTTCTTTTGTTTTTTCTAATTAATTACAATGTTTTTCGGAATGCTCATAAATTTATAAATTAAGTATAAAATTAAAATTATAATTATTACAAATAAAACAGTAAGTATTATAATTAAAAATGTGTTATATTTTCTCGTATGCATGTATTTCTATTATGTCTTTACCTTCAATTATTGATATTGGCTCTAACATTGTTACATTATTGTTTTCATAAATAGTTTGGGTTTAATCAATTATAGTATTTGTTATTATCTTCGATTTGTACAGAAAAATTAAATGCTTTTATGATTTTACCTCCTTCGACAACTATTGCTTGATTTATAAATTAATAGCTTTATTAAACAAGGATGGATAAATTGCCGTGGGTAAACGCCGGCCTTGTTATTTGCCTCGGGTGGTCCAGCTCAGCTCTCGGTTTCTGGTATGGTTGGGCAACGGAGGTCCAGCGTGTGGTGTTGGCCGGTTGGCCGATAGTCTCCCATTGCTGATTTAGGTAGATTATGATGGAAGGTAACTGCCCTTCTTAACTTGCTGGCCTAGAGACTCAGACAGTATGGAAATGATAAAATATTAACGGCGGATTGCCGGAGTAGATTTAATGAGCATAAGCTCTTTATTTAATTAATGTCAAATCAGAACTGAAACTTAAAGCTAACATTAATGAACCTCATAGCGGCCACACCAATGGGCAGTGCTTTGCCGACTATGTACGGGCTTCCGGCCAGATGCTGTGTTAGCAGTTTGGCCGGAGCGAGCTTTCGGACGATTGGTCATTGCTGTCGCCCAGTTAACTTAGTTAACTACTCCCTCCTCAGGAATGAGGACGCCCTAGGCCGACCCTATTTGGGCGATCACTTCTCCTATTTGGGCCTGGATGAATCGCCGATAAGTTAAGCCGACGCAGATCAACGCGCATCAAATTGCTCCTGCAATTAGAACTATCTGATGCAAGCGATAGTTGTTGATATCCTACCCAAATCTCTTAATGTGATCCAGGTTACGCTCACTTAAGCGGTGAAGGTACGAAAGGCTAAGTAAGTCGTGTTCCATAGTAATATTCAGGGAGGGCGAGCTGGCTACTCCTGGGGCCCTCTACTGGGTTTCATTAACCGTGGCACTCTCAGTAAAGGTGATCGTTTACAATTATGCCTTCATTTAGTAGGTAACGGGATGTAAATCGCTGTGTTGGATGTCACAATGCGCTATTATAATATTAATAAGTATTTTATTCATTTGAATCATTCACGGTCGCCACATTATATAATAAATGTATTTTATTCATTTTGTCTTTAGAATATCTTTATTTAATTGGTTTGGTTTAAGGGGTTATCCGGGTCTTGACACTTCAAAAAATTCATTTTTTTCAAACTTTTTTATATAATAGAACAAAGTTTCAGGAATGTTGTCTGAAAATTTCAAATCGATCGAAGCAAAACTGTAGGAATGGGAGAAATTTAAAGCCCAGCGCGTCGAACGTCACAACGGGCAATTCGGGCTCTGGCGTCTGGCAGATGCGGCACTTTAAACGCGTTTTTCTCAAAACCACTTTTTTGAAGACGGTAGTCACGATTTCTCAAAAACTATTGCACCGATCGACTTCTGCTTTTGCACACTTCTTTTAGACATAATTCTCTTGTCCTTAACGGAGGGATTTTTTTAATTTTTAATTACAACTCATTTTATAAGCCAAAATATGGCAAAAATTTACGTAAAAAATGACACTTTTAATGAAAAGCGCTACAAAAAATTCAATTTTTAATTTAAAAAAAAAATGGCTCGTAGAGGACAAGCGAGACACATTCACTATCAGAATAATTTTGGTTTTTTGATTTCAGATAAAAATTGGCGGAGATATTTTGCCTACCGCAAGGACACAATTTTTTATGAGGTCAAGTTCAAGCCTGCCTCAACGGCTCAATTTTAAAAATTTTTGGTTCAATGTTGGTCAAACCATAAACATTAATGTACAATAAATGAAATTTGTGAAATTGTCGTAAGATCTTTAAAAAAAATTCACGAAAATATGCTTTTTTTCGTGCTCCAAGACCCGGATAACCCCTTAATAAAAGTATGGAGTGTCTTGTAGACATCTTTTTATTCAATTGAATTCGCTTATATCTAACAATGTACTTTAAAACTAAGGCCGCGCAACTGCGCTGCCGGGAATGCCGGCAGCGGAGCGGCCGCATTTATGTATTTCTTATATGCTATAAATATGCTGCTCGCTGCTGACAGCGGCTAGCTCGAGAGAGGTAGAAGTGGAACATAGGCATAAATAGCAGCAAATGCGCGAGTGTTACCTTTACAACGAGACCCTTATCCTGCGAAGGCATCAATATGCTGGGCTCCACTTTGGCGCACATGACCTCACACAAGTATCTAGGCGTATTACTGGACAGACGCCTGAACTTTCAAGCCCATACGACTATGGTAAAGAAATCGGTTTTGGCGAAGGCTGGTAAGGTTGCTGCTTGCTCCCAAAAATAAACTGTCATTACACAGCAAAGTAGCGATCTATAAAATGATTCTAAGCCCAATATGGAAGTATGCATTCCAGATCTACTGTGTTGCAGCCAAAAGCAACATCAATAAAATCAGAATTGCACAAACTAAAATTTTATGAAAAATATACGATGCTCCCTGGTACATGAGGAACAGGGACATTGAACGGGACCAACGGGTTCCCAAGGTAGGCGATGCCCTTCAAACGAATGCAGCCAGCTATGTTCGACGCCTAACAAGTCACCCGAATGGGCTTGCCAGGCATCTCAGGATACAACCTAGAAAGAGAAGACTTAAAAGGTGCTACCCAACGGATCTCCCTTCCAGGATTATATAAAAGCAAAAATAAATATTTAAATTAAAACAAATATTTTATGTAACTATAATAAGATATAATGTAACTCTTAAGGACTAAATGTTGTTTCCCCCAATATATAATTAGATTAAGCTGACCCATAGGTAGCAGAAAACTAGTTTAAGACACATAACCCATTTAACAAATAAAAAAAAAAAAACTAAGACCCATGTTGGGCGAATTTTCCAATTTTCTATATTTTATGCCATATATACAGGGTGCGGCGCTTAAATCCGGACAAATTTGAATTTGAATTTCCCGCCACATAGTCATTCCGCCAGAGGTCGCTACTGGCGTTCTTGTAAGCCATGGGCATCTCGTAAATAGTCATAACCTAAAAATGGCCGGGATGTTACGTACAAGTGCGGAGTACAACCGAAGAGCCGCGATTATCGAAAGTCTTCGCGCTGGGCGTTCGCCGACAGAAATAATTCGATTCTTCGGGTACCCGAGATCAACTGTATACGATATTACATCCAATCCGACGCATGGTTCGCTCACTGACACCCAATACTGATGCCAATTTCCGCAACGATTGTCCCGGGTCCTCCAAAATCAGCGCCTGAGCCTTTTCCACGACTGCCGGAGTTCGTGAAATGCGTTCCCTCGAATGAGTTCTCCTCGCTGGGTTAGAAAAACCTTCCCTTGACTTTTCAGAAGCATTGTACTTGGATGTAATATCGATTAAATAATCCTTGATGAGTCGTCAGTGTTGAAGGAGTTTAATGCGTTGTCCGCTCCTTTTATGTTTCTTGATTGTTTTTTTTTAGCGTGCCCTGTACTCAGCTATTGTGAGGGGGCGAGTTCCATCGGTTTGACACACCTCTAAGGCCTCTTGTAGACTCGGTGCGTCCCATTGCTCAACATGAGCAGCATCCTCTAGTCCAGCTTTGCTCATTTGTATGTGCAATATTTGGTTTCCCGCGAAGGTGTAAGGGGCGGATTGCCACTCACACTAGCCGTCTCTTTTTCCTTTATTTTAAATATTCTCCATCGGTGGCGTAAGAGGCGGATTGCCACTCACACATTTTGTCTTTATTTTAAATATTATCCATCGGCGGCGTAAGAGGCGGATTGCCACTCACACATTTTTTTTCTTTTATTTTAATAATCCTCAAAAAGCTCAAAATTTTTTTTGTTGGCCGATTTTCACTTTAATTTCGTCACTTAGTCACGGTCGCCATATAATATTATAAAGTATTTTATTCAATTGAATCATTCACGTTCGCCATTTAATATAATAAATGTATTTTATTCATTTTTTTTAGTATATCTTTTTTTAATTGGTTTGGTTTAATAAAAGAATGGAGTGTCTTGTAGACATCTCTTTATTCAATTGAATTCGCTTATATCTAACAATGTACTTTAAAGGTGAGGCCGCGCAACAACGGCCGCATTTATGTATTTCTTATTTGCTATAAATATGCTGCTCGCTGCTGACAGCGGCTAGCTCGAGAGAGGTAGTATGTAGTGGTAGTATATGTGCAGTCAAGGCATGGGAATCTGCTGACTTATGCTCTTATGGTCTTCAACGCAGAGCTTGGCTGATCGTGTTACGGTTAACTCGAACCATGCCTTGTGTTTATGTAAACATGTGCAACAAAGTGTTAAAGTGCGTATCCCTTAAGTACTTTTGGTACAGTGGGTATTGGTTATATGTATACATACTACACTATGCCTCCAGCGTGGAGCTCCTGGGCGCACGACCTTCTTAGCGGCAGCTGGCAGAATGTAGCTCCAGGTGTTACGGAGCAATTGACCATATGGATTACCCATTACAATCCGATATTACTTTGTCCTCCAGCTTGAGCATCGTGTCGTGCTGTGACACTGAAAAAAGGGCGATTTTAATACACGCCGATTTAATTTTAGGAAATTTAATTATGAAATGCAAAATGTTAATGGACTGTAAAATTTTCACGGACGCAACGCACAAAATGTTTTTGATAGGGGTATCTGTGGGCTCCTCCAAACACACTCCTTCCAAATCTGCATGATCTAATATACTGGGGCTAACGATATTGACTTTAGCTAAAGTTATTGCTAGTAATAAATTTTGCAGCTATCATCCTTTTTCGAGATAATAAGATCTCATACAGGTGTCCGAGTCAATTTGGGATCCTTTAGCCGACCTTTAGAAGTTGATTGACAGTGGCGGTAATTTTATTGATTTGGTCCTGTACCTTATTATTGATATTTATCTGCCTATTGTTTGCATTAATTAACTGAAATTGAGTTTATTTTTGTTAATCCTCTGCGTCTGGCGTTGCCGCCACTACCTTTAACGCTGTTTCTAGGAAGTCTAAACTTCTAGCTTATCTATGGTGGATGCTCAATGACTAGAGCAGATCAAGCAGGTGAGCGACCTCAACGCTCAAAAGTTTCTGCATGTGTGACTGGGGAAACATGTCGATCATGCCACCAGTTTCCTCCACCAGGCGCCTATAATCCGAGAGATCCGAGAGATGCTTAACAAAGGCGAATTCTTCCCACACTAGAATTCGACCATCAATGATGAGAATATATTTAGCCTGAGAGTAGTCCGTTACGTGTGCCGATGAAATGGTCAAAAGGAATAGCAAGAATATGGATGTAAACCTGTAATTTTGGATATATTGTAGTGTTTATTTGAAACGGGGTAGCCCACCACCAAGACATAAAAAAACGAAGCATAATTAAACATAATAATAAAAAAAACTTACGCCAAGTGGTTAGGGATGAAAATAGTACAAACAAGAGAGAACGCTATAGTCGAGTGCCTCGACTATTAGATACCCGTTACTCAGTTAAACAACTTAATATAAATATGCCTTCTTTTGTTTTTTTTTGTTTTTTTTTTTTAACATAATGTGAATTATAGTGACCACAGGAAAAAAGAAAAAAAAGCTCAAATTATCAATTTGAATTCGGCGATCTGGCAGCTTTACAGCACGAGCATCAGCACCAGCGCTGCTTTAGCGTAGGCAGCTTTTGTCCTGCACCAGCAGCTGTGTTTATGTTTATGTTTTTGAGTGCAATAAATTGACTAGAAATATTAAACATACATACTTATATTGGCTAAACACATGCATTCTTAAATAGTATTATGAATATCAAAGTCTAAATGTTTGCACAACACGAGTAACGGGTATAGCGAATAGCTTCCTTTGAAAGGAGTTATCTTTGCCGGGCAATTGCAACTGTGTACAATGTAAATACATACATACATACATATGTAAATTAATCTTGTTGAAGGGCGCGGCCTGAGGTGGTCCTCGACGGCCGCACTGTCAAGGGTGGTCTTCTTCAATGAGCCCACACGTATGTGCGGGAGAAACAATATGTGATACGTGTGTGTGGCCAAGGGTGGTCCTCTTCAGCCACACTGGTGAAACGCTGGTCTTCTCGGAGATGCCCGCTTGTAGGCGCGGGGGAAGCGGTCGCTTCTGGGTCGCTTGAGTGGCGGCCAGCAGCTTGTGGTTGCCTCCCGTAGGTGCGGGGGGATGCGTTAGCACCCACGCGTGAGGGTAGGCCGCTGGAAGCTGCTGCTTGTAATTGCCTCCCGTAAACGCGGGAGGAATATGTTTGCCGCTGGTCGCACCTGCTGAAGCCCGCTCGGTAGTGCGGGGGAGGAGGGGGCCTTAACTTAGTTCTCGTATGTGGAGATCGCGGATCCCTCGCTGCAGTCAGAGCCGGATGGTTATACCTTCACAATTGCTGATTAGGTTGACTTACGTTGGGAGGTAACTGCCCCCTTCGCGTGCTGGCCTAGAGACTCAGTCAGTGCAAAATAATAAGAGATATTTAACGGCGGTTGCCGGAGTTTTGCAATGTTATAGAACTTGTGTTCCTTATTCGTATAGAGCTTGAGGCAAACTAAACTTAAAGTTGACAAAAATGAAATTCATAGCGGCCACGCAAATATGCTGTGTTTGCCGGCTATACACGAGCATCGTGCCGGCTATACACGAGCCGCTGGGCTTCGGACATTCGGTCATCGCCTCCGTCCGGTTAGCTACTTAGTTAACTACTCCCCCCTCAAGATTGAGGCCGACTCTATTTCAGCGATCACCCTTCTTAGTTGGACCGCAGATCTTCTGGCACCGGTGAGTCGCATGAAGGTTAGGCCGACACAAATCAATGCGCAACATATTACTCCTGTAATTAGCGCTACCATGTGTGTCCGATTGGTGTTGATTTTATTTCCGAACTTCTGAATGTATTCCAGGTTACGTTCACTCAAGCGGTGAAGGTAGGGGAGGCTCAGAGTATTTTGACTGATGGTGGTGTCCAGTGAGGGTGAGCTTGCCACCCCCGGAGTCCTCTTCTGGGCGGAGTTTTGGTTCAAAACCAGGGTTTCGTTTACTGTGACGCGCTCACTAAAGGTGACGAGATGCGTCCCGTGTATCCAGACGCTTGTTCCCGCTGTCTACTCGTACCTGCGCTGATTGATCATTGATGATCATAATTCCCTCATCGACATAAGTGATCGGATGTAAATCGCTTGGTTGGGTCTCTTAGTGCGCAACTCCACCTGCATGGAGTTCTCGGGCACATGTGGTCTTCGCTGATAGTCGGCAGAAAGTTACTCCTGGTGTTGTGGAGAAATTCTGGATCGCATACATTTCCCCATTGCATTTTGCTATTATATTATCCACTAACCTTAGCATCACATTATTATGTGCTACCGGGAACATTGTAATCTTCTTACATGCTATTTTAATTTTTGGGAATTTAATAATGAAGTGCAATATGTTGCTTGAATTGATTAATTGTGTTTCTGTGAATTTAATTCTTTCTAAATCCCCGGCGTCCGGAGTTCCTGCTACGACTTTTAACATTGATCCTAAAAAGTCTAAACTCCTGGCTACCCTGTGGTGCACGCCTAACGAGTTGAGCAGGTCGCGAAGGTGAGCTGTGTCCACATTCAAAAGTTTTTTCATGTGTGACTGGGGGAACATGTCTAACGAATGCGAATTCCTCCCACACTAGTATTCGACCGTCAATAATGGGGCTGTACTTGGCTTGTGAATAGTCGGTGATGTGCGCCTACGCCATGGTTAAGGAGAAGAGGATTGGGATGATTTTGGACCCACAGGTCCAAAATCATCCCAATCCTCTTCTCCTTAACCATGGCGTCGGAGCTATATTTTTGTTCATGACAAGGTTGCCCACCACCAACGGAAATTAACTTAACCTTAAAAAAATATTTTATCAGCTATGCTTAAAGCTAGTAAAATTTGTGCCAAGTGGCAAAAAGAAAAAAAGAGAAGGTAAAAAACTTTTTTTTATTTGATGTTGTCTTTGTGGACCACCCTCCCCTTGATGAGGACTGTGGTCCCCATGTCCGCTTCCACAATCTTCTCTTCACACAATGGTGAGAGTTTATTGCCTAGCCGCCTGTTGGATTTTACCAGGACTCTTTCACCAACTTTGAACACCCTGTTCTGTCGGGCAGCATTTTCCCTGTTCCTGAGCTTATCTTGGGCGATTTTTATCTTATCCTGAATCTCATGCTGTGGTTGATCCGACTGTGTTTGAATTACGTCGGCTGGCCTCTTGTCGATGACCGAATGGATTGATTTATTGTATCTGGCTGTGGCCAGCAAGATTAGCTCGACGGTGTCACTGATGCCTTTATCAATTTTAAGGCATCTAGCAAGCTCTACTAGAGTGCTGTGGAAACGTTCCACTTGTCCGTTTGAGACACTGCAGTGCACTGTGGAGGGGCGGTGCTTTCGAGATGCTCACGCCGAAATGGATTTCCAGCATGGACAAAATGGTGTGCGAATTCAACGATGGTTCGTTGTCACAATATATGACCTTGGCTTTCGGGAAAACATTCAAGAGTTGTAGCAGTGCTGGTTTAATGTCCTCTATGGTTCTAGAGGGGATTGGCTGGACCATCGCAAATTTGGAGAATTTGTCAATGGATGTAAGAATATATTTTTTATCCGTTGAGAAGATGTCTATGTGTAATATTTCCCCAACCTGGGACGGGATTGGTGTTTCCCCAAGCTCCTGCTTTTTGGGATGCCTGTCATATTTAGCTTTAGCACATGTTTTGCAGTTAGCGACGATTTCGCTAGCTAGCTTGGCCATTTTCGGGAAGTAGTACTCGAAGAGTACCTGCTTTACATTTTCTTGGGCCGATCTGTGAGCCCTGTTGTGTTCAGTTGACAGAATTTCTCGTCTCTCCGGGACTGCAAAAATGTCCGTTACACGATTTTTACAATACCAAAATTTTGTGGCTGGAAATTGGCGTACCAGTTGGTCCTGTATCATTGCGAGTTTGTGCAAATCGCAATGGATGGCGTTTACGCCCTTAGGAACAATTAAATCTGCAAGCTCATTGAGTAATGACTCTTTGCAGGAGAAGCTGATCGCATGCCGTCTCTTGTTTCCAAAGAGGACAAAGCTGCGTTTTTGCGGAAAGCGAGCTTCCTCCAGAGTTATCTGGTTTTGGAATCAATTCAAGGGCTTATCCGTTGCCTCAATTGTGTGGGTCAGTGACAGCTTACTGTGAATCGTGGCCGCACTTGAAAAAGCTTCTTCCTCTCCCAGAACGTTAAGTTGCTGTCTTGAGAGGGCATCCGCAACGAGGTTTTCCTTGTCGGGCTTGTAAAAAATTTTGGCGCCGGACTCGTCGATGCGAGCTTTCCACCGTTTGATCTTTGCATTCGGATTGGATTCCGATACCGCGAAGGTCAGTGGTTGATGGTCAGTAAAGATGTTGATATCTTTCACTGCATATAGATAGTGACGTGATTTGGCCAATGCCCAAACTATTGCTAGCAGCTCCCTTTCATTGGTGGCATAATTGATCTCTCTGTCCTTTAGGGTTCTCGAGATCATGGTAATGGGCCGTCCCTCTTGGGATAGGACTGCGCCAATGCCGTAAGCTGAGGCATCTGTCGTTAGATCAAATGCTTTTTATAGTTGGGATACCTGAGGATGACCTCCTCGGAAGCTAGAATGTTACGCAGCTTGTGAAAAGCTAGCCGTTGTGGCTCGCTGAACTGCACCTGGATATTTTTCGACCTGTGTCTGCTGACACTACCGAATTCCCCTTTCAGGATGTCTGAAATGGGCCGAGCTATGGACGCAAAATCTTTAATAAAGCATCTATAGTAGCTGGCCAGGCCAAGGAATGATCTAACTTCGAACACGTTTTTCGGTTCAGGGAATTCCTGAATGGCCTTGGTTTTTTCTGGGTCAGTGGTAGCCCCGTTGCTGGTGACTATAAAACCCAAGAAGCTAACGCTTTTTTTGAAGAATTTAGATTTTTCAGTTGATATTATTTTTCATATAAGCATCGTAAAGGCTTTTGAGAACCCAATCTACGTGCTGGATGTGAGAGTTTTCGTCTTCTGAGAAGACGATAACGTCATCGACATAAACATAGCAAAATTTGCCTATTGGCTCTCGCAGTATGTCGTCTATAGTTCTTTGGAAAATGCTGGCAGCATTTTTTAGTCCAAATGGAATTCTGCGAAACTCATACTTTCCTCCATTTACGGAAAAGGAAGTTTTTTCACGGTCGCGTTCTGCCAGCGTTATTTGGTGGTAGCCAGATTTTAAATCGAGCGTAGTGAAGTACTTCGCTCTGCCTAAATTCCCTAGTATCATAGAGATATTTGGCATGGGATAGCGATCAGGTATTGTCCTCTCGTTCAATTTGCGAAAGTCCAATACGAGTCGCATTTTACGGCCGCCCGTTTCGTCGGTGCCCTTTTTGTCTACAACCCATATCGGGTTATTGTAGGGGGATCTCGACTTCTGGATTATGCCATTTTTTAGCAGCTCTTGAATCTCGCCATTAACGAAATCGGCTGCGCCCATTGGGTATGGGTAGAGTTTGGCATAAATGGGCTCCTCATCAACAGTTCTGATGGTGGCTACCACCGATGTGTTGTAAGGTAAATCCTCATTGGGGTCCGCAAAGGCTTTTTTCCTATCGCGGAGCATTGTTCAAAATGTCTTTCTGACCAAAGGTGGCGCATCTGAGCAATCCACTTCGGTGAAATTGACGCCCTGATGTCACGAGTGAAAATCAATTTTCTCCTCTTTGTTGCCCCATTTGATGTGGCCGGAGGCCAGGCAAAGTGATGCTCCCGCCTGTTTAAGAAGGTCGAGGCTTTCTACCGGGACGCATTTCAATCCTTCGAACGGTCGGATGAAATTTTTCGAGGCGCCCGTGTCAATAAGCAGTTTCATATTTATCCCCGCTACTCTTCGTCTGATGACGGGCAGCAGGGATTTTCCCCTAAAAAATGGACTACGTCTGAATCGTATTCGCAAATAGCATCATCGTTGATATCTGCTATTGCGCTGGACGCAGTGTTGGCGTAAGATTTCCCTTCCTGATCTGAGCTTTGGGTGACGTGGTTTACCCTCTGCTGTTTTCTAGGGGCGCCTGTGCGCTCGGACGTTGCCGGTCTCCTATTCTGATAGGGTGGAGCTTGGGCAGGAATGCCAACCTTTGCAGAGGGGTCGACTTCCATCGGCTCCGGTCTACTCTGCAATCTGTTATTGCGCGGGTCAGAATGTACCTGCGCTTTAACTTGTTTGGTATAATGGGGATTTTTATTAATACCAAACTGGGGGTCTGTTTGGGAAAAATTTCTATCCTGCTGGCGTCTTTGCTCCTTTGGACTCGTCTTACGGTCCCTATCCTCTAGACTCTTTGCAAACGATGGTGTACCTTTCGTGGTTTGATTCCACTTCTTGCGCTAATGCCAACGCAGTTGGCATGTCCTTCGGCTTTGCCGAGAAGAGGACATCAGAATGCTGCGTCTAAGGCCCGAAATAAATACCCGGAGCGCATCGTCCCGGAATTTATCACACAGAATTCTTGCCGCCGATGTCTCGTACGACATCGTGGCTTTATTTGTGAGTAAGGTGAGTTTTTTCTCAACCTCATCGTAATATTGCAGGAGTGTGAGGCTTCCCTGTCTGAGGGTGCCCATCTCCTGTTCAATGACGTGGATCTGCCGTTTGTCACTGTAAGTGAAATCCAAACGGTCTATGATCGCGTCAAAATTTAAAATTGTGCCAAAGGAGGACAACACTGCATCAGCAGGGCCTCTTATTTTACTTCTTATGATAATCACTGCCTGATAATGGCGTGAACTACCATTGTATCGTCTAAATATGTGGAAGGCAGCGGTGGCGGCTTGCCTCCACGAAACATGACTCCTGCGCCCCCCCAAATTCGGGTAGGCACTTGACAGCGTCCAGGGGCTCGCTGCATTGAACTGTGTCCCTAATTTCTATGACTGCATAAACCTTAATTTCTGGCGTTGGGGCCGAACTTCGGGACGTCGTGGGCGCAGCGCGCAATTCTGCCACTTGGCTGGTCAATGCATCGATTACTTGTCTGAACTCCCGTTCTTTTTGTAAATTTGCGGCGGTCTGTCCGGCCAGGGCGTTGTCAATAGCCGCCTGCACTACTACTCTAAGTTGTTCAGGATCCATGAGGTCTACCCTTTCGCCCGCTGGGGGGTTTCTACGCGTGTTTTTCGGAGTGGAAGCTCGAAGGAGTTCTTCACTATCTGACCCTGAATCGCTAGCGTACTGCTTGACGCTTCTATACTTAGAAAATGGCGAGCTCATATACGCACACAAAAGGATTAGAAAACGGGGACACAGAGCCGCCAAAATGAGAGCTCGTATTTCATCACTATATAATTCACCTAGTTAATTTTGAGGGTAGTAGATACCTGTGCCCTTGCATAAAAATTAGTGTAGTGGTAAATAGCGGCCAGCAGCTTGTGGTTGCCTCCCGTAGGTGCGGGGGGATGCGTTAGCACCCACGCGTGAGGGTAGGCCGCTGGAAGCTGCTGCTTGTAATTGCCTCCCGTAAACGCGGGAGGAATATGTTTGCCGCTTGTCGCACCTGCTGAAGCCCGCTCGGTAGTGCGGGGGAGGAGGGGGCCTTAGCTTAGTTCTCGTATGTGGAGATCGCGGATCCCTCGCTGCAGTCAGAGCCGGATGGCTATACCTTCACAATTGCTGATTAGGTTGCCTTACGTTGGGAGGTAACTGCCCCCTTCGCGTGCTGGCCTAGAGACTCAGTCAGTGCAAAATAATAAGAGATATTTAACGGCGTTTGCCGGAGTTTTGCAATGTTATAGAACTTGTGTTCTTTATTCGTATAGAGCTTGAAGCGAACTAAACTTAAAGTTGACAAAAATTAAATTCATAGCGGCCACGCAAATATGCTGTGTTTGCCGGCTATACACGAGCATCCGCCGAAATGCCGCGTCAGCGGTTTTGGCCGCCGCTGGGCTTCGGACATTCGGTCATCGCCTCCGTCCGGTTTGCTACTTAGTTGTAAGCATATACACTTACATACATACACACATACGCCATTGTTTGACTCAGACCTCCAATTTGGCTAACTAGATTTGATTTGCTTAGTTCTTGCGATATAGTTCGGTATTGACAAATGAAAACCATCGCAATTTCCTTTAATAGAAATCCTTATCGAGAATTAACGTTGACTCTGTTGAGCACCTTGGCCAGCTGTTCCAAAGTCATCCGTTAGATGGCGCCATGAAAGGCGGAAATGAAGGCGCTAGCCAGGCTTAAGCGTTTAATGAGTTTTGGGCGTTAGAGTGGGCGTGGCAAACTTTTATTTGGCCAATCGATAGGTATTGACGAAACAAATACATATCAATTAAATTTTCATAATAGCATAAAAACTGTGGCCACAGCTTGTGGCTTATGGGCGTCAGAGGAGGCGTGGCACCATTTTGAAACAAACTTGCGCTGCGTAGGAACTCCTAAAATCTACATGCAAAATGCCAATCTTCTAGCTTTTATAGTTTCCGAGATCTCAGCGTTCATACGGACAGACAGACGGACATGGCTAGATCGACTCGGCTAGTGATCCTGAACAAGAATATATATACTTTATAGGGTCGGAAACGCTTCCTTCTACCTGTTACATACTTTTGCACGAATACAATATACCCATTTACTCTACGAGTAACGGGTATTAATATGAGATAACAAGTTATTAGACGAATGACAACATGGTTGTGCTTCGCCTACCTAAGGTTGTCCTTGTGGACCACCCTCCCCTTAAAGAGGACTGTGGTCCCCATGTCCGCTTCCACAGTTTTCTCCTGCCTTTCACTAGGACTTTGTCACCAACTTTGAACGGCCTGTTTTGCCGGGAAACATTTTCCCTGGTTCTTAGCTTATCCTGGGCGTGCCTTATCTTGTCCAGTATCTCGCATTGTGGGTCACTTGATTGTGCTAGCACCACATCTGCCGGCCTTTTTTCGATGATCGAATGGATAGATTTATTGTACTTGGAAGTGGAAAACAAGATTAGCTCAACGGTGTCGCTAATGCCTTTGTCGATTTTTAGGCATCTGGCAAGCTCTACCAGCGTGCTGTGGAAACGTTCCACCTGTCCGTTTGAGACACTGTGGAGTGGCGGTGCATTTGAGATGCTAACGCCGAAGTGGTTTTCCAGCATGTTCAATGTGGTGTGCGAGTTCAATGAGTCCCAATAAATGACCTTGGCCTTGGCGAAAACGTTTAAAAGTTGTAATAGGGCCGATTATTAATCCTCTATGGTTCTAGAGGAAATTGGTTGGACCATGGCAAATTTTGAAAATTTGTCAATGCACGTGAGGAAGTATTTCCTGTCCGTGGACAAAATATCTGTATGCTGCATTTCACCCACATGAGCTGCGAATGGTGTTTCGCCAAGTTCATGCTTTTTGGGGTGCCTGTCATATTTGCCTTGGCACACGTTTTACAGTTAGTGACGATTTCATTCGCTAACTTGGCCCTTTTTGGGAAGTAGTACTCTGAGAGTACCTGCTTAACATTTCCTTGGGCCGATCTGTGAGCTCTGTTGTGCTCGGTAGTAAGGACTTCCCGTTTCTCAGCGACTGCAAAACTATCCGTAACACGGTTTTTTGCAGTGCCAACCAATTCATCCTGTATCATCGCTAGCGTGTGCAAATCGCAATGAATAACGTTTACGCCTTTAGGGACAATAGTGCATGTGTTATGCCGTCTCTTGTTTCCGAAGAGCACGAAGCTGCGTTTTGACGGAAAGCGTTCTTCCTTCAGAGTTATCTGGTTCTTCAAGCAATTCAAAGGCTTATCTGCGGTTTCAACGGTGTGCGTGAGCGACATGTCACTGTGAATAGTGACAGCACACGAGGTTATCCTTGCCGGGCTTGTACAAAATTTTAGCACCGGACTCGTCGATGCGAGCTTTCCACCGTTTGATTTTCGCATTCGGATTGGATTCCGACACTTCGAAGGTCAAAGGTTGGTGATCAGTAAATATGTTTATATCTTTGAAATAACCTCCCTGTCCTATAAGGTCCTGGAGATCATAGTAATGGGTCCCTCTTGGGATGGTACCGCGCCATTGCCATACGCTGGGGCATCCGTCGTTAGATCGAATGCCTTTTAATAGTCGGGGTATCTGGGGATGACAGCCTCGGAAGCCAGAATGTTACGCAATATTTGAAAAGCCAGCTCTCTGAATTGCACCTGGATATTTTTGGATCTGTGCCTACTGACACTTCCGTGTTTCCCTTTTAGAATGTCAGAAATAGGTCTAGCTATTGATACGAAATCTTTAATAAAGCATCGATAATAGCTATCCAGGCCTAGAAGTTACCTGACCTCAAATATGTTCTTAGGCTCGGGGAATTCCTGAAGGGCCTTGATTTTCTCTGGGTCAGTAGTGGCACCTTTTTTGGTGATAATGAAACCCAAAAAGCTAACGCTTTTTTTTTAAAGTCGTGATTTTTGCGTTGACATCCTCATGTTAGCATCGCGTAGGCTCTTAAGAACTCTCCAATCTACGTGCCGGATATGGGAGTTTTCGTCTTCTGAAAAAACGATAACATCATCAACATAGACATAGCTAAATTTGCAGATCTGCTCTCGCAGTATATCGTCAATAGTTCTTTAGAAAATGCTGGCAGCATTTTTTAATCCAAATGGCAATCTGCGAAACTCATCCGTTTACGGGAAATGAAGTTTTTTCGCGGTCGCTCTCTGCCAGTGTGATCTGATGATAGCCGGACTTCAAGTCCAGCGTTGTGAAGTACTTGGCTTTGCCCAGGTTTCGATATCATCTAGATATTTGGCATGAGATTCCATTCTTTCGTTAAGCCTGCGAAAGTCTATTACTATCACCCGCCTCGTCGGTTCCTTTCTTGTCCACAACCCATATTGGGTTTTTATAAGGGGACCCCGATTTCTGAATTATGCCGTTTTTCAGCAGATCTTGGTTTTCATTGTGGCCAAAATCCGCTGCTCCCATAGGATTTTGGGTATAGTTTGGCATAAATAGGATCTTCGCTCACCGTTCTGTGGTGGCTACCACTGAGGTGTTGTAGGGTAAGGCTTCGTTTCGTCTGCAAAGGATTTTTTTCCTGTTTCTTAGCATTTCCAATAATGATGTTTTTACCAAGGGGGGGTGCGTCTGAGCAATCTATTTTAGTAAAATTGACATCAGAACACTTGAAACGAAATTTTCTTCTGAGCCCCATTTGAGGAGGACGGAAGCTAAGCAGAGAGTTTCCCCTGCCTGTTTTAACATGTCGAGGCCGATTATTCCATCGAAGGATGACATGTCCGGTAGTATGAAGAACGTCGCTTTTATGTTAAATGGGCGGTCGTAGTATTTTTCTGTTATGGTAGTTCCGCTATGGATAGAGTGGATGGAGACAGGGGAATCCACTGGGCGGACACCTCGCAACACCTTGTGGGGCCGGTTATAGTTCTTGGACGAACCGGTGTCGATTAGAAACTCCATCTCCATCCCCGCCACTCTTCGGCGGAATAATGTTAGAATAATGTTCGACCTCCATAGGATCTGGCTAAGAGTTGTTTTAACTTTGATGATCGTCGCGGAATTTTCCACACAGGTTTTTTTTGCCATTTCTTTATCGTAGGACATGATTACTATATTGGTTAGGCGAGAGCTGCCATCGTACCGACGAAATACGCGATGTGCGGCAATGGCCGTTTGTCTTCAAGAGACATGTGATTCCTGTGTCCCCGCGTAGGCATTTGACGGCATCTAACGGCTCGTCACAATTGACATTGTCTAAAATTTGTATCTCCTCATACACCTTTATTTCCGGGGTCTGTCCTGAGGTTGGTGAGACACTCACCGCTGCCACCTTGGCAGCAAGCGCATCAATTGTTTGGCGCAATTCTTGTTCCCTTTGCTGGTTTTAAACGGCTTGTTTCACCAAAGCGTTGTCGACAGCAGTGTCTATGATAGCGTTAAGTTGTGCGGGGTCCATGATTATTTCTTCGCGAGGGGTTGTAATTGCGAGTTTCCCCAATGATCTAGCCGGGCAAAATTATGGACAAACAAAATTAAATAAAATGTAAGGTTGAAAAAATTTTAGTTGCTGTTATATTTTTTAAAATGATTTTTTATCAATTAATTTATTTGTATTTACATTTTTTTGTTTTTATTTTCGTATGTGAGTTTTAGTGGACAAAATTAACTGTTACTAATTTTTTCTTACTAATTAGTCGTAATTAGCTTCTGAACTGGCATTAAATTAAAAATCACTTTTTGGAAAATTATTGAAATCGTTAGTCAAATTCTTTCTATTACTTAGGCCTAACTACACAATTTTTGTTGCAAAATAAAACACTCCAGATTTATATTTTTATTTTTGTTGTTAAATTTTTGAGCAAAATATATCTATTTTGCAGATCTAGTGTGGCCTTGGATGAAAAATTTTACTAACTTGTTTATTGCTGTGTAATTTTCTTAAATTTGAGTCTGTCCTCTAATTTCCAATTCCTTTTGGGAGTAGGTCACTGTTGATTGAGCGACAATTAAATAAATTAAATACATAGGAACTACTCCGCTGCTCTGCTGCTGCGCTGTTCCTCTGCTTTTCTCAGGTGGTGACCGACTTCACTCTGCTTCCCTACAAAGATTATGTTGCGAAGTGTACTGTCTCCGTTGCCTCTGGCCTAGCGACCGGCAAATAAAATATAGGTATTTATGTTGGCGATTGCCGGAGTTAAATCTTTATTGAGCAAGGGGCTCTTATTCTATTGGGATACAGACTTAAACTGAATGTCTTTTAAATCTGTGTAGGTAGTCGCAATTCGTACTCCAAAGTATTCCTATCCTCCAGACGGACCCGCCAGAAAAGTTCAGGAATGTGGTTATAGTTCAAATCGTTATAAAGTTTATATAGGTTTAAATATAATCTTCAACGTCTCTTCCAGTCGAGTCCCAGGTCTTTTCTGCCCGTTCCTAGTTAGCCCAACTTCGAGCAGTCCTCCCGTTGGTGTCGACGTCGGCTTCGGCAATTTGACCGCCGCACATTGTTGCTGTTTTATAGCCGGCGCAATTGCTGATCTCAAGTGTCGAGCCATCGAATTTGTTGGTTTTGGACAGCACAGCCGCTGCTTCGGCGAGCCACGGCATTTAGAATGCTGTCTCGACACGGGGGCGACGGGGGAGGGGCTGAAAGCGAATATTGCGACTTCGCTGGGAAAGTGCAGCTCAGCGCCGGGTCGGTAGGAGTTAGGGGGGTATAGCTGCACTGTTAACTTAAATAAAGGATTTGGTTTATATTTATAATCTTTTAAAAACTAGCAGGACGCCAATTGAACTGAAACATGCGCCTTCTAAAAGCTTTGGAAAAATATCATTGTTAGATAATATTACCACGGGAGTTCTCATAATAGTAGCATCTCCTTGGTATTTTACTTTCGCTTTACAGGTATAGCCGCCTAAAATACATTTTAGAGTTTCTATCACTTCCGGTTCCATCATTGATTCATTCCAAAGTATTATTCAGTTATCTATGCATTCCAATAGCGGAAAAGTACAATAATAAATACAATAATGAACAATGGCATCAAACAAAATTTGTTTTCAGCATTTGGCTCAGACAAAATGAAACAAGAGAGAACGCTATAGTCGAGGCACGAGTTACTCAGCTAAACAACTTAATATAAATATGCCTTCTTGTAATAAATTGACTAGAAATATTAAACATACATACTTATATTGGCTAAACACAAACATTCTTAAATGGTATTATGTATATTAAAGTCTAAATGTTTGCACAACACGAGTAACGGGTATAGCGAATAGCTTTTTTGAAAGGAGTTATCTTTTCCGGGCAATTGCAACTGAGTACAATGTAAATACATACATATGTATATGCTTACATAAATACACACATACGCCATTGTTTGACTCAGACCTCCAATTTGGATAACTTGATTTGATTTGCATAGTTCTTGGGATATAGTTCGGTATTGACAAATGAAAACAAATGAAATTAGCGTTGACTCTGTTGAGCACCTTGGTCAGCTGTTCCAAAGTCATCCGTTAGATGGCGCCATAAAAGGCGGAAATGTAGGCGCTAGCCAGGCTAAAGCGTTTAATGGGTTTTTGGGCGTTAGAGTGGGCGTGGCAAACTTTTATTAGGCCAATCGATATTTATTGACGAAACAAATACATATCGATTAAAATTTTCATAATACCATCAAAACTGTGGCCACAGCTTGTGGCTTATGGGCGTCAGAGGGGGCGTGGCACCATTTTCGACTCGGTTAGTGATCCTGAACAAGAATATATATACTTTATAGGGTCGGAAACGCTTCCTTCTACCTGTTACATACTTTTGCACGAATACAATATACCCTTTTACTCTACGAGTAACGGGTATAAATATAATTTTTTTTGGAACTCGCTTGTCAAGTAAATCAAATAAACATTTATAAAAATATATAATTTGCTTTTCGTTATTCTAAAACTGGTATTCGATTGGGCTTTCAATGACCATGTAAATTTACAATATGAAAATCGTGTGGAACTATATATTTGGTCGTCTGTATCTCAATAGAAGTAGACCTTTGGATTTAATTATTACTTTGCTTATTCCTTTTATGTCTATAATGTAATTATCTTGGGTGTCGTGAAAAATATCAGAAGTTTCTTTTAAAATGGATATGTCTGCACCTGTGTCTATTAGAAAGACAAGTTCTTTTCCAGTACCTACATTGATAAAGGATACGAATATATTTTGACTGAGCTTAATAGTGTGAACTCTTGCTTCTTCTACTGCTGAACTTTTAATTTTATTGTTGTCGTTGTTGTGGCCTCGATTCGATTCGATACCACGGCCTCCATAATGGCCTCGTCCTCCATTGTTATTATGATAGCCACTAAAGTTGCCTCTATAATTTCCACGTCCGTTTTACCTTATCGCTTGCGCAGTTTTTAGTGATTGCTTTAACTGCATGCTGAGTCGAATAACTTCTGGCTAACTCTAGGTTTAAACCATCAGTTATATACGCACCTTCTGAAGCTTTTATAATCTGCTCAACCTCTACTGCATATTGGTTAGCAGTTTTATTGCATTGTTGTAGGTTCATCAGCTTTGCTGAAAGTTCTTCTAGAGTTTCGCCATTGACATTGCTTTTTAATCGGGAAACTTCTGACTTCGGTTACTGTAGTTTCTTTTCCGATTAGGTTTCTGGCAAGACCTTTTAGCATTATCTATTATTTATAATGCATCTATAAAACTTAATAAGTTTTCAGCTTTACCATCGAGGACGGGTATAAGCTTGGATGCAGTATTAATAAAATCAATATTAGTTTGTGCAATTGTGTTGTTGTTGCTGAATTTTTTATCTATTACACTTTAGTTACTATCAGAATCAGTGTTATTTTGATCTGACATTAAAAAAAATGGGATGGTAAGATTTTGTACGTCTTACTCTTCTATTTTTGGCTCTATCGAGTTAGTTTCTACAGATTCTATTGATTTAGGGTAATCACCAAGTACCAAATAAGTGTTCAGTATATTTGGAACTGAAATAGCCAAACTGTACTTTTGTCTTATTGTAATTAAATTAGATCGTAGCCTAAGTAAAAATTGGGACCAATGGTCTTTATTTAGTTGTTCTCTTTGGCCATGAATTAGTATACGTGCTTCATTAAAGCATTTTACTAATATTTCTGTATGTTTTTTTATTGTTGTTTTTTGAATTGTCGTATTTCATTCCATTCCAGTATATTATAGATAAGAATTTTTTTTAAAGATGTCTGATGTTTGTCGGCGAAAGATCTCACTTGCACACCTGGAATGATGGTTAATACAATTGCCTTTTGTGTTTGTGTGCAATGTATTAAAGGAGAAAATTGTAAATTAAAAGTTTCCATATAAAGACAATCTAACTGATAGATGCTTATAGGGGTCGAGAGACCAATTGTTGAATTCTTTCTTTGAAATAGGCTGCTCTAATTGCTTTTAACGTGGTCATGTATAATTTGTTTTTTTTTTCTTCAATCGAGTAGTTTAATATTTTTATTCATGTATTCTTTTGTTTTTAAACAATCTTAGTTACTGCTTGGTATAAATTTATTTTAAGAAAGCAATAGTTATCATTCTCTGAAAGCAATTTGGCGCCATTTTTAAGCCGAATAATAATCGCGTGAAGCGATTATGTTCTTGTGTAAGGACTGCTCCGCAAGCTTGTTTACTTGCGTCCGTGATTATGCAAAATTCTTTAGAAAAATCGGGGTATTGAAGTTATGTTGGACTCATTAATTTTTTCTTAAGTAATCAAATGCATTTTAGCACTCTGGTGTCCATTCAAATTTAACATCTTTTTTGCATAATTAAGTTATGTGACGGGAATAATCTGCAAAGTTTTAAATGAATCGACGATAATAATTGCAAAATGCAATAAGTCTGCGAGCGCTATCAGCGTCCGTGGGGACTGGGTATTTTTTAATGACTTCATATTTTTTGTCGACTGGCATTATACCCTGATCTGTACACTTGTGACAATGGTCAAAGACGTTTGTTAAGTTTTTAAGCATATGATTTTCTGAACATCCTATAACTATTAGGTCGTCCATGAAGAGGAATGCCTGGGATGGCTCCAAACCGGAAAATGCGATTGTCATCATACGCTGAAAAGAATTTGGGGCTATTTTCAAACCATAAGGTAATCGTGTAAAACGATAAGAGCCATTGCTCGTTGAAAATGAAGTTATATTTCTGGATAATTCCTCTAATTCAATTTGGTGGAATCCGGACATAAGATCTAAACAAGAGAAATACTTGCTCGGCCCAATTGAGCGACAATCATCGAGTCTAGGTAGTAGAAATTTATCTGCTAAAAGTTTTTTATTAATTTGACGGTAATCAATTACTAAACGCCATATTTTCTCCATTGAGACAGGTAAGGATTTTTTTGGAACATGTAACAGAGGGCTATTATATTCTGATACTGAGGGCTCTACGATTTTATCTTTTATAAGTTTGTCCACTTCCTTAGTTATTTCCTCTTTATGACATTGTGGGCTTCTATAGTTTT